>CM075816.1:4704386-5151604 GCA_037975025.1 Excoecaria agallocha
GCATAATGCCTATGTGTTAGCTTAGTAGACCTTGGTATTAACATGCCTATTCTCCCGTTCCCTTATTGAAAATTACCTTATAATTTCTCTTAGTGAGAGAACTGGTTGAGAAGATGGACCATCTAACTTATTCATGGATGGGTAAAATTTCAATTTAAAATATTTGATAAGTTGCAATTACTTTAAAATTTGGACACATTTTAGCAAACAACTCTTTGCACACATCACATATGGCACTCATCACACATAATCACATACGTAATTGTGCATATACACATGGATTTTTTGCATATCCTACACCAATATAATCTCATACACATACTCACACAAATAATTTCTTGTAAGGAAAAATGAGAATGAACTCTAAAGCTGGTCACAGGACAACTCCAGGCAACAAACAATTAGACCACAAGAAAAACTCCTATGGGAGAGATCAAACTAACAAAAGAGGTATCGCATAAGGCGAGGTTATCTGCACATGCCATGCTTGGAGGCATTTACTAAAAGATGGCCATCCCTCTCAAAAGACAAAATCTCCATGAGAGAATCATTCAAATCCATAAAAGGTAAGTATCTTTTTCAATTATGACAAGCACGCTAACATTCAACCTTTCTACAGGTACCCAAGTCCTCTTAAGAGGCAATAAGCCCTTTTAAGCAGCTTGTAACTCATTAATAAGTGTTCCAACGTGTCTGGTTTTCAATGTTGGCCATTTTTTTCTTCCATCATCCAAGATCTGATAGGCCGTATAATTAGCTAGTGTTTCTTTGTTCGATAAGGACCTTCATGTTGACATGCTATGCGAGGGTCATCCATTATTCTTCATCCAACAAATGGCATTGATCACATAGCAAGTGTTTTGATGTGTTCAATTTCAAACCTTGGCCATATGTTTTCTTCTATCATCAAAGATCTAACAGGCTATATAATTAGCCAGTGCTTCTTTGTTCGATATGGATGTTTATGCCAACACATGTGCAGGGGTCATTTATAAATCTTTATGATGACATATGGCATTGATTATGTGATAACATTTAACATGTCCGATTCCTAATTTTGACCCTTCCAAAAAGGTTTGACATGCCTACAAGCTAGCATCAATCTTCATCAAGCGTGGTGTGACATGCTCGGTTCCGAATGTCTACCATTCAACTCAACAAGGCTCGATGTGTCCGATTCCTAACATTGATCCTTCCAAACTTGGTGTGACATGCTTGATTCCCAACATCTACCATTTAACTCAATAAGGCTCAACATTCTTGGTTCCCAACATTGATCCTTCTAATCGTGGTGTGACATGCTCGGTTCTCGATGTCTACCATTCAACTCAATTAAGGCTCAATATGCCCGATTCCTGATGTTGATCCTTTAAAGTGTGGTGTGATGTTCTCGATTCTTAATATGTACTATTCACCTCAATAAGGCTCAACATGTTCGATTTTCAATGTGCCTGATTATCGACATTGATTGTTCCCTCATCAAGTCCTCGTAAGAGGCACACAAATTCAGTAGCAATTATATCTTCTCAAATGTAGTTCGCAGCCTCAGGTATGCATATCTATCCTTATACTTTGAGCTTTGGCTAACCTGGACAATAGTGCACATGCTTTCCTAAACTTGCGGGCAACTTTAGACACTAGGACCTGAGGCAACTCTGATTAGGATCACCTAATGAGGATGATACTTCTCATAATATAGCCAAAAAACAAAAGTGTAAAGCTCTCATTTGAATTTTTTATGGTTTCAAAATGATTTTTTTCAAGCTATGCCCTTTTATCTCTTTAATAAAAAAAATGAATCAAGGAATTTTGAATGGTGCTTCATGTTTTAGTCTTATCTTAGCCTATAAACCTTAAAATGGGGTAAAACCAAATCTAAAAGAATCTTAAGACTTAGAAATATGATTTTTGTGAAGGAACCTAAACCCAGTTCAGGCCTGAAGACCACCAAACATAAGCCTAAACTTTGATAGATTGAATCTGCCCTATTATCCGGACAAATCCAAGTAATTTGAGTATAACTCTTTCCCTATAACTCATTTTTAGTGAATCTAATTTTAGATGAAATTAAACTCATTTTTGGACAACTTTTATGAAGAGAATTTTTCCTAATTATGTACCAATCATAACCAAAAAATTTTCAAAGTTAGGGAACTATTTTTGTCCCTAAAAATCATCTAGGAGCAGCCTTTGATTTTTTGGCTATAACTCCCAATATACAAGGTCAAATTGGGTGATTTTTGGTTCATCAAAAAAAGGACATTTTCAAGCCCAAATATTAAGTAAATTTCAAATAGAGGTATTGGTAGAATGAAAAAAGGAAGGAATGGGTGAGTTAAGGGTGAGTCTGACCCACAACTCACCTTTGGCATCAAGTCTCACCCCCTTGACTCACTTCTTGATTATAGTGCAACTCGATCAATTTCTGCCTATGACTCACCGAGTTACAGGCCTAACTTACCTAAGTCATGCTCAAAACCAACTTTTGGCAAAAATAAGTTTTTAACCCTCCCCCATTACCCACAACTCATTGAGTTGCAGGGCAGGGGAGTAATTTTAAATCCACCTTGTTTTTTGCTCGTCAAAATGGCAGGGGAGTAATGATAAATCCACCTTGTTTATTATTGCCTTGAAATTTAGAGGATAAGAAGGGAGTAACCTCAAGCCAATGGGGAGGCTCTCATGTTGTTTCCTCAAGAAAAAACACACGAACCAAAAGAAAAGGAAAAAAAAAACTTTGAGTTCTTGAACAAAAAAAAACAATTGAGAGAGCAAATGGAAGCACTTAAGATTTCTTGGTTTAAGACTATAACTGAGGATAATATTTGTGAGCACTTACCCTCTTAGTCTAGTGTTTGAAATTGAGGTTGTATGTTGCAAATAAATTAATTTTTTATGCTTCTTTTCATGCAAGCTACAGTAATTCATCTTTTTCTCTGTTTCCAAGATCGAAAATTGGTTTTATCTGCATAAATATTTATTATGTAGTTTTTTAATTGAGATTAATAGAGTTTTAAATGAATTCAAATGAAGATAAAATGAATTCCATTTCACCATTCATCATCTTCCTTGTTGGCCATAATGTTCATTTTTTTGCATTTATGATTTTGGATCTCAACTTCAAATATTTGATGGTTTTATGTATTATTTTGATGATATAAATTGACAAAATAAGGATTTAAATGAGTTTATGAAGATTGAAATTTTTTGGGTTAAAAACTTGTATTTCTTTTAATGAAAAAATTGAGTTATGCCCACAAATGGCAAGCATAGCCGCAACTGGGCTGAGTGCCGATCGGCATTTGGCCAAATTACAGCCGAAAGTGCCCCTTACTCGTAACTCTTCCTTTATTTTCTTTATTTTTTCCTTGGCACTTCAAGTTAGGTTAGGCACTTATGGGTGGCTGTGGCTTTCATTGCAACTTTGGCCATTCACGTGAAAGAATTGTGCTCTTTCATTTTTTTTCTTTGTTTTCTTCATTTTCTTTCTTTTATTTTCATCTTTTTTTTGGTTATTATTATTATTATTATTATTATTATTATTATTATTATTATTATTATTATTATTATTATCATTATTATTGTTGTTGTTGTTAGTATAATTATTCTTTTTTACTATTTATTACTATTATTAATTCTATAATTATTTTTTTACAATTTAGTTATTATTAATGCTATTAAAATCATTATTCTTTCATTTAATTTATTATATACATATTTATTGTTTTATTCATATTTATATTCATTATCATATATTATTATATATATTATTACTACTACCTATATTATTATATGTGTTATTATTATTACTACTACATATATTATATATTATTACTATATATTATTATATATTATCTTACATATTTTATATTATATATATATATTTATTTACATTTTTGCATTTATTTTATTTTTATAAATAAATATATGGTTTTTTATATATACACACACACACGATTATATTTATTTATTATTATTTTCAAAATTTTTGGTATTTAATTTTATAATAAATAAATATAGCAGTCGTATATATATACCGTATATTTATTTATTCACACCTTTATTTATTTATTTATTTATTTACATTTATTTATGTATGTATATTATATTGTATTTCTGCATTTATATTATTTATCACTATATATATATATATATATATATATATATATATATATATATATATATATATATATATATATATATATATATTATTCTTTATTTATTTGTCAAATAACCCTATATATTCAGTCATCTTTTTCACCACACACACATGCTCGAGGCAAATGGAAGGCACCCGAAGGCCATGGCGAATGAATCATGGTTGCTATATTTGTACTTAAATTTCAGCATTTTATTTTTGCAAATGGTTTGTAATAATAAATGATTTTTTGAATGCTAATTTAAAAACTCAACAAAACATTTTATACAATTTTGAGTGAGATTTTTCTATAACAAAAAGGACACATGTCCTATTTTTTACCAAAAATACCATGTAAAGAGTAAAGGTTTTTCTCCACAAATACAAAAGATTTTTATCTTAAAGTAAATTAATGCAATTTTTTTCAAAACCGCAGGGGTAAATATCCCCATTTTTATCCAAAATTACACCTAAATATTTTTCTTTTTATAAATATGCATACGAGAACCAACATTCTCATCTAAATGAACCCTATAAATAAATTACATGTTTTATGTATGATTTCAAATTTTTAATTTTTAAATATGTAATTATATTATGTTTATTGCCTTCGTTGTTGGATTAATCGCTTTTAAATATGAATACATATGCCTTTTAATTTCTTGCCATGATAATGCATGAAAGGAAAGATAAAATAAACCTTGAAAACTTGTTTATAAATAAACTTAACCAAGGTATGAATAAGAGGGGGTCCCAAACCATATATGGTTTTGGCCTCATAAGGTTAAAACTTATTTTTCAATGTTTTATTGGGTGGCAACTCTATGATACCTACCTTATGGTGTTCAACTGATGCCTTTGTAGGTTGATCACCAATAATGGAATAAGGATACCCCAAGACGTTGTCTCATACCTTTTTTAAGGCTTGAGACTTGGTGAATTGGATTGAATCCTTATCCATTATGAAATGACCAAACTTCACGAGTTAAATGAACCTTCATCCGACCTCAAGCCCTAAAGCAAGCCTTCGAGAACCGATTGAAAACCTAAAGGGGGTCTAGCGTGCATCACGCCACATTCTAATTATTAGAAGTTGGTAGAGGTACCATAACAACTTTTGCTGGAATCCTCTCAACAACAATTGATTGTACTCAAGCAATAACAGGATGAGTACCAGAGGTAAAAGCCAAGTTGGCTATAAGACTAGCATTTATTGACAGAATCTTTCTTTTAAAATCATCCAACCTCTTATCCAAATCTTGAAAACTAAAAGCTCGAACATGATTTCCTTAGCTAAATGTTCTAACACCCTCTCTAAAAACTCTTCTAATGCACTCTTAATACTTGACTCAAAGCCCTGATCTGACACAATTGCCACTATCTATTTTGAAAATAACTTTTTGACAAGACGACTGCATGAACCCTTAAAACACTTGGATAATAGTGGATCTACTATGGCTATCAAAATAAGATTTTTAACATGATGTAAAAGCATGGTATAGATGTATAATCATGAGATGTAACATTAACAACCATATGCAAGAATCTTCACCACCTTATTTCTCCTACAAATGTGGTCAAAAGTTTCTTTCCTAGGTGGGCATAATCCACGGGTCAACGGCTAATGAACAAGTATGGTGAGTGGCTAAAAGCCAGCAACATAATGCCTCTCAAATTAAAGTGCATATAAAAGAGGTTCGGTCAATGCATATTTGGGCAATCTAAACAAATCGAAATAGGCTTACTAGGGCATGGCAATATTTGGTAAGTAGGCACTAGACTTATTTGGTTATTCTTAATGCACAAAGACCCACATCACAAGCAATGCAAGATTATTATGAAGCTAAACAACTACCATAGTGGAAGTATCTATGCCATTACATAGGCTTTGGTTTTGGTACTCTATTAAATGCCTACCCAAGTATGGTTCCTGCCAATGGGTCTAGCTCATCACAAGCATGATGACCAATTAGCTCACCCTTTAATATACTAGAAACTATAAGAGTTAAGCTTGTGATTATTCCTTAACACTATCCTCGACTGAGTAAATCACAAGGGAGTGTTTCCAAAATGCACTAGGGTCAAAAAAATAAGGATCCTTCTAAAGCACTAGTATGATTTTAATGCAAATTTTTAAAAGAGATAAAATTTATTAACCAAAAGCCTATTTAGGTGACATAAATCAAAAGTACTTTCAGAGCAGTCTTATGATTATCCCCAGTAGAATCACCACTATGACACATGTCTAACTTAACCCTTTTTGGCCTATCGCCATCCCATCATGAGAGTCAGAGGGAGGAAGTAAGTTCCATGAGAAACATTTGACCTTTTTGTTCATCAGGCAATGAAGTCAAGATGTGTATCCATTTCCTTAAGTGATCTCAAAGTTATAGATTACCTCACCTTTGCCCTGGTAACTCGATCTTACTTTTAGGGTCTAGTCATTTTAAGGTTACCATACCCCAAAATGGTCATCACTTCATGATGGTCAAGCGATTCAACCCAATTTTTCAAATTTTAAGCCTCCAAAAGGCATAAGATAATATGTCGTGATACCCCTATTCCATTGTTGGCAATCAACAATCGAAAGGCATCTGTTGGGCACCACAAGGTAGGTATAAGGAATCGTCACCCAATAGGACATTGAGAAATAGTTTTCCTAACTTGTGAGACCAAAACTCAAAAACAATTCGAAACTTTACTCTTACAAACCTTTGGTAAATGTGATATAATAGCTTTTAGACTAATTACTTTATCCCCTTTCTTACACACAAGATCATAGAATAATAAATTAAAGGCATGCCAAATCACATAGGAAAGCAGTAAATTATGCCATATATATAAAATGTCCACGAGGCATTTAAATAAGCATCCATAAATTAGGTGGTTCATTGTGATCCTTTTTAGTGACAACATTGGTCATTGCATGCAAATTTTGAAGAATTATTTCATTGTGAGTTTCGAAAATAAGGAAAAAACCTATATTATTTAATTATATACAAAATCTTTAACATTGTTAAAAGCCTACTATTTACATGTGTCATTTTTATAACATGAAAAGGATATTAGTCCAATTTTATTAATAAAAATCTCAATTATTTAATATAAATACTCTTTGTATGGCATTTTCCTCTATCAATCAAAAATTACTTTTATAATAAATGAACAAAGATGAAAAATTACCGTAATGTTTGTCATGCTACACTCACAGATGCGAGTTATTTATAATAATAATAATAATAATAATAATAATAATAATAATAATAATAATAATAATAATAATAATAATAATAATAATAATAATAGCAATAACAATACCACCACCACCACTACCAACAACAACAACAATAATAATAAGCAAGTAAAAATAAAATAAAGGACAACTAGTAAAAGAAAAAAAAAGAAAGGAAAGAAAGGAAGGAAAGAAATAAGCTTAGGACTTTTGTTAAGTAATGCACGGGTGTGCACCAAGTGACATATGGTTAACTCAAATGTTTAAGGAAGGAGGAAACTCATGTCTTGGCTGTGCATTCACTAAACAGTGACAATTTTCCCATTTTTCCTTTAAACAATCCTTGTGAAGAAGTGGGTCCAAAAGGACTCAAAAAAGAATAGAAAAAGGGAAGGAATGAGACCTTCAAAATATTTAAAAAATGATTTTTAAACATTTTTATCAAAAGGATAGACTTAAAACAAGAAAAAGGGCAGAACTTAACACGAAACCTTATTGTTTCCTATCACATAACAAATACCTTTTAAAAAGGGTTTCACAACTTAGATCTAAACAGAAAAAGAAAATGATAAAGTACCTAGAGCAAATTATCAATAAAGTCTATAGCATTGTGTATGTACTTTAACCTATTAGAATTGAATCAAGAAGACAATGACTTTATGGTATTACCTTCGATATACTTACTTAAATAGCTAGCGAAACTTCAAGTTCTAGGACCTTTTTCTCATTAAGGAATTAAAATTGCGTTTAAAATGCAAAAATTTTCAAGAGAAATATTTCAAAATCAAAAATCGTAAAAAGCCGTAAACTGAAAGCTTTATTAATTTTCAAACTTTTCCACTAACATTTTAAAAACCACTTTCTACCAAACTTTTTCCCCTAACCCATTTAAAGTCTGCAAAAAAAAACCTTTTATTAGAAAATCCCATAAGGCATGGGCATGCATCATGATTATGCATAGGTGTAGTTTAAAATGACGGGCAAGTGGGTTGGAATGGAATAATCTTTTCTAATGCACGGGCATGCACTAGACTAACCAAACCCGTACACCAGTTCAGACAAATAATTGGAACAAGTGGGAAAATAATGGAGATGCATAGGTGTCCATAAAAAATGACCCATGGGTGTGCATTATAAATATCCTTAATTATTAAACCCGTTTGCTCCTTTTAAATGTCCAAAAAGAGCACAAAATACCCCAATATCACTTTAGAAAGTTTGCATCATAGAAGGCTCAATTCCTTATCTTCAAAGAGTATTTTCCCTTATTAGGTAACTGTGACAAAAGTCTCATCAGGATCCAGTGTCTACACACAACTAAAGTCCCAAACACTATTACTTATAAATTTAAGTTGCCTTTCTGAATTACAAAAACCTCCAAATTCCACTGCCATCTTTTTAATTTGTTCTTTAAATTAATTATTATTTGAGCATTAGGAATAATTAGTTTGAAAAATTATTAGCTGCAAACAAAAATTTCAATGGGTTGGAGTATATTACGAGAGGGATGTGATTAACTAATACTCAATGCAGACGGGCCATTTTCTCTCAAAAGACAGCACAAATCAGCAAGCTTCAATCAATAATCCATAGGTTATTCTAAACTTTTTTTATTTAATTATTATTTGATTTATTATTGTTATTCTTACTTTGCTTGAAAATTTTGTTGTGCTTATCCTTGATTTTTAATTTGTAGTATATCTTTGGTGTTTACTACATTAGTTACTTAGATTTTTTTTCTAACAATTTCCCTCTATTTAATCTCAGTCCTTTGTTCTAACTAATCGCATGAGATAAAGCTACAATTATTATTGTTGGTTTCCATTGCCAAACCTTGAATCTAAAACATAAGTTTTGGTTGTGGTTTAAATTTGAGGTCAAAGATAAAAGATGGTGATGGAAATCTGAAGATGGTTAGAAAGTGAGATGAAAAAGGAAGAGATTGTAGAAGGACTAAGTAAAAGATGAGATAAACAGAAAAATATAAAGGGTACTTTATTATGTTAAGGGCTTTAATATAGCTATTAGGAAGGGGAAGAAAGCAGGTGCTAATCACACTTTCACACTCTATTGAAATGTAGTTTATGAATGCATGTCCGTGTTAGGTTTAATCCCTCTACAATAGAATAATAATTAGGAATTGATGCTTATTAGTTTAGATTTTATGAACTACTGGTGTTAAATTCAAACTTCAAAGAGTTTAAGTGCCAGAATGATAAAATTGTACAAATATAAGCGTTAAATTATGCATTAAACTTTATTTTTTAAACAGTTTTTTTTAATAAAAGAACTTTCATTAAGAGAAATTAGCTACCAAGGCTGAGTACAAATTAAAAAGGTTGTGGAAAGTCCAATCAAACATGAATATCGGGCAAAGAAAATGAAACTATAGCTAAAGCATGAGCTATAGAATTCGTTGATCTTTTAGCAAAAACAAAATCTAACATTTGTTAAGGAAGAACAAAAGCTAATACAATCATCAACAATTAAACTCAAATCTAAATCTAAAGAAGAACAAGAAGTAAAAGCTTGGATAACCACTTGTGAATGATTAGATTTAATTAAAACATGATGACTCAAATATTGAGATTTGATCCAATTAAGAGCTTTATAATTGCTAAACACTCAGTCACAACAGAAAAGGATACAGCAAATAATGGGTCACTACCAACTACCACAAAAGAACCCATATCATCTCTAATAATAAACTTAAAACACAAATTTATTGTCGGTTATAAAAAAGATAGCATCAGTATTCAGTTTTAACGACCCAAAAGGATTTTATTCCACCTATAAGAAGATGAAGTCCCTGACTCATTCACCAGGGGATTAGAGTTACTGGAAACATTGGGCTTCAAATTAGCTACCTTGAAACTCTATAGTAAAGAAATAGCCTCTATAATAATAGCCCCAATTTCACTACTTCCCCCCCTTCCAAACAAAATCATTGTGATATTTTCATATACTCCAGTAAAGTATAACAACCTCTAAGCAATTATCAATAGAAAAATTATTGAAAATGAAAGCCATCCAATTAGTAAAGTTTAGGAAAAAACTTCTTACAATACCATATGAAGAATGAGACAGACATTCCTTAGCAAAACGCAATCAAGCAAAGCATGGATAATGGCTTCATCATCAGTACCACACAATTGGCACATAGGGCCTATATCCACCTTTCTGGAACAAAGAGTGGAACTCATAGGAAGACAATTAGAGCTTGATCTACAAATCATATTAAAGAGTTTTAGAGGCACTTTCAACTTTCATAACTTCTTCCAAAAAGAATTATGATCAAATGAAGCCCAACGATTATTACTTAGCACACGGTAAGCATTTTTTTTATGGTATAAGAAACTATCAGATCTGCATGCCCACCACTAAAAGTCATTAGGACATCTGAGGCTCAATGGAATGTTTTAGATTAACTATCTAGGAAGTCTAAGGCTCAATGGAATCTTCTAGATTAACTGTCTATCACTACAAAAAAAATTAATTTTACCGATGGATTTTTATCAATGGAATTTTGAATTTTACTAACAAAAAAGGCCGTTACTAATAGTTTTTAATGGATTACCAACATAATGCTTCCATAGATAAAACACACATAGGTAGAAATTTACCAGTGAAAAAATCAATCGGCAAGAGTTACCGACAGATTTTGTTGATAAAAATATAAAAAAATTCCATCGGTAATTTTGTTAAAAAATCCATTGGATATTTCGTCGGTTTGACTTTTTACCGACAGTATTCTATCAATAATTCGTCAGTAAATTTGATTAATAAAAAATATTAATGTATTTTATAAAAATAGCAATGGATGTATCCGTTGGTAATTTTCTTCATATTTTTTTTGTAAAAATTACAGTCCTGTTTGTAAAAGCAAAAAAAAATACAATACATTCAATACAAAGAATCTAAAATTTCTTTGCTGTTGCTGCTAATAATAATAATAATAATAATAATAATAATAATAATAATAATAATAATAATAACTAAAAAAAAGGTCAAAGCTTTAAGGCATTTGAATATTTGAGTATTTTTATGGAGTTTCTTAAAGAAATGAAAACGGGTGTTAGTTCAACAAATCCAAATAGAAAGTAGAGCAATTTCAATGTGAAGTAAATTTTGGTTCTACTTCTACTTCAACTTCAGCTTCATAACTAACCTACCTTGATTAGCAATATATTAGATGTCTATATTTAGGCAACAAATGAAACTCAACATTCAACAACAAAGACATGACTTTTTAATTAATAAAACGAACCTGTCAATCCACTGACACAAGTTAACGCCGATACGCTCCATCTGCTTCCTGTCACATCGCCGCTCACCTGCTCCAACTGTCGATTATCACTCGCCAAAATATTCTAGTACCCCTCATTTATCTCCTATAAATAGCCAAAAATATAAATGTTCCAGGTATTGATTATTATCTGAGACTCTCTCTCTCTAAGCACTCTTTCTCTAAAAGCTACTAACTTAAGCTTCAGAGTACTAACATTCAAGTTCGATTGGGCACTCCTTCTTGCAGGCTTTGTCATTCGATCGAATCATCAGCTGTCAACTATCCTTCTTACAAATAAAGACAAACTTTGCTTTATCATTTGATGCTTTCGTTGAGAGAATGGCAGATTCGGGATACAATGAACACGCAGCTTCTGGAGAGTATAATCACAATAACCAGGGTAGATCTAGGCCCTCAGAAAGAAAGATAGCTCTCCCAGATCCCCTACTAAGGGTAACCTCCTCTAGGACTTCAATGACGTAGTCATGAGACAACCGAAGGATACTCTTGTTATCATCAGGGACATGCGCATCATTCTTAGTAACTTCACAAAGAGCATTGTCCAAACACTAAAAGAGGGCAAAGTGCCCAAGACTTTTGAAAGAGGCCATGAAATGGATTTCATAGCCGAAAATTTTGGAAGAAGAAGGAGCAAGGAGATCTCCATCAATGAGCCATGAGCTCATGATAGTAGAAAAGCGGGAGTCAAAACCCCAGGCAGATATGACAAAGTGAAGGGGACAATGTCCTCGAGCAGAGACTCATCGTATATCCTCAATAGATCCTCAACCTCATCTATCGGGGATGATCTATCCTTCATGTGCACACCATATTGCAGTCGTACAAAAGGGCGAAGAGATGAGTTCTCCTTAACAGCCATGAGCAGGGAGAACAAATGGTTCAAATAAAAACTCAAGCAGTTTGACTTGGCAGGTTCTAGAAAAGGCATGTTCGAGGGAAACACTTGCAACAACACATACTCCCCATTTTGCAGGGAAATCAAAGAGTCAGAGCTACCTCCCAGGTGGAGAGATGTCATAATGCACAGGTATATAGGTAAAACTGATTCTGCCACTCATCTTGCAGAATATCTAACAAAAGTTCAGGTATACACCTACGATAAAAAAATTGCCTGTAGGATTTTCCCTACCACTTTAGGAGGAGATGTGCTCAACTGGTTCCACGAACTCTTCCAAGAGTCGATCACCTCATTTCGACAACTCAAGGAGCTATTTATCACACGGTTCATCGTACAAACACTAGCGCCAAAATCTGTGAGTTATTTATGCAACCTCTATCAGAAGAATGACGAAAGTCTTCGAGACTACATCGATAGGTTCCAAGCCACAATATCGAAGATGAGGAATGTAAGCATAGAGATGGCATCCAACAATCTGGCGAATGGCGCCACTGATCGGCCATTGTTTGAGTCGATCACAATAAGACCCCCAACCAGCTTTTTTGATCTAATGGAAAGGGCTAAATAGCACATCCAGCTGGACGATGCCTTGAGGTCCATCCATGGCAAAAGGAGCAGTGTCATGAACAGGCTCCAGCACCCAGATGGATGGACATTTAACCAAGGTCTTGTATCCGATCGAATTACAAAGAGTCCTGAGAGAGCCTCTACTTCGAGGAATATGGGAAAAAGAAAAGAGGCCAATCGATTTAGATTCGATCAGGGAAGTGGCCAGCAGGCTCAAACCTTCACTCCACTCAATACTGACCCAGCCCAGGTGTTGATGTGGATCAAGGAAAAGAACCAAAAGGTAAACTGGCTCAAAAGGCTGAACGAAAAGAGCAAAACTGCTTAGAACAACAACAAGTATTGCAAGTTCCACAAGGATGTCGGTCACACAACCGACGAGTGTTTCCAGTTGAAGGAAGAGATTGAGCAACTCCTACAAAGAGGGTACCTCAAAAGGTTTATAGGTCCGACCAGAGGGGCAAGTCCTTGTAAATAGTCGGACCTAAAGAAGGATGATTTTGATGACAAAGATGACGACAAATGGAGAAAACCAAGGAATGCGGATCCTCGTCGGTCGTATGTTGGGGTCATAAATATGATTGCTGGCAGGTTATCCTATAGAGAAGATCTTTCCACAAAAAGAAAGGGAAAAAGTGTTTATATTTCCCAAACATCCAAACGGCCAGCGCCAATCACCATATTCGATGAGGATGCACAAGATGTGTTATTTCCTCATGAGGACGCCCTTATCGTCAGGATGCAGATCAATAACTTCAATGTGAAGAGGATATTGGTGGATAATAGAAGTGCAGTAAATGTGCTTACCCTCCAAGCTTATAAAGCCATGGGTCTGACGATCGAAGAACTCAAATCGAATGCCACACCACTAATCAGACTCGGCAATGCTATCATTCCAATGGTAGGATCTGTCATGCTTTTTGCCAATCTTGGTCAGAAGGCTCTAGCCCATGCCTGTAAGGTAACTTTAATGATTATTGATATGATCTTTGCCCATAATTCCATTTTTGGTAGGCCTCTACTCTTTCAAATTATAGCTGTCACAAGCATAAGATACATGGTAATGAAGATCCTAACCAAAGGAGGCATCACCATTCTAAAGGGTGATCAAAAGACATCCAAGGAAGCCTATGTCACCATGATAAAGCTCCAAAAAGAGGCTATGATGGTAGGACGATCCGAACAAGCGTAGGGGCAGGGAATGGATCCTACAAAAGAAATCAAGACAAAAACACTTGCAAAAGGGAAAAGTGTCCAAATAGATACCTAGCATGGGTGAATGGGTCGAGGAGGCCATCATGCAAAGATTGAGGCAGAGTCCCTAGTGACAATCATGGCAGAAATGGTAAAAAATTTTGCATGAAGAAGCATCATTTGTAGGTGTGGTTTACCTAATGTTTTTATTGCAGATAATAGCAAGTAGTTCGACATCTCGATCTTGCTAAGGCACCATTGGGTGTTTAATGGTCTTAAATTTTGCATGAAGAAGCACCATTGGGTGTTTAATGGTCTTAAATTTCATTTTATGCAAAAAATTTTACTAAGGCACGGTTGAGACAAACTGTCCCAGCCGTGTCCAACATAGAAGTCAAAACTCACCATTTCACCAAAGGTCATGGCTGAGACAAACTATCCCAGCCATGGCCATTGTAGCAGTCAAAACTCACAGTTTCATCAAAGATTGCGGCTAAGACAAATTGTCCCATTCGTGGCCATTGCAGCCTACGAACACATTTTTGATCTAGAAGCTCGCCATGGCTGAGACAAAACTGTCTCAATCGTGCCCAAGGCAACCTACCACTTTGTCTCCTTATGTCGCAGCTGAGACAAAAGTGTCCCAGTCGTGTCCTTCTGGATAGCTCTATAAAAGCTGTGAAATTTTTTGCTAAAAAGGAATCTTTTTCTAGGGTTTCATATATAGGGTATTTGGGTAGAGAGAAAATGCAGTTTTTCAAGAAAATAGAGTTTTTCATACTTAGTGTTATAGTTTTACTTGTAAAAATCACTCTTTTAATTTAGTCTTACTTCAAGAACACAAAGATAGTCATAGTTTTAGGTTTTAGTTTGAAGATTACAGTGTACAATCAAAGTGCAGTTTGGAGAAGAAGAGAAAGAGCTTCATCAACTTCAAATCTTCAGCTTCAAATGGGTTTTATAGTTTTCACTCTTACTTTGTTCATCTTTTACATTATGGATAGTGAGTAGTCATCTTTGTTGCTTGGGGGAGCTTTGAATTCCCTACTCACAATGTGAATATTGGGCATATTTTAATTTTTACATGAATGAATGGTCTATTTCACTATTACTTATTTATATTTCATGGTTTTTCAATCTATTAAGTTAATTTCCAAACATGGATGAATGATTTTCATCATATATCTTTGAATGTGTATTGAGCCTAGTGGATTGAAGTCTATGAATGATTTTGCTCAATTTTTCTTTCATGAATGTTGTATTATTTTAGACGGCTCCGGAATGGGATTCTAAATGTGCAGTAATTGTGATTTTAGGACTAAAGTGTGGAGTGAAATAGATAAGATTTGGGTTGTTTGGCTCAGGAATAGGAAAGCAAACCAAACTTAGGATGTTATACCCGTGCATAGGGTAGTTATTGGGCTCCGAAATGGGATGTTTAGCAACTAAAATAGCTGGCTCCGAAATTGTATGCTTGGGTTAAGAGGGTTATCCTAAATTCGTTCATGTATACTTTAAGATAAAATTAATTTACAGTAGGTATGGGGTGGATGAGTGAACCTGAGCAACGTTTAATTTCTATACATTTTCATATTTGTTAATTTTTCTAAATTACATATATACTCAATTTACTGTTAGTAGAATTTAATTTCTCTTTATTAAATATTTTAGTTTTTAAAGTTTGCATTATACAAATTAAACAACTCATACACACAAACAATTGGGAATTCTTTAGCATACAATTAATTTCCATAGTTTTCACACATAATTCCCTTGGATTCGATATTGAGGGTCTTAAATTTACCCCACTTTATTACTTGTCGATCTAGTGCACTTGTTAAGGTCGCAACAAGTTTTTGGCGCCGTTGCCAGGGAATTGGCATTGTTAGTAAGCTGTGATTATTGCTTGTAGGTGTTTTCTTTTCCTAACTTTATTTTTTTATTCTTTTCAGGTGAAATTGGTGTATGAACAGAACAAGACAAGAGCGATTAGTGCCTTTTGATCTTAAAATCGAGAGGACCCTACACCAAAGAAGGAGAGCCAATAGAGATAACGAGATGGAGCATGATCCTCCTCTTGATGAGTTTCCTCCTGAGAATGAACAAGTGCCGAGGGCACATAAACAAATGCCAGGGGCAAGAAGAGAAGAAATGCCTAGGCAAAGGACCATAAGAGACTACACTATGCCAAGGTTGAATGAAGACCATCGAACAATTGTATTACCAAGAGGAGTACAATTTGAGCTCAAGCCAGCCACCATTACTATGGTATAGAGGAATCAATTTTTTGGTTCGAAAGTGAAAGAACCAGCTCAGCATATTGACATATTTTTGGAAGTCAGACACAGTCCAAATTTCGGGTCTTAGCACAGATGTAGTAAAGTTGAAGCTGTTTCCATTCACTTTGATTGGCAAAGTAAGAGAGTGGTTACAAATGTTACCACGCCAGTCAATATGGTCATGGGATCAGATGCAAGAGAAATTTCTCATGAGATTTTTCCCTCCAACAAAGACTACAAGCATTCGAAATAGCATCATGAGTTTCCATCAAATGAATGAAGAGCCTTTTCATGAAGCTTGGGAAAGGTTCAGGAGATTATTGAGAAGCTGTTTGCATCATGAGATAGTTGTCTACCAACTGATGACCATCTTTTATGCTGGAGTTACACCTCAAACAAGGTCGTTATTGGATGCAGCATCAGCAGGATCTTTCTTGAACAAGCTGCCTAAGGACGCTTTTCAGTTGTTGGATGAGATGGCAACAAATGACTCTCAATGGACTGCCCCTAATCAGTCCCAAGGAGGCAAGGTTTACACAATGTGGATGAAGTGGTATTGTTAAAAGCCCAATTAGAATTGGTAAAGAAAGAGTTGAGCGGCTTGAAAGTTCAAAATATGGCTGTAGTAAATCAAGGAAGTGGGCCATGTGAAAGTGGGCAAGGAGTCCAAGAAGGAGAAATTGTAGGAGAAGTAAATGCATTAGGTGATTTTAGAAGAAATGATCCCTATAACAATTCATATAATCTGGGATAGAGAAATTACCCTAACTTCTCTTGGAAGGATGGGAATCAACATGCTTCATCTTCTCAGCCATAAGTAAGAGCCCTTTACCACTCAAATGCCTATCATAATCATACCTAGCCTCACCAACCACAAGGCACCAATCACTACCAAGCTCCTTATCCACCAAACCACCATCAAGGGCAAAACTTTAATCAACCACAACCTCAACCATACCATCCATCGGGATTCCAACCAAGGCCACCTATTCAAGAAAAGAAGCCCAACTTAGAAGACATGTTTGCTAGTTTCATAAATAACCAACAATAATTCATGAAAAGTGAAGAGGCAAGGTGGAAATCTCAAGAGCAATGGAACAGAAACCAAGATGCTTCAATGAGGAATTTGGAGACACAAATCGGATAGTTAGCTGACTCCTTATCCACAAGACCACTAGGTGCTTTCCCGTCTAATGTTGATCGGAATCCAAAAGAAGAGGTGAAAGCAATCACTTTGAGAAGCGGTAAAGAGCTATGTGGCAAGGATGAGGCTAATCAATCTTTTTCTATTTTGGTAGAACCTACAATGCAGGTACGTGATTCTGAACCTAAATTTGCTCAAGATGTGCAAAATCCTATTGATAAAGGTAAAGAGTATTTTACCTAAAAAAGGGGATGTTATGGATGAGTCATTGTTACCTTTCCCAGCTAATAAGGCTAGGAAAAATGATCAGTTAGCTAAGTTTTTGGATATGTTGAAGAAGTTTCAAATAAATTTTCCATTTATTGATGCCTTACTTCATATACCTAAGTATGCTAAATTTTTAAAAGAGATATGCTCTAGTAAGAAAAAGTTAGAAGAAACAGGGACAATTCAATTAGAGGACCCTAGTAGTTTTACAATACCATGCGGACTTGGTAAAAATTTTGTTGGAAATGCCCTATGTGACTTAGGTGCAAGCATTAATCTAATGCCTTATTCGCTTTGAAGGAAATTAAATTTGGGAAATCTCAAGGAAACAAAGATGTCATTACAAATGGCAGATAAGTCCATCAAGAGACCCAAAGGGATCATTGAAGATTTGCTAGTGAAGGTTGGAGAATTTCTTTTCCCAGTAGACTTTATGGTACTTGAGATAGAGAAAGATCAAAAAATCCCTCTGATAGTTGGAAGACCTTTCCTAAACACAGCAAGAGCATTGATAGATGTACATGGAAAGACAATCACTTTACATTTCAATGATGAGAAAATGATTTTCAATGTGACCAACATGACAGAACGCCCATTGTGCGAATTCTTAGGGTCAATTTGCTGTGTTCAAAATTCTTTTGGGGAGATGAAAGCAAGATCTGAAGGTGTTTTATTTAATGACAATCTGGGGAAATGGCTGATGCACACCAAGGAAGAGAAAGAATTGGTTATTGGAAGCAAAAATAAGCTTACCAAATATGCTGAAAGGAAGAAGTGGAAGGATCATAATGCAATTTCTAAGGGGAAACTAAATCACTCTACCCAAGGCAACCTACCGCTTTGTCTCCTTGTGTCGCGATTGAGACAAAAGTGTCCCAGCCGTGTCCTCCTGGATAGCTCTATAAAAGCTGTAAAATTTTCTGCTAAAAGGGGATCTTTTTCTAGGGTTGCGTGTATAGGGTATTTGGGTAGAGAGAAAATGCAGTTTTTCAAGAAAATAGAGTTTTTAATACTTAGTGTTATAGTTTTACTTGTAAAAATCACTCTTTTAATTTAGTCTTACTTCAAGAACACAAAGATAGTCATAGTTTTAGTTTTTAGTTTGAAGATTACAGCATACAATCAAAGTGCAGTTTGAAGAAGAAGAGAAAGAGCTTCATCAACTTCAAATCTTCAGCTTCAAATGGGTTTTATAGTTTTCACTCTTACTTTGTTCATCTTTTACATTATGGATAGTGAGTAGTCATCTTTGTTGCTTGGGGGAGCTTTGAATCCCCTACTCACAATGTGAATATTGAGCATATTTTGATTTTTACATGAATGAATTATCTATTTCACTGTTACTTATTTATATTTCATGGTTTTTCAATCTATTAAGTTAATTTTCATACATGGATGAATGATTTTCATCATATATCTTTGAATGTGTATTGAGCCTAGTGGATTAAAGTCTATGAATGATTTTTATCAGTTTTTCTTTCATGAATGCTGTATTATTTTAGACGGCTCCGGAATGGGATTCTAAATGTGCAGTAATTGTGATTTTAGGACTAGAGTGTGGAATTAAATAGATGAGATTTGGGTTGTTTGGCTCCGGAATGGGAAAGTAAACCAAACTTAGGATGTTAGACCCATGCATAGGCTAGTTTTTGGGCTGGCTCCAGAATGGGACGTTTAGCAACTAGAATAGCTGGCTCTGGAATGGGACGCTTGGGTTAAGAGAGTTATCCCGAATTCGTTCATGTATACTTTAAGATAAAATTAATTCACAGTGGGTATGGGATGGATGAGTGAACCTAAGCAATGTTTAATTTCTATACATTTTCATACTTGTTAATTTTTATTAATTAAATATATACTCAATTTACTGTTAGTAGAATTTAATTTCTCTTCATTAAATATTTTAGTTTTTAAAGTTTGTATTATACAAATTAAACAACTTATACACACAAACAATTGGAAATTCTTTAGCATACAATTAATTTCCATAGTTTTCACACACAATTCTCTTGTGTTCGATATTTAGGGTCTTAAATTTACCCCACTTTATTAATTGTCGATCTAGTGCACTTGCTAGTGTCGCAACAGTCGGCACCCATAAAATGCCATCATCTCTTGTCTACGGCTTCGAGAAAATGATACCTGTAGAGATCGGCCTCTAGTCCTATCGGTCCATATTTTATTCCAAAAGGATGAACATCCAAGATAGATGCCAAGATTTGGATTTGATAGAAGAAAGGAGAGAAGACGCCTATGCCATGATTGATACCTACAAACAAAGAGTCGCTAAATACCACAATGCAAAAAGGCAAGAACCCTCAATATAGTTAATCTAGTGCTCAGAAAGACAGATATAGGCATGAGAAATATCGGGAATGGGAAGCTAATGCCAAACTGGGAATGTCCCTATGAAATCTCTGGAAATCATAATGTCAAAATACTCAATAAGCACTAAGTATAATCATGTACAAATTGACATTCAATGAGGAAAACATTCTCCATTTCTTCTCCGTCTTTAAAAAAAGGTATGCTTTCATTGATTTATTTTTAGGTTTGATGTCTTTTTGTAGGTTGCTTGTCTAATTGATGGAAATCCCGATTGATGAATTTTCTAAATCCGATCAAAATAATCTGATCGTGGTATTATAAAAAAGCTCCCTCGCTAGGCTCGATGCCCATTTCGAATCCAAAATGCGAAGACTTTTCTCCATTTTTGAATTCATCTGCTAGGTTTGACATTATTCCCAAACCAAAAATGCAAAAATCTACAATTAAATACAAAATCACCAAATCTCCATAAAGCCAATAATTGGCCAGGAAATCACCGAAGCGGATAATCTCCATAAAGCCAATAATTGGCCAAAATATCGCCGGAGCGGATAATCTCCATAAAGCCAATAATTGGCCAAAATATCTCCGAAGCAGATAGTTTTCGTAAAGCCAATAATTAGCCAAAATATCTCCAGAGGTCACAAAACAACTGAAGGCTTAATTCCAATCGAAGCTGCATCCCAATCAACGAATCAATATGGTGCAACTTATCTGCTAGGCTTAAAATAGCCGAAGATGCGGAAGTTGAATTCCATTCATTTACAAAATAAGTTCCTCCCTTAGGCTCGACGTTCATACCGAGCCCAAGACAATGCAAGACCAAAAGGTCATTCTATCTTTGTATTCGATCGAATAATGCTTTAATCTGTTGAAAGACTAACAAGTCATGCATTCTCAAACAGAAAGAGTGAGTTGTTGTGTACATCAAGGAGAAAATGCATGCCTGGCCATGTATGAAGAAAAAGAACAAGACAAGTGGCCTTGCATTCCCATGAATAAAAGCATAAGTGGCCGTGTGCAAGGAGAAGAGAGACATAACATGGTCGTGTATGAGAAGAAGAAAAGCATCACGTGGCCATGTGTTTCCAAGGAGAAAGGCATCACATGGCCATGAGTTTCTAAAGAGAAAACACATGCATGGCCACGCCTGGGGAAGAAGAAGATCATACGTGGCCATGTGTTATAAAGAACAAACACATATGGCCACGGGTTAGGAAGAGTAAAATCATATGTAGCCATGTGTTTACACAAAAAGGAGGGTGAGTGGCCATGCATTCTCAAGGAAAAAAGGGTACGTGGCCACGTGTGGAAAGGAAAGAAGAAAAACCAGCATCCTGATCGTGCATAACCTGAATTTAAACCTCAAATCTCACTTCCCCTCTTGCTTATATGATCATTGAAGTTTTCAAGCATACTATACTCATCAAAGCTTACTAGATTTATCCTTTAAACTCATATCAAATACACGTACCAGAAAAAAAGAGTTAAAAACCCTAAATCATTCACATGAACAGTACCAAAACTTAATTCCCATACCTGGCCTTTGAACCATGAACTCTTTCAACATCCATTTATCTAGCTCACTCTCTCCTTCATTTCCGTGTACATAGAGATGACAAATATAACTTATCATATCTTTCTACAACCCTAAGATCATAAATCAAGCATGGAAGAAGAGATTTATGGAAGGGGACATACCTTCATGATGTTTAAACAACAAACCCTAATCTTCATCTTCTCCAAACCATAACCAAAGAGAGAGTGAGTGAGAGAGAGAGAGCTATCTCCCTCAAATGCCGACCCACATACCAAAAACCCCAAGAGTTCCTTCTTCAATAAGTTAAATACAAGGGTTTGTGGGGGTAAATATCTCCTAAAGAGAAATTTTCACAATGCCCTTATACATTTTAACCCCTAACAACTTATTTTCTTAACATTCAACTCCGAAACTTCTTATTTAATTCAATTGCATCATTCCTTACTATTTTAGCTACACTCCAATACATATATGCATAATTACCAATATACCCTTAATGTGACTTAACTTCAATAATACCAAATGATCGAATTTTGCCTTATTAAATCTTAATCCTGATTAATTAACTATAATCCTGTTAGGGCCATAATTGGGTCCTTACAGATAGACACAGAAAAATAACACGGGAGGGAGATTGCAAGAGATTAAGGGAGAGAGAGGAATAGAAGCAAAAAAAGAGCGAGGGAGGGAGATTGAGAGATAACTCCAACGAGATGCAGTGGAGGTGAAACACCGATAGGGGTAACCTCACCTTCGAGATGGCGAAGAGGGATGTTAGAGCGGCTAAGAGAAAAATATCAAGACTAGGGCTTGTTTGAATAAGGGATCGCAGACATTGGGAGATTTTTAGCCCTAAAATATTTTATTAATATTAAATGTAAAATATTTTATTAAAACATTACCAACAGCTTACCAACGAAAAGAAACCGTAGCAAAAACTATAACTCTTTAGCCCTAAAAATTTCTCGCATTTATTTACCAACGGAATATAAATCTATCACAACATGTATTAGTAAATCTCTAAAGATACTTGTATTACTTATGGAAACTATGTCGCTACATCAACAAAATGATAAAATTAGTTACTGATGGATGTAACCATCGGTAAAGCGGTCGCTAACAATTGGCACCAACATTTCCCACCAAATATACCAAGGAATTATTAATTTTATCGGTAAAAATATTGTCATTTATCAAATTCAATTTTTCTCCTATGCATTATCAATTTGGTCGGTAATCCATCATAATATCTTAATTTTACCTACGAAATCTGAGTCCATTGGTAAAATCAATTTTTTTGTAGTATATCCCTATAATTAAATAAAAAAAGCAAAAGAACATCATTCTAATGCAAACTGTCATTTTCCATTAAATCTACAACCTTAAGATTCTCATTACACTACAAAGGATCCTGGACAAAAGAAATAAAGGGGTTTCGAGCATCAGGCAACTAAGGAGATTCCATACAAGGATGTCCTTACATTTCCAACTCTCCAACAAATTCCTTTCTACATTAGCCCTTGTGTAGCCCATAAGCTCCTCCAAATGTAACTTAGGTTATTCCTAATTTTAGTTTTAAGAAAAGAACACTTTAGGAAATACTTTACCTTAAAAATTCAAGACACCAGAGAGTTAGGCTTACTGAATAGTTGCCAAACCTAATTCCCCACCAGGGCAAGATTAAATTCATGAAAAGTTCTTATAGGATTTTGGCAAAATAATTAAATTAAACTATAGCAGAATAAAATTAAAACCCACCAGGATCCAAGTGATCCAATTGGTTCAAAAGAGAAGTTAATCGATTGCCAACCTGTTAAAGTGCAAAAATAGTCAATTAACTTATTAATTCCAATCGGTTCCATATTTTATGTGCTCAAAACCAAAAAGAATTTTAGGTTCTACTCTAATGAATGACCAGCCTCTACTAGTGTCCACACTCAAATAGAATGAACGAATCTATAAGGAGTGCTAGGTCCCTCATTAGTGGCTAGGGTTTTATTTATATGCCTTTTCTTTTCCCAAAAGATGGCATAATGTTTCTCTCCCTTTCCAAGATGGCCACCTCTCTAAAAGGTGAGTATTAAGGTTGTGTTAAAATGCATTATATATACATATCTATAGTAAGACTAACCCTAACAAGTGGAGAGAAAATTTAGCCATATATCTTATTAAAAATGAGAAATGTTTTATTCCTTGTTCAAATAATAAGAAAAGTTAATTTATCTCTGAAATTATGTTGAATTTTTATATTTTAAAATTTGAAACACCCAAATAAATCCTAATTCGTTAATCACATTCTAGATATGTGACCTAATAGGTTCATATTATATTGGTAGTGGGCTCAATCCCATTATAGGCCCATAACTCATAAGCAGCCTCTAGCAATACATTATAACTAGCCAAATAATATGAATATTGCTAATTCAATTTTAACCTAACCAATATAACATGTTATAATCCTTTTATCACATGATATATCTTATTTGAACATAAGTCATAGTCTATGTCAAACTTATATTGTTCAAACATATAATTTCTCGATCACCAAGTAGACTGACAATATCAAATGACATTGATCACTCTATCAATTCATTTGAGCATGGCCATGAATTTCTCAATCCTACTTATCAAAAGGCTCAACAGATATCTCTCTTATAAAAGAGGGATAAATTCCATCTTGATCATTCATTATCCTCTACATGATTCCCATCATATCGAATCATAATCTTTATGATTATCCAATTAAGGATAACATTTGATTATGTTAAAACATGATATTCCTCGTGTACGAAATTGTGATAATCTCATGTCTAAGGATTTGTTAACATAACTATTATGAGATCACTTATGACATTAACCTATATAGTAATCTTGTAGCAGGTTTATCTAGTACTTTGTTCTCTAACAAATACCTATGGTTTGATTTATATCACCATAGATAATCATCTCATGATTATCAATCAAACTTATATAGTCATAATTTATCATTATTCCTTTAATGATAAATAACTAGGGATATTTAGAATAACATTAGAAATTTATTCACAAACATTATTATAATAACATCCCAACAATATATTAATGTGAAGAAAAACTATTTTTATAAAATGAAATATGACATTAAATAAAGATCCAAATATTTATCCTAGGGCATTACCACTAACAATTCTAAAGCCCAAACCCCCATTAGACCTATTATTACAAAAGCGAATCCAACTCTTCTAAAGAATTCATATATTCCTTGCTCCTTTCGACCCCTATTAGAACCCATTTAACACCTTTTCAATCTCAGAGAACAAATTAATAGATAAAAAGAATGTACTAATTATATAATTCGGGAGAGATTAAGCCATATTCTTGATAAGAATTTCTTTACTAGCCTAAGAAAAAAGAGTTTTATTCCACCCCAAAAATTTAGGTGAACCTTATCCTTGATAAAACCAAAAATCTGATTTTTATTCCACCCACATATAACAATATACCTAAATAAAAGTCACTATCCGAACCCAACCAACTAAACAATAGAATGTTTTTGGCCTGATCCCAAGCTTACTAGATGGTATTTGAGCTAAAAATTACTAAAGACTTGTTAAAATTAATGCACTGCCCAAATGCACCTCTATATGCTTTGAAGACTTTGTTTATAGAGAGAGCATTAACTTGATTAACTTTAAAGAAAAAATAACTATTGTTAACAAATAAAAGGTGAGAAAGAGCAAGTGCACCTTTAGCAATAAAAACTTCACGAATGAAACCTTGAGATTCCAGTTTATTCAATAAAGAGGTAAGACCTTGTGCACAAACAATGAAAAAATATGGGGATAAGGGACACCTTTGTTTAAAATCTCTACTTGGGATAATTGGGCCTAAAGTATGATTACCATAAGACACTAAAAATTTAACAGAAGGAATACACATCATAATAAGCTTTATCCAGCCTTATCAAAGCCCATTCTTCTCATAACATTTGCCAAATAACACCACTCCACACGATCATAGGTTTTCTTCATATCCACTTTAACAGTATCAAATCTATTTTTCCTCTGATATTTTGTTCGAAGAGTATGCAAGATTTCATAGGTAAACTAGACATTATCCATGATAAGACAGCTTGCAACAAAAGATTTTGATTCTCAAAAATAATCTTTGGAAAAAATTCTTCACTCTATTTGCTGACATCTTTGCCATGATTATATAAAACATTGGACAGCAAACTAAACCTAAGGTTTGCTATCACTTTAGCTTTCTGCTTCTTTAGGATTAGGACTATGGTTGTATCATTAAAGCCATTTGGCAAAAAAACATGCTGAATGAATTGGATGCAAGATGCAATAATGTCATAGCCTATAATGTCCCAATAATGTTGATAAAAAGTTGGGTTAAAACCATCTATACATGGACACTTATCTAAATACATTGCAAAAAAGAGCAATCTTGACATCATCTACGATGAACTAACAAAAAAGCCATTGGTTTTTCTCAAGAGAAATTATAGATGGAATGCAATCTAGAATTTCAATGTCCTACATATATTGAGAAGTGAAGAGACATTGGAAATAGTTAGTGATGTGCTCACCCAACCAAGTGCCCCAAGAAATACAATTTCCTCCCACATCTCACAACTTTCGATATTATTCTTTCTTTTCTCTTTATGGAATAAGCATGAAAATACTTAGAATTGACATCTCCCTCCTTCAGCCAAAATAGTTTCACTCTTTTCTTCTAAAAAAAAAGCTCCCTTTGTCTCAAAACATAAAAATTTATTGGTTAGCCAAATTAAATTGCTAGAAAAAATCCTAATCTCTCCCATCACGGTACCCATTGATAGTTCTTTTACAATATTTTAACCTTGTACAAAAATCCTTTAAAATAACTCCTCTCCCAATTGAGTAAAATCGAACCACAGTTAACAATTTTATTGCAAACATTCAGATAAAGAGGATCGTTCCAAGCATCATGAACAGTAGCAAGGAGATTATCATCATGAAGCCAAGAGTTTTCAAATATTAATTTTTTAGGAAAAAAATGATCAGCTTAAAAATAAGAAGTTAAAACCAGCAAAGGAAGATGATATGAAGATGAGAGCCTAAGATTTTGAACTTTGAAATTCTTGAAGAGATTGATCCAATTAGAGCAAGCAAAAGCAGAGTTCGACCTTTCTTTAATCCATAAATCCAACCCCCTACTCTTTTCCCAAATGAAAGGATGCCATACATACCCAAATCGATAAGCCTTGCATCATTAACCGCAACATTTAAACCATTAATAAGAGCAAATGGGTGAGGTTGGCTACGTCTCTTCTCATTAGAATTGAGCAAGTTATTGAAATCACCCACAAAACACCATGGTAAAGAAAAGGAATTTAACAAGGAACAAAGGAAGTTCTAAAAGGCTGATTAGTGATTTTTGCTTAAATGACTATAAAAACCCGTGAGTCTCCATTTGAGGGAATAAGAAAGATTAACTTCTAGATCAATAAAGTTTCTAGAATAGCCCAAAAGCTTAACATCTTCGCTATATTTCCAATTAAAAGCAAACCCACCACTATGGCCCATACTATCCATAACAAAACATCCATCATAACCTAAAGAAATCTTAATTTTATTAATTAAAAACTTATTACAAAGAGTCTCAATAAGAAAAATAAAACCTAGCTTTTAGACTTTAACAAGGTCATTAAGGACATAAATTGCATATGAATTGCCAACTTAAAAAATTGAGGAAATTACCCCAAATGCCAGATTTTTCCCCTTTTTTCAAAAAATACAACCCACTCCTCTAGTTTTTCCTAAATCTTACTTTTAAACTTTTGTTTTAAAAAATACAACATTTTTTCACTTAAATTATTCCATTTCTCTTTTCCCAATACACACTTTAAGTACAAACACCATTAATGTACAAATTGAATCATTTCTTTCTCGCTACTCTTTTCTAGAGAGAGAATATGAAGTTTATCAGGGAACAGACTATTGGCTCTGCCATCGCCGAAAGTAACGACAAGGAAGGTCAAGTTGTGGTGGTCGGCCTCAAGCTCGATGCAGAGAGTAGAGAATTGCTTACGTGGTCTCTCATAAAAGTCGTAAAGTCAGGTGACTATCTTATTGCTCTTCACGTTCTTGAATCTCTTACCAGTAATTTTCACTCTCTCATTTCTCTTCTTCTGAATTTGCTGCTTTTTTTTATAATTTTCTTCAAATTAGGTAATTTTTGGTTAAAATTTTTTGGAGGCACAACCTCATTTCTATCTCTGGTGAAAACATTTGACTCCTTATTGGCAGTTTACAAAGGTTTCTGCAACTTGAAGCAGGTTTTTCTTCATTTTCTCCTCTTTTTTAGACTGTGAATATTGTTTCCTATTCGATTTATGAGAAAATTTATGTTGTGGCTCAATTTTGACAGGTAAATTTGAAGCTAAAAGTGTGTAAAAGTTCTTCAACTAAGAAAATTTTGGTAACAGAAGCAAAATCAAATGGCATAGCTAAGTTTATTGTGGGGACTTCTAAAAAACGTTATAAAATTCATTCATAAACCAAAGTAGCCAAGTATTGTGCTAGAAATTTGTCAAAGAGTTTCTCTGTGTTTGCTGTTAATAATGGCAAAATCGTTTTTCATAGAGTAGCAACTGCCGCAAGTCTTGATCATTTCCAAGGTTGAATTCACTATTCCTTTGGATTTTGTTTAGATCCAAGGACACTGTTTTTAATCTGATATGTTTTTATCCTCTGATTTCCTTTATATGCTTCTTTCCATGTATCGTGCTTTTATTTCACATTATGTTCTTGCATTTTTACTTAGTTTAGGGATGTTTTAACGATAATAATTCACTGCTCTCTAATGCACTTATTTTGCCATTGCTGGCTTAATCAATTTTAAGCAAGGCAATTCTCAATTGGGTGAAAAATTAATGAGGGCTAGGATGGTTGCCTAAGGTGGTATAGTTGCACTAATGGTTGGAACTGCATTTTACTATGGAGATAACCCATGGAAAAAAGTCGATGTAAGAGTCCATCAACTATACTTTGACCCCTTTTATCTAGGTATAGTTTCATTCTATTGGTGAAAAATGCCATCTCGGTCGGCAACAAAAATATTATTTTAGCTAATATGTACAATTGCTGTAATGATTTTTTATTTTTAACTTCCAATGTTGATTTTTATAGTAATTTTTAGAATAAGTTGACCATTTGTTCATTTTATCTGCAAATGTTGTTAAAAGATGCAAGGGAAATACATCTTCTGCTTCATTATCCACTTCATTGTTAGATTTCAGAACACTGCTATCTGTTTGCTGCATCCATATCATTAAGCTTTTTATTCAAACTCTAAGATTTTTATTCTCTATTATTTGATTTTCTTCCCTTTCTACTTTGCTTTAATAGATTAACAAAACTCAAAACAAGTTTTGGTATTTCTGTAAGAGAAAAAGAAAAAAAATAGCTTAATCAAGCAAATATAATTGCACTTGACTTGAAGAATGAAACTGAAAACTGAGTATTCTAAGATATAAAATTGACTTTGATACTATGAAGAAAATTATGTTAATTCGGAGAGAAAATTGTTACTTTTCTCTATTATCTCTATAATTGCTACTGCTAGAGTACATGTTATATGTACAAGAAGACAACAATGTTCTATCTGCTAAGCTCTTCAATTTCAGGCTTTTATTTTATTTAATTTTTTGGGTGTAAGATAATTATATAATACTATTATTTTTATTTTGCAGAATTGAGCCAAGAAAGTCAAAATAGTTTACAAATTTCTCAAAACAAAAATAATCTATCAAGTTCGCTATTGCCATATGATTTCGAAAGTGATTTGCTTGAGGAATCTTGTAAGGATGGTTATGTAGATAATTCATTGGCTTTGTTACCTATTCAAACCAGTGAAACTATGTCAAATTCCAACTCAACTCTGATTAAAAGATCAATAGGATCTAACACATGGTTGGTCATTCATTCGTCAAGTACTTTTACCTAAGAGATGACACATAAAAAAAATCTCATGTAAAAAAGAATTATGGTGTATACTTGATGTACACACTGTGTATATAGCTAGTACACACGGTGTATACAATATGTACAGCTAGTACACACTATGGATACAGTTAGTACACACTGTGTATACATGATATATTGTTTATACAGCATGTACACATGGCATATACAGCTAACACATACTATGTATACATGATGTACACGCTATGTATACAGCTAGTACACACAATGTATACATCATGTACACTAGTGTATACAGCTAGTATACATGGTGCATACATCATGTACGCACTATGTATACGTCATGTACGCACTGTGTGTACAGCTAGTACATATTGTGTATACATCACTGTGTATACAGCTAGTACATATTATATATACATCACTGTGTATACAGCATGTACACACAATTAGAATCATAATTCACAATTAGTAAATATATACAGTAAAGAAAAAAAAATAATTGCACAATTAAACTAATTCTGGTTGGTTAAAATAAAAAAAATTAGTTTAAAATTCTTTCCTAAAGAACATTTTTTTAATATTTCAATTAAAGATAGATTTGTCAACTTTAACATATGATTCAGATCTCTATGTTAATTTAATACTAAATTTAATTAATTACAATTGAGATTTTTTAAATTAAAAAAAGAAAAAGATCGGTACTATGAAGAATATATAATTTTAAAAAATAACCATGGTCAAAATGAATTAAATGAATGAAAAGGGACTATGAATATATTGATTTATACTATTTCGATCTTGATAAGATTTTGGATATTTTTAGAACTCAGTACAAGGTATATGTACAAAACAGAATGGAAATAAATACCTGCTGACTCACATCTAACTTATTTCAGCTAAATAAAAAATAGAATGATAGTTATCAATAATTCATGCATTATGGAAACCTCTCTTCTTGCTGTTAGAAAATTAATTGTATTAACCACCCCCGCAAGTTGAGGAGAGTACATATTAAGCACCTCCAGATTGGCTATGAACTTATGAAACACATGATAATGGTGAGCCTTATGCAGAGCATTCCCTTCACTTTATCTCTTTTATGTTGTTGTTAATTGTTATGATAATTTGTTAGTTATCACATTACATTTCAGCAAAACGTAGAATTAGCTTTCCAATCGATTCTTCTCATCTCATGGAATTTTTTTTTAAATAAAATTTTATGCTCAGAATTTTTGAATTATTTTTTGGGTGGACGTCATCTGTTTGTGAACCCAAGAAAGGAATCTCTGATCTGCGTCTGAGTTGAGGGGCAAAGGAGACAAATTAAGTGCCAAAATTTAATTATTTTTGTCTGTTCTCAACCATTAAGTGAATGGTGAGTGAAATTCGAGTTTGAAACAAGTGTATGCCAAAGGGAACAGGGGAAATTTCTTGATTGATTGGTTTTCGTATTGAGCGAGCGGCAGAAAATGGCAGTACAAGTAATGGGGTTAAGTGCTTGGTTTAAGAGATATGTTTTTGAAAACTATAAGTTGTATTTTTGTTATTGAAAATTTAAAAAGTTATATTTTTGAAAAAATTATAGAATTGTTATATTTTTTGTTATTTTTATTTTTTTCTGTATATTTTTGTAAAAAGTCCTAAACAATTCATAATGTTCAATGGGCCTGATCCACAGGTCTTACCAAGCCCAAATTTTAGGTTTCAATTGCATTGCAATGGGCTAGGTTTGGTTGAGGCGCAGCTGGAGCAGAGCTAACATATATTGCATTTTAAGTCTCTTCCTTGTTGCTTCTGAAACAACCAGCTCATCATTTACCTTATCTATGTAAGACTTATCCACTTTCCACTTATCATGCCCACGTCTCGTGAATTACTCCTATAATCAAGCATCTCTCCTTTTTTGAAATGATTGGTCCCAAGATTCTCAAAATTAGTTACACCAGCCATGATCTTCCCTTTCTGAACAATAGCACCTCCTTCCGACATCGTTTGCTAGTCCACCACTATGGCTTCTTCTTGTTTAGCTTACAAACTGTAACCGAAGATCTTAACCCAAGGATCCCCAATCTAACAACTGTTATGGCAAGGACCTGCTCTTAAGTTGATGTCATGCTTCTTTGCAATCTCTCCCTAAGAAGAAGAATATCGTAGTCTGCAAAAGTCGTTAGAGTGACCAATTTTTCCACAAATACAGAAAAAACTAGAGAGCCCTTCATACCTAAAATCATTAAAAAAAAATGATCCACCTTCCTTTTTGATTTTCATATTGTGCTTGAGAGCCTTCCTTACATCAATGGACATTTTAATATGCATAAAAGAATGTCAAACTCCTTTGAAATTATTTGGATCGGATTCAATGAACTTACCGATGTAGTTGCCAACCAATTCTGCCACTCGATTTCAATTAAAACTAATAGGCATATTCGATACTTGCACCCATATATCAACATCAAATAAAGGAATTGTTGATGGTTGCATGACTTGGCAAAATAAGAGCAACCAGTTGTCAAAAGTCCAAGAACTTCCATTCATAACACGTTTCATGTCCAATTCATGGAAAAACTAAAACAAAATAAGACCCGAACCGGACCTATCTCATTGATACTCACTCCCTGCACAAGTCTTTATAGAGAAGCCAATGTCTGTTTCATTGCATTGAATTGATTACTTTATCAAATAGAAAATGTCCCAAAAGGGACCATTTGGATTATGCAGGAATTGAGATTTCCACATCATTGCCTAACACTAGTCCATTTCTTCTTCCTTCTCCAGCGAGAAATTTAAGGTGAGATCAGCCAAGTCCTTGTTACTTGAGGAACCTATAATAACAATGAAAAGAGAGAGAGAGAGAGAGAGAGAGAGAGAGAAACTAACCCTTTTTAAAGAACAAGACAGAGAGAAGAAAACTCATCATAAAACGAGATACTAGTTGATTTTTTAGAGATTTTTTTAATATTATTATTCCTTTCTTAATAAACTAGTTTGAGGCGCACACGTGATAAAATCTTTTACAAAAAAATCTAATAATAATTTTAAATAAATATATTCTTTAAAAATAGTAGATATAAAAATTCTATATAATATATTCGCAAATACATATTACTGTCAGGTTTTGTACTTACTTTGCACATTATCAATAAAACATTGTATAATATTTTTTAATTCATTAAATATGTTTATTCAAAAAAAATTATATCATTTTGGCATGAGTAAAAAACATTTTTTTACTATGATAAATGTTTTTTATTATGATAAATTTACCCCTACGACAAAAATTCTAGCTACGTCCTTATACATGATGAATTGTTTTTAATGCATATAATTATGTGTTTTCATTCATACGGGCATAGCTAACATATGTTCACCACTAGGGATGAATAAAAAAAACTAAAAATATAGTTAACTGTAAAATCGATTCGAAATTGAATCGATTTTTATGGTTAACCGATCCGATAGACTCGATTACAGTTTTTAATTTTTATATTTTTGGTTAATGCTTACAATTTAAGTTTTTAGGTATCGGTTAACCGTTAGTCAATGATTAATCGGTTCATATATATATATATATATATATATATATATATATATATATATAATTTTTATATCTTCAATTTTTTCTATTTTTCTCTAAAATTTACATAAAATAATATTTTAAAATATATTTAAATTATATTTTTATTTTTATACCTTAATTTATATTATGTTATTCTCTTTAATTATATAATAGTATTTATATATAGTATACGATTAACTTTTATATATATCATTTTTTTATATTAAACTAAATTTATATTATGTAATTCTCTTTAGTTATATAGTAATATTTATATATAGTATCCGATTAACTTTTATATATATTATTTTTTTATCATATATTGGTGTTCATATTTTACTTAATAGCATGTAATTACATTTTATTATATTTTAGAGTTTATGTTATAAATTTAATATTATTCAAATTTTTATTTAACTTAAAATCAAACATATTCTATTTTTCAACAAATATCAAATCTATTTTATAATATCAGCTATTAATCTATATTATATGAATTTTGACTAGTAAATTATGTTTGTTTCGTAATTTTTATATTAAATTACTTTATATATTTAAAATTAAATTAAACTATCTAATTTTTTTTAATAATTTTATGTTATAAATTTTAATGGTTAACCAAAAAATATTGGTTAACCAAACCGAAAAATCAAAACCGATGGACTAGTTAACCGAATGCAATGGACTGGTTAATGGTTAGTGATTTTAAAAAACCGATATTAATGGACTGGTTAATTTTTTTGCTAATGGACCAGTTAACCGGTCGATGCTCATCCCTACACAATAAGAAAAAGAAAAAAAAACTATAGTTTTAAGTTTTTTTCTAATGATCAACTAAATATTTAAATGATCCTATGAGCATACTTTGAATTCATTAAAAAAACTCAGTGTACTATTTAGTTTATTTATTTGTAAAATTAGCTTGATATTACCCATTGCAATGGCAATTATTGGAAGGCATTTTTGTTAATTGAATAGGAGATCAACTATTGTATGATTAGTTATTTAAATTAAAAACAATTTGTTAGAAAATATTAAAAATAAAGTAGGTATTTAATAATCTCAAAATATGAAAACTTGCAAAGAGAGGTAAATATGGACCTGTTAACTAGTTCATAAGTAAAAAAATTAATCAGTGCATGAGCAAAAAAAAAGTCAGGCTATTAATATTGGTTTTTTAAAATCATTAAACGTTAATCAATTCATTATATTCGGTTAATTAGTTTATTAGTTTTAATTTTTTCAATTTAGTTAACTAATATTTTTTTATTAACCATTAAAATTTATAACATATAATTATAAAAAAATTAGGCAAAATTTAATTCAATGTCAAATATGTAAAATAATTCAAAATAAATTAAAATCACAAAACAAACATAGTATACTAGTTAAAATTTATGTTTAACAAATTAATAGCTAATATTATAAAATGGATTTGATATGTTGAAAATTAGCATAATTCTAAATAAAAAAACGGATAATATTAAATATTGAAAATATATTCTAAAATATAAAAAAATATATTTAAATGCTATTAAGTAGAATATAGATACCAATATATTATAATAAAAAATAACGTATATAAAAGTTAATCAGTTACTTTATATGAATATTATTTTATATAATTAAAGAAAATAACATAATTTAAATATAGTTTTGAAAGAAAATAAGCCATAAAAATATCATGTGATGTAATCATAAATACCTCTCGTAGCGCTGAATCACAATCGCCTAGATCGTCATTCTTTTACGTCACTAGTATCGTTTTCACCCACACCTCGCTATATCTCGGGATGAGAACTTGAATTCACGAACTAAAAATCCCAACGAATAGAGAGAAAATGTACGAAAGAATTTTGACAGAGTTTCAATATGAAATTATTTTCTTGCTTACCAAGAATAGAATTCGTAGCCCTATTTATAGGGCTCTCATTAAGGTAAATAATTTTTTCTTAATAAGTGAGAATTAAATTTGACAATTACTAAAATTAAATTTAGGAAATAATATCAGTAATTAATATGTCAGTTACCTAATTTAAATTAGATAACTACCCATATTAATATCCTCCTAATTATGACAAATTCCTAATTAAGAGAAATCTAAATAAGGAACTAATTCCATATTAATATTATTTTCTGTTCTGATATTATCACATATATATCAGGGTCAATTTCTCATCTCGTGAGTTGATAGTCGCCTATCTCTATGGCAGCAACTCGTGCTCCATTCCCTACACGGAGGTCTACTTCATTCTTCCCAAGTAACCGCATATTTCTTAACCCCTGCATATTTGAACAAATATGAGAACCATAACCGGTATCCAATACCCAAGTGGTATAAATAGAAAGGTTAATTTCAACAACAAAGATACCAGAACTGGATGCCTTAGCTCCATTCTTCTTTTGTTCTTCCTTGAAGAGAGTACATTCTTCCTCCAATGCCCTAACTTGTTGCATTGGAAGCATGTGCTCTCGTTCTCCTTGAGCTTTTGTGCCTTGGACTTGGGTTGGGCCTGAGGTGCACTCCCACTAGACTTAGGTCATGCCAAGTCATTCTTGGGTTTTGCCTTTCCCTTCCCCTTTCCCTTAGCGAGTCCCTTCTTAATGCCCCCTTGAACCATAAGTACAGGATTGATCTTTCGAATGTTCTCTTCAGCATTTTTAAACATCCAATGAAGCTCGATGACTGTCTTATTCATTGCATGTATGTTATAATTCATAACAAATTGATCATATTCATCAGTCAATGAACCCAAAATCAAGTCAGTAGCCAATTCTTTTGGCACTTGTACCTCAAGCTTCTCAAGAGTATCAAGATACCCTTTCATCTTGTGTACATGAGTACTAACAGGAGCACCCGCAACCATCTTACAAGAAATCAAGGCCTTTGTTGTCACGAACCTCTCGTGACGAGCTTACTCTTGGAACATCTCCTTGAGGTGCACCATGATCGCATAAGCCTCTTGGTTTATAAATTGCTTTTGCAAATCAAACACCATAGTGGCCAGCATCAGATAGGTCACATCATTGGAGTCGCTCTTCTTAGTCTCAAAAGTTTCCTTTTGAACTGTAGAGGCATTCCTAGCAGGTTCTTCGAGCAAGGGTGCATCCAAAACATACAATTTTTTCTCTTGCTTGAAAACTATTCTCAAGTTTCGAGACCAGTCTATGAAATTGGTGCCATTTAATTTGTCCTTTTCTAGGACCGATCGCAATGAAAAGTTGTTGTTTAAAGATGCCATTTTTCAATCTACAATAAAACTTAGCAAGATTAAATGAGGTCTTATTATAATCCCACAAACCGAATTAATATCCCTTTAAATAATTCGCGTTAGTGATTTAATGTGGGCCAAGATCCACTTTTTACAACAACTCATTAGTCAAGCTGAGCTTGTACACCTAAAAAGTTAAGTTACTTAGGTAGAAAAACTCCAATCATGTCTCGTACATGACTCTTGGATCAAATGGGCTAACATCTTAAGATGTTATAACACAAACCCATTTATTAGTTGCCTAGGTCCTAGCATCCCCTTCCATGTTAAGTCCAGCCTACATTCACAACCCATGCCTCACAAAGATAATTGGGTGCATCTAGGACTCCTAGTCTACTTGACCGATGATCGATGCCTTGACAATTTTCGAATTAGGAAGACAACTTTGTGACTTACTATTTTAGGGATTCATTTTATTATGGCTTACATGGCATATGCTTTGTCATCCATTCATAGCATGCATATATATATAATTGCATAAAGTAAAGCGTGACAAACATGGGCCCAAAAACCTATAACTAAGATTCTATACTATTACACAAGAATCTTCAAGTTGGGCTTCTCCACTCCGGTGGGCTTCGTCTTGATTTACAAAGTCTTCAAATAAATTCTATACTAAGAAATAAATAAAACTTTTACAATAATCCATAATGGCATGAATTCCATATTTAATTACAAAAAAATTCGGGGCCCATGAATGCACCATGCATATCCATTCATCACACAAACAAGCAAATAAATATACATAACATTCATGGATAAAACAAAGTCCAATTTTAATTAATTTAGCCAAGCCCATTAATGAAAATTGTGTACTTGAATTTTTAAGCGAAGATCCTGTAATGGGCCTGGGCCAAAGCCCAATGGACTAAATCCCCTTATTAAATAAGTTCTCTTAAAAGTCCAAAACACAAACTAGTTAGATTTGTACTATAAATCAACTCTAATATAATTTTCAATTTTACCATTTTTAATATTATGTCATGCAGCCCATAAATATTAAAAATACATATAATATGAACCAACATTAATTAAACAAAAATTCATGAAGAACATATGCAATACATGTTAGTGTAAGCCCTAGCCCCAATGCATTGTAATAAAACATTTTAATTAATAAAATGAGGCATTTGTTTTATCTATTGTATTCATGTGCATATCAATTGATAGAACTATCCAAGAATGTTGTTTTAGTTTAAGTTATCATGTGTAAGGTACATGGTTGTAAGACCTTGAAACAAATGAGACTTCATTCTAAATATCCCTAGTCAGTCATTATTATGAAAATAACAAATGAATTAAGACTAGTATGCTCTCTCTGATAAGCTGAGTTCTGTCTTACGGATCATAAGGACAAGAGTGTCAATCAGAGATCATATATACATGTTTAGAACATGGTATCTGGATTTGATCCACTCATGAGAACACTACATGGTACAAGTCATAAGTGTTTCTCATATGCAAGTTTTGTATCGGAGTTCTTAGACCTAAAATCTCTATGAAACTCTTTATGAATTACTGTGTGCTTTGACATACACCTAACGTGCTCGTAACAGAGTGACAAGTACGGGTATGCTTAGGTATGCATTGATTTATGTTAGAGAGCATGAGGGAAGTGAAGGGATTACCCCTCTCTATAAGAGAGAAAATATCATTGGCCACTTGATCAGTGAACTGAGAAGTGTATGGCCATACCGAGATGAAATAATGAGTAATCATTATTTATCTAAGAGTTCAGTGTCACTGGAATATCAAGAAAGGAATTAATATATATAAGGATGACTAATTCCATGCCTTATATTAATTCTGATATTTATGGGTAAGGGACTATGCAAAATTGCATTAGGTTACTAAATGCCATATGCATTTTCATTTAATTTGAAATGCTATAATATATTGCTAGAGAATATATATAGCCTTTGAATTAATTCATTAATTCATTGCCAATATTAAATGGACCTATAGGATCGCACACAAAGCATTGGACTTAAAATATTTAAATAAAGTATTGGACATTAATTTGGGCTTTTAATTAAAGTCAAATTAATGTATGTAATGGGCATTATAAATGCTATTGGACCTTGGCCCATGAGAGAGAGAAATTCAGCCCACATGGTTTAATTTCAATTAATTAATTATCTTGTATTAATTAAGTTAATTGAGTATTAAAGCCTAAAAGAATTTAAATTAAATTAAATCATTTAAATATAAGGTGAAGTGGCCGAAATTCCAAGATAAAAACCAAGGAATTTTGGCACATGCACATTAATTATGTTAAGTGATTTTATTTAATTAAATGTCTTGTGTTTTATTTCAAATTTGAGTTTTAAATTCAAAGGAGTTTAAATCAATATATATTACTTATTTTTAGGAAGTGATTGAAGTTGAATTAATTATCTTGAGATAGTAAAATTCAGATTAAACACTTGCCAAAAGATAAGGATATATATTAGAAAAGAAATAAAACCCTAGATATAATAAGATTTTGGCGTGAAACCCTAGTTTTTCTAGGTTTGTCGTGAACTTATCTCTCTCTCACACAAAATTCTTTTGGCCAATTTTCACAAGGAGAAAGGATTGTTCCTCATTCTCTTGTGTTCTTGGGTAGTAATAGCAACCTAAGAGAATTATAAAATCAAATTTTGTAGCTTCAAACCATAGCCATTACACAATACTTATTTGAGAGCTATCAATCTCAATTTTAAGCCATCGGTGCAATTGTGTGTGTGAACATAGAGAGGAGTGGCGTAAAAGGCTGTTCCTTGGCATTGGTGGTGATGGTCTAAGGCTAAGATATCCTCCTTGGTTGCTGGCCATCATCAAAATCAAGTTTTAAAGGCATCTAAAGTTGTAAGTTTTAAAACCCTAAAATTGCATGTTTCGATTCTTGTCATGGAATTGTATGGCATGTATGATCGTTTTTATCATTTTTTTGCTGCACGATTACCATGAACATATCATGTCATATTCCATCAGTGGTATCAAAGCCTAAAAATGCTTATTTTAGTGCTTTATATGCATGAAAAAATTAATTAAAAATCGTTATTTTGAAAACATGCAATGCTGAAATTTTCTGTTTTGAGTTTTTTGCATTGTTTTGGTGTAAAAACAATTTTAATTGATTAGATAGGTATTATAATTAATATGACATGTTAATATATTGTCCTAAAATGTTCTAGGAGCTGTTAATGGTCGGATTTAATTGATAATACCTGATGGTACATGTTAATATTAAAACTAGCTAGGTACTATTTGGCATGTTAATTGTTAGTTTAACAAATAGTTTTAAATATTAAATGTAAAAACGATTTTGGCATGTTTGTAAGTGATTTTTAAAGATTAAATATCAGGTCTAGACATATTTTAAATTTGGTTTTAATTCTGGTCCATGACAATTTAATTGATTAATTTTAAAATCACTTAAAACTATGACTAGTTTGTGTTTGTTACATGTTTAATCAACATTGTTTGTTTTGTTTTGATTAAAATGGTAAAAAAAATTTAGATCAGATTGGTATAGAATATTAAATCAATATTTATGACCTTATTTTAATTATTAAATGACTCATAAAATTGATTTAAGTATTTGTGCATTTTTGTGGCATCACATAAGCATTAAATAACTATTTTTGTTGTTTGTTTGTTTTTATATGCATGCCGTGTATCATATATATGTTCTTCATGATTTTGTGTTTTAATTCATGTTGGTACATATTATATGTATTTGTAATATTTATGGGCTGTATGACATAAAATTAAAAATGGCAAAATTGAAAATTATACTAGAGTTGATTTATAGCACAAATCTAACTAGTTTGTGTTTTGGGCTTTTAAGAGAACTTATTCAATAAGAAGATTTAGTCCATTGGGCTTCGGCCCAGGCCCATCACGAGGTCATCTCTTAAAGGTTCAAGTACACAATTTCCATTAATGGGCTTGGCTAAATTAATTAAAATTGGACTTTGTTTGATCCATGAATGTTATATATATTTATTTGCTTGTTTGGTGTGATGAATGGATATGCATGGTGCATTCATGGGCCTTAGGTTTTTGTAATTAAATATGGCCTACGAGCCATTATGTATTATTGTAAAAGTTTCATTTATTTCTTAGAATAGAATTTACTTGAAGACTTTGTAAATCAAGACGAAGCCCACCGGAGTGGAGAAGCCCAACTCGAAGATTCTTATGTAATAGTATAGAATCTTAGTTGTAGGTTTTTGGGCCCATGTTTGTCACGCTTTACTTTATGCAATTATATATATATGCATGTTATGTATGGATGACAAAGCGTATGCCATGTAAGTCGTAATAAAATGAATCCCTAAAAAATAGTAAGTCATAAAGTTGTCTTCCTAATTCGAAACATGTCAAGGCATCGATCATCGGTCACGTAGACTAGGAGTCCTAGATGCACCCGATTATCTTTGTGAGGCATGGATTGTGAATGTAGGTTGGACTTAACATGGAAAGGGATGCCCGGACCTAGGCAACTAATAAATAGATTTGTGCTATAACATATTAAGATGTTAGCCCATTTGATCCAAGAGTCATGTACGAGACATGATTGGAGTTTTTCCTACCTAAGTAACTTAACTTGTTAGGTGTACAAGCTCAGCTTGACTAATAAGTTGTTGTGAAAAGTTGATCTTGGCCCATATTAAATTACTAACGCGAATTATTTAAAGGGATATTAATTCGTTTTGTGGGATTATAAATAAGACCTCATTTAATCTTGCTAAATTTTATTGTAGATTGAAAATGGCATCTTCAAACAACAATTTATCATTGCGATCGGTCATTGAAAAGGACAAATTGAATGGCACCAATTTCATAGACTAGTCTCGAAACTTAAGAATAGTTCTTAAGCAAGAGAAAAAGTCGTATGTTTTGGATGCACCCTTGCCTGAAGAACCTGCTAAGAATGCCTCTGTGGTTCAAAAGAAAACTTTTGAGACCAAGAAGAGCGACTCCAATGATGTGACCTGTCTGATGCTGGCCACTATGGTGCCTGACTTGCAAAAGCAATTTATGGACCAAGAGGCTTATGCGATCATGGTGCACCTCAAATAGATGTTCCAAAAGCAAGCTCGTCACGAGAGATTCGTGACAACAAAGGCCTTGATTTCTTGTAAGATGGCTGCGGGTACTCCTGTTAGTACCCATGTACTCAAGATGAAAGGGTATCTTGATACTCTTGAGAAGCTTGAGGTACAAGTGCCAAAAGAATTTGCCACTGACTTGATCTTAGGATCATTGACTGATGATTATGATCCATTTGTGATGAATTATAACATGCATTCAATGAACAAGTCAGTCACTGAGCTTCATGGGATGTTTAAGAATGCTGAAGAGAACATTCGGAAGACCAATCCCGTATTGATGGTTCAAGGGAGCATTAAAAAGGGACCTACTAAGGGAAAAGGAAAGGGAAAGGCAAAACCCAAGAATGACCTGGCTCAGTTCAAGTCAAGTAGGAGTGCACCTCAGGCCCAATCCAAGCCCAAGGCACAAAAGCTCAAAGAGAGTGAGAGCACTTGCTTCCATTACAACAAGATAGGGCATTGGAGGAAGAATTGCGCTCTCTTCAAGGAAGAACAAAAGAAGAATGGAGCCAAGGCGTCCAGTTTTGGTATTTTTGTTGTTGAGATTAACCTTTCTATTTCTACCACTGGGGTATTGGATACCGGTTTTGGTTCTCACATTTGTTCAAATGTGCAGGGGCTAAGAAATAGACGGTTACTTGGGAAGAATGAAGTGGACCTACATGTGGAGAATGGAGCACGAGTTGCTGCCATGGAGATAGGCGACTATCAACTCACTTTACCTTCCGGACTTTGTTTAGTTTTGAAAAATTGTTATTATGTGCCTGCTACGAGCAGAAACATTATTTCAATTTCATGTTTGGATTTGGATGAATTTGATTTTGTTATTAAAAATGGCAATGCTCATATTCGTCGCCAAGGCATTTCTTATGGCAATGCCATGTTGCAAAATGGCCTTTATATCCTTGATTTACAAAACAATGAGTCCATATACAACATTAATACAAAGAGGGTTAAATCAAACGAATTAAACCCTACTTACTTCTGGCATTGTCGTTTAGGACATGCAAACGAAAAATGCATTTCAAGACTCCACAAAATTGGAGTGCTTGGGTCATTCGACTTAGAGTCTTATGATACATGCGAGCCATGTTTGCATGGAAAAATGACAAAGAGTCCTTTTAACAAGAAAGGTGAAAGGAATAATGGCTTATTGGAACTAATACATACCGATGTATGTGGACCATTAAGTACACAAGCTAGAGGTGGTTTTAGCTACTTCGTGATGTTCACCGATGACTTCAGTAGATATGGCTATGTCTATCTAATGAAGTACAAATCTGAAACTTTTGAGAAATTCAAAGAGTTTAAGAACGAAGTAAAAAAAACAACTTGGCAAAAGTATAAAAGCCATTCGATCAGATTGAGGTGGCGAATACTTAAGCCATGAATTTGACAGTCATCTAAAAGAGTGTGGTATTATTTCATAGCTTACTCCTCCCGGAATGCCACAATGGAATGGTGTGTTCGAAAGGAGAAATCAAACTCTGTTGGACATGGTTCGATCTATGATGAGTTAAGCTAATCTTCCTGTCTCTTTTTGGGGTTATGCATTAGAAATTGATGCGTTTCTACTAAACCGTACTCCAACTAAAGTAGTTGAGAAGACACCATACGAGGTATGGACTGGGAAAGAACCCAATATGTCATTTCTCAGGATTTGGGGTTGTGAAGCACATGTTAAGAAAATAACATCTGACAAGCTAGAGTCCAAATCCACTATCTGCTTATTTGTGGGTTATCCCAAAGAAACAAAGGGATACTACTTTTACTCACAAGCCGAGAACAAAGTATTTGTTGCTCGCAAGGCTATTTTCTTGGAAAAGGAGTTCCTTCTCAAGAAAGACAGTGGGAGTAAAGTAGAACTTGGAGAAATTCAAGTGCCACAAGCTCCTATAAAGGATGAGTTAGAAGTGGGATCAAGTTCACAACCAGTTGTGAAACAAGAACCCATTATACAAGTACCTAGAAGGTCCGGTAGGGTACATCAGGAGATTGAGAGATATGGATTTCTAATCACTGATAGTGACACTATTGAGTTAGTAGATCGTGAGGATCCTACTACCTACCGAGAAGCTATTGAAAGCCCAGACTCAGAGAATTGGCTTGAAGCCATGAAATTCGAGATGCAATCAATGTACAATAACCAGGTTTGGACCTTGGTTGATCCACCGGAAGGTGCTAAGGTAATTGAATGCAAGTGGCTATTCAAACTCAAAGCTGATAAGACCTACAAAGGTAGACTAGTAGCAAAAGGTTTTCGACAAACTCATGGTATAGACTATGATGAGACCTTTTCTCCTGTAGTCATGCTCAAGTCCATTAGGATCTTGCTTGCCATAGCTGCATATCATGATTATGAGATATGGCAAATGGATGTCAAAACTGCTTTCCTCAATGGAAATTTACTTGAGGATGTGTATATGACACAGCCTGAGGGTTTTGTCAATCCCAAGCATCCTAAAAAGGTTTTCAAGCTTCAAAAATCCATTTATGGATTAAAGCAAGCATCCCAAAGTTGGAATCTTCATTTTGATGAGGCAGTCAAAGAATTTGACTTCATCAAGAACGAAGATGAGCCTTGTGTGTGCAAGAAGGTTAGTGGGAGCATAGTAGTATTTCTGGTCCTATATGTGGACGACATCCTTCTCATTGGGAATGACATTCCAACATTGCAAAAGATTAAGTAATGGTTAAGAAAATGTTTCTCAATGAAAGACTTAGGTGAAGCCTGTTAGTGTAAGCCCTAGCCCCAATACATTGTAACGAAACACTTGAAATTAATAAAATGAGGCATTTGTTTTATCCTTTGTATTCCTGTGCATATCAATTGATAAAACTATCCAAGAGTGTTGTTTCGGTTTAAGTTATCATGTGTGAGGCACATGGATTGTAAGACCTTGAAACAAATGAGACTTCATTCTAAATATCCCTAGTCAGTCATTGTTATGGGAATAACAAATGAATTAAGACTAGTATGCTCTCTCTGATACTATGAGTCCTGTCTTACGGATCATTAGGACAAGAGTGTCAATCAGAGATCATAGATACATGTTAAGGAACACGGTATCTGGATTCGATCCGCTCATGAGAACACTACATGGTAAAGTCATAAGTGTTTCTCATATGCAAGTTTTGTATTGGAGTTCTTAGACCTGAAATCTCTATGAAACTCTTTATGAATTACTGTGTACTTTGACATACACCTAACGTGCTCGTAACAGAGTGACAAGTACGGGTATGATTGGGTATACACTGATTCATGTTAGAGAGCATGAGAGAAGTGAAGGGATTACCCCTCTCGATAAGAGAGATAATATCACCGGCCACTTGATCAGTGAACTGAGAAGTGTATGGCCATACCGAGATGAAATAATGAGTAATCGTTATTTATCTGAGAGTTCAGTGGCACTGGAATATCAAGAAAGGAATTAATATATGTAAGGATGACTAGTACCATGCCTTATATTAATTCTGATATTTATGGGTAAGGGACTATGCAAAATTGCATTAGGTCACCAAATGCCATATGCATTTTCATTTAATTTGGAATGTTATAATATCTTGCTAGAGAATATATATAGCCTTTGAATTAATTTATTAATTCATTGCCAACATTAAATGGACCTATAGGATCGCACACAAAGCATTGGGCTTAAAATGTTTAAATTAAGTATTGGGCATTAATTTGGGCTTTTAATTAAAGTCAAATTAATGTATGTAATGGGTTATAAAATTGCTATTGGGCTTTGGTTCATGAGAGAGAGAAATTCAGCCCACAAGGTTTAATTTCAATTAATTAAATGTCATGTATTAATTTAATTAATTGAGTATTAAAGCCTAAAGACATATTTATCTAATTAAATCATCTAAATATAAGTTGATGTGGCCGAAATTCCTAAGAGAAATCACAAGGAATTTCGGCACATGTATAGTTTTTATTTAAGTGATTTATTAGATTTAAATGTCTTATCTTTTTCCTAAATTAAGTGATATAATTTGATAAAATGACTTTTGATTTTATCTTGGATAAATTGAAAGAGTTTTTATCAATAAATATTACTTATTTTAATTAAGTGATAAATGCAAATATTAATTATCTAAAGATAGTATATTAGAAATCCATCACTTAAAGGAAGAGGAGATACATAATCAAAGTGAAGTTGGCGTGAAACCCTAGCATTCTTCTATAGTTTTGCGTGAAACCCTCTCTCTCTCTCTCAAGAATTCTTTAGCCAATTTTCACAAGGAGAAAGGATAGTTCCTCATTCTCTTGTGATCTTGGGTAGTAATAGCAACCTAAGAGAAGTACAAAATCAAGTTTTGTAGCTTCAAACTATAACCATTACACAATACCGAAAAGGAGAGCTAGCAATCTCGATTTTAAGCCGACGGTGCAATTGTGTGTGTGAGAATAGAGGGAGTGGTGCAAAAGGTCATTCCTTGGCATTGGTGATCGAGATCTAAGGCGGACAAAGCCATCTTAGTTGCTGGCCATCACCGGAATCAAAATCGAAAAGGCATCAAAAGTTGTAAGTTCGATAACCCTAAAATTGCATGTTTCGATTCTATCTTTGGATATGTATGGTATGTATGATAAAAATTTTTGTTTTTCCGCTGTGCTATCATGATTACCATACCATGTCATATTCCATCAGTGGTATCAGAGCCTAGACATGCTTATTTTAGTGCTTTAGATGCATGAAAAAATTAATTAAAAATCGTTATTTTGAAAACATGCAAATCTGAAATTTTCTGTTTTGAGTTTTTTGCATTGTTTTGGTGTGAAAACAATTTTAATTGATTAGATAGGTATTATAATTAATATGACATGTTAATATACTGTCCTAAGATGTTATTAGGGCTGGTAATGGTTGGATTTAATTATTTATACCTGATGGTACATGTTAATTATGAAACTAGGTGCTAGTTGACATGTAAATTGCTAGTTTAACAACTAGTTTTCAAAATTAAATGTAAAATTGATTTTGGCATGTTTGTAAGTGATTTTTAAAGATTAAATATCAGGTCTGGACATATTTTAAATTTGGTTTTAATTCTGGTCCATGACAATTTAATTGATTAATTTTAAAATCACTTAAAACAATGACTAGTTTGTGTTTGTTACATGTTTAATCAACATTGTTTGCTTTGTTTTGATTAAAATGGTAAAAAACACATTTAGATTTAAATGGTACAGAATATTAAATCAATGTTTATGGACTTATTTAGTTTTTAAATGACACATAAAATTGATTTAAATGTTTGTGCATTTCATGGCATTACATAAGCATTAAACAACTAGTTTTTGTTGTTTGTTTGTTTTGCATGAATGCCGTGTATTATTATATGTGTTCTTCATGATTTTATTTTTAATTCATGTTAGCACATATTATATTTATTTTTAATATTTATGGGCTGTATGACATAAAATTAAAAATGGCGAAATTGGAAATTATACTAGAGTTGATTTATGGCACAAATCTAACTAGTTTGTGTTTTGGGCTTTTAAGAGAACTTATTCAATAAAAGGATTTAGTCCATTGGGCTTCGGCCCAGGCCCATCACGGGGTCATCTCTTAAAGGTTCAAGTACACAATTTCCATTAATGGGCTTGGCTAAATCTAATTAAAATTGGACTTTGTTTGATCCATGAATGCTATGTATATTTATTTGCTTGTTTGGTGTGATGAATGGATATGCATGGTGCATTCATGGGCCCTGGGTTTTTGTAATTAAATATGGCCTGCGAGCCATTATATTTTATTGTAAAAGTTTCATTTATTTCTTAGAATAGAATATACTTGAAGACTTTGTAAATCAAGACGAAGCCCACCGGAGTGGAGAAGCCCAACTCGAAGATTCTTATGTAATAGTATAGAATCTTAGTTGTAAGTTTTTGGGCCCATGTTTGTCACGCTTTACTTTATGCAATTATATATATATGCATGCTATGTATGGATGACAAAGCTTATGCCATGTAAGCCGTAATAAAATGAATCCCTAAAAAATAGTAAGTCACAAAGTTGCCTTCCTAATTCGAAACATGTCAAGGCATCGATCATCGATCACGTAGACTAGGAGTCCTAGATGCGCCCGATTATCTTTGTGAGGCATGGGTTGTGAATGTAGGTTGGACTTATCATGGAAAGGGATGCCCGGACCTAGGCAACTAATAAATGGGTTGTGCTATAACATCCTAAGATGTTAGCCCATTTGATCCAAGAGTCATGTACGAGACATGATTGGAGTTTTCCTACCTAAGTAACTTAACTTGTTAGGTGTACAAGCTCAGCTTGACTAATAAGTTGTTGAGAAAAGTGGATCTTGGCCCACATTAAATCACTAACGCGAATTATTTAAAGGGATATTAATTCAATTTGTGGGATCATTAATAAGACCTCATTTAATCTTGCTAAATTTTATTGTAGATTGAAAATGGCATCTTCAAACAACAATTTCTCATTGCGATCGGTCCTTGAAAAGGACAAATTGAATGGCACCAATTTCATAGACTGGTCTCGAAACTTAAGAATAGTTCTTAAGCAAGAGAAGAAGTCGTATGTTTTGGATGCACCCTTGCCTGAAGAACCAGGAAGGAACGCCTCTGCGGTTCAAAAGGAAACTTTTGAGACCAAGAAGAGTGACTCTAACAATGTGACCTGTTTGATGCTAGCCACTATGGTGCCTGAATTGCAAAAGCAATTTATGGACCAAGAGGCCTATGCGATCATGGTGCACCTCAAGGAGATGTTCCAAAAACAAGCTCGTCACGAGAGGTTCGTGACAACAAAGGCTTTGATTTCTTGTAAGATGGCTGAGGGTACTCCTGTTAGTACCCATGTACTCAAGATGAAAGGGTATCTTGATACTCTTGAGAAGCTTGAGGTACAAGTGCCAAAGGAATTGGCCACTGACTTGATCTTAGGATCATTGCCTGCTGCTTATGATCCATTTGTGATGAATTATAACATGTATGCTATGAACAAGTCAGTCACTGAGCTTCATGGGATGCTTAAGAATGCTGAAGAGAACATTCGAAAGACCAATCCCGTGCTAATGGTTCAAAAAGGAATTAAGAAGGGACCTGCTAAGGGAAAGGGAAAAGGAAAGGGAAAACCCAAGACAGTTGGGAGTGCACCTCAAGCCCAATCCAAGCCCAAGGCACCAAAGCTCAAAGAGAGTGAGAGCACTTGCTTCCATTGCAACAAGATAGGGCATTGGAGGAAGAATTGCGCTCTCTTCAAGGAAGAACAAAAGAAGAATGGAGCCAAGGCGTCCAGTTCTGGTATTTTTGTTGTTGAAATTAACCTTTCTATTTCTACCACTTGGGTATTGGATACCGGTTGTGGTTCTCACATTTGTTCAAATGTGCAGGGGCTAAGAAATAGGCGGTTACTTGGGAAGAATGAAGTGGACCTCCGTGTGGGGAATGGAGCACGAGTTGCTGCCATGGAGATAGGCGACTATCACCTCACTTTACCTTCCGGACTTTGTATTGTTTTGAATAATTGTTATTATGTGCCTGCTATGAGCAGAAACATTATTTCAGTTTCATGTTTGGATAATGATGAATTTGATTTTGTTATTAAAAAGGGCAATGCTCATATTCGTCGCGAAGGCATTTCTTATGGCAATGCCATGTTGCAAAATGGCCTTTATATCCTTGATTTACAAAACAAAGAGTCAATATACAACATTAATACAAAGAGGGTTAAATCAAATGAATTAAACCCTACTTACTTCTGGCATTGTCGTTTAGGACATGCAAACGAAAAACGTATTTCAAGACTCCACAAAACTGGAGTGCTTGGGTCATTTGACTTAGAGTCTTATGACACATGCGAGCCATGTTTGCATGGAAAAATGACAAAGAGTCCATTTAACAAGAAAGGTGAAAGGACTAATGGCTTATTGGAACTAATACATACCGATGTATGTGGACCATTAAGTACACAAGCTAGAAGTGGTTTTAGCTACTTCGTGACTTTCACAGATGACTTCAGTAGATATGGCTATGTCTATCTAATGAAGTACAAGTCTGAAACTTTTGAGAAATTCAAAGAGTTTAAGAACGAAGTAGAAAACCAACTTGGCAAAAGTATAAAAGCCATTCGATCAGATCGAGGTGGCGAATACTTAAGCCAAGAGTTTGATGATCATCTAAAAGAGTGTGGTATTATTTCACAGCTCACTCCTCCTAGAACACCGCAATGGAATGGTGTATCCGAAAGGAGAAATCGAACTCTGTTGGACATGGTTCGATCTATGATGAGTCAAGCTAATCTTCCTATCTCTTTTTGGGGTTATGCATTAGAAACTGCTGCGTTTCTATTGAACCGTACTCCAACTAAAGCAGTTGAGAAGACACCATACGAGGTATGGACTGGGAAAGAACCCAATATGTCTTTTCTCAAGATTTGGGGCTGTGAAGCACATGTTAAGAAATTAACATCTGACAAACTAGAGTCCAAATCGACTGTCTGCTTGTTTGTGGGTTATCCCAAAGAAACAAAGGGATACTACTTTTACTCACAAGCCGAGAACAAAGTATTTGTTGCTCGCAAGGCTGTTTTCTTGGAAAAGGAGTTCCTTCTCAAGAAAGACAGTGGGAGTAAAGTAGAACTTGGAGAAATTCAAGTGCCACAAGCTCCTATAGAGGATGAGTTGGAAGTGGGATCAAGTTCACAACAAGTTGTGGAACAAGATCCCATTACACAAGTACCTAGAAGGTCTGGTAGGGTACGTCAGGAGATTGAGAGATATGGATTTCTAATCACTGACAGTGACACTATTGAGTTAGTAGATCGTGAGGATCCTACTACCTACCGAGAAGCTATTGAAAGCCCAGACTCGGATAATTGGCTTGAAGCCATGAAATCCGAGATGCAATCAATGTACGATAACCAGGTTTGGACCTTGGTTGATCCACCGGAAGGTGCTAAGGTAATTGAATGCAAGTGGTTATTCAAACTAAAAGCTGATAAGACCTACAAAGGTAGACTAGTAGCAAAAGGTTTTCGACAAACTCATGGTATAGACTATGACGAGACCTTTTCGCCTGTAGTCATGCTCAAGTTCATTAGGATCTTGCTTGCCATAGCTGCATATCATGATTATGAGATATGGCAAATGGATGTCAAAACTGCTTTCCTCAACGGAAATTTACTTGAGGATGTGTATATGACACAGCCTGAAGGTTTTGTCAATCCCAAGCATCCTAAGAAGGTTTGCAAGCTTCAAAAATCCATTTATGGATTAAAGCAAGCATCCCGAAGTTGGAATCTTCGTTTTGATGAAGCAGTCAAAGATTTTGACTTCATCAAGAACGAAGATGAGCCTTGTGTGTACAAGAAGGTTAGTGGGAGCATAGTAGTGTTTCTAGTCCTATATGTGGACGACATCCTTCTCATTGGGAATGACATTCCAACATTGCAAAAGGTTAAGCAATGGTTGGGAAAATGTTTCTCAATGAAAGACTTAGGTGAAGCCGATACAATACTTGGTATTCGAATCTATAGAGATAGATCGAATCGGCTTTTGGGACTAAGTCAAGAAAAGTACATAGACAAAGTACTAAAGCGTTTTAGTATAGGAGACTCAAAGAAAGGATACATACCTTTGGCTTTGGGAGTTCTTTTGACTAAAGAACAGTGCCCTAAAACCAAAGAGGAAAGGGACAACATGAGTAGAATCCCATATGCATCTGCTATTGGATCTATCATGTACGCTATGTTATGTACTAGGTTGGATGTTGCTCATACACTGAGTATAACCAGTAGGTTTCAGCAAGACCCAGGTGAGAAGCACTGGTCTGCTATAAAAGGGATCCTTAAGTACCTGCGAAGGACTAAGGATCACTTCTTGGTGTATGGTGGTCAAGAAGAGCTCGTCATACAAGGTTATGCCGATGCTGCTTTTCAGACCAGCACTCAGGATTCTAGATCGCAATCTGGGTTTGTTTTTGTTTTAAACGGTGGAGCTGTCAGCTGGAGAAGCTCGAAGCAAGAAACCGTTGCCGACTCAACTACAGAATCTGAGTATATTGTAGCAAGTGAGGCTGCAAAAGAGGCTGTTTGGATTAAAAATTTCATTAATGGATTAGGAGTGGTCCCAAGCATCCTAGATCCATTAGAAATTTTCTGTGACAATAATGGGGCCATCGCACAGGCCAAGGAGCCCCGGTCACACCAGAAATCCAAACACATACTCAGGAGGTACCACCTGATCAGAGAAATCATTGATCGTGGGGACGTCAAGGTTAGCAAGATATCAAGTGAAGACAATGTAGCAGATCCTTTGACGAAACAGTTACGTCCAAATCTGCACGAAGCTCATTTGAGAGCGTTCGGTCTTAGGGCTATGCCCAATTGGGACTAGTGCTAGTGGGAGATTGTTAGTGTAAGCCCTAGCCCCAATACATTGTAACGAAACACTTGAAATTAATAAAATGAGGCATTTGTTTTATCCTTTGTATTCCTGTGCATATCAATTGATAAAACTATCCAAGAGTGTTGTTTCGGTTTAAGTTATCATGTGTGAGGCACATGGATTGTAAGACCTTGAAACAAATGAGACTTCATTCTAAATATCCCTAGTCAGTCATTGTTATGGGAATAACAAATGAATTAAGACTAGTATGCTCTCTCTGATACTATGAGTCCTGTCTTACGGATCATTAGGACAAGAGTGTCAATCAGAGATCATAGATACATGTTAAGGAACATGGTATCTGGATTCGATCCGCTCATGAGAACACTACATGGTACAAGTCATAAGTGTTTCTCATATGCAAGTTTTGTATCGGAGTTCTTAGACCTGAAATCTCTATGAAACTCTTTATGAATTACTGTGTACTTTGACATACACCTAACGTGCTCGTAACAGAGTAACAAGTACGGGTATGATTGGGTATGCACTGATTCATGTTAGAGAGCATGAGAGAAGTGAAGGGATTACCCCTCTCGATAAGAGAGATAATATCACCGGCCACTTGATCAGTGAACTGAGAAGTGTATGGCCATACCGAGATGAAATAATGAGTAATCGTTATTTATCTGAGAGTTCAGTGGCACTGGAATATCAAGAAAGGAATTAATATATGTAAGGATGACTAGTACCATGCCTTATATTAATTCTGATATTTATGGGTAAGGACTATGCAAAATTGCATTAGGTCACCAAATGCCATATGCATTTTCATTTAATTTGGAATGCTATAATATCTTGCTAGAGAATATATATAGCCTTTGAATTAATTTATTAATTCATTGCCAACATTAAATGGACCTATAGGATCGCACACAAAGCATTGGGCTTAAAATATTTAAATTAAGTATTGGGCATTAATTTAGGCTTTTAATTAAAGTCAAATTAATGTATGTAATGGGTTATAAAATTGCTATTGTGCTTTGGTTCATGAGAGAGAGAAATTCAGCCCACAAGGTTTAATTTCAATTAATTAAATGTCATGTATTAATTTAATTAATTGAGTATTAAAGCCTAAAGACATATTTATCTAATTAAATCATCTAAATATAAGTTGATGTGGCTGAAATTCCTAAGAGAAATCACAAGGAATTTCGGCACATGTATAGTTTTTATTTAAGTGATTTATTAGATTTAAATGTCTTATCTTTTTCCTAAATTAAGTGATATAATTTGATAAAATGACTTTTGATTTTATCTTGGATAAATTGAAAGAGTTTTTATCAATAAATATTACTTATTTTAATTAAGTGATAAATGCAAATATTAATTATCTAAAGATAGTATATTAGAAATCCATCACTTAAAGGAAGAGGAGATATATAATCAAAGTGAAGTTGGCGTGAAACCCTAGCATTCTTCTATAGTTTTGCGTGAAACCCTCTCTCTCTCTCTCAAGAATTCTTTAGCCAATTTTCACAAGGAGAAAGGATAGTTCCTCATTCTCTTGTGATCTTGGGTAGTAATAGCAACCTAAGAGAAGTACAAAATCAAGTTTTGTAGCTTCAAACTATAACCATTACACAATACCGAAAAGGAGAGCTAGCAATCTCGATTTTAAGCCGACGGTGCAATTGTGTGTGTGAGAATAGAGGGAGTGGCGCAAAAGGTCATTCCTTGGCATTGGTGATCGAGATCTAAGGCGGACAAAGCCATCTTAGTTGCTGGCCATCACCGGAATCAAAATCGAAAAGGCATCAAAAGTTGTAAGTTCGATAACCCTAAAATTGCATGTTTCGATTCTATCTTTGGATATGTATGGTATGTATGATAAAAATTTTTATTTTTCCGCTGTGCTATCATGATTACCATACCATGTCATATTCCATCAAAGCCGAGATAATACTTGGTATTCGAATCTATAGAGATAGATCGAATCGGCTTTTAGGACTAAGTCAAGAAAAGTACATAGACAAAGTACTAAAGCATTTTAGTATAGGAGACTCAAAGAAAGGGTACATACCTTTGGCTTTGGGAGTTCCTTTGACTAAAGAACAGTGTCCTAAAACCAAAGAGGAAAGGGACAACATGAGTAGAATCCCATATACATCTGCTATTGGATCTATCATGTACGCTATGTTATGTACTAGGTTGGATGTTGCTCAAGCACAGAGTATAACCAGTAGGCTTCAGTAAGACCTTGGTGAGAAGCACTTGTCTACTGTAAAAGGGATTCTGAAGTACCTACAAAGGACTAAGGATCACTTCTTAGTGTATGGTGGTCAAGAAGAGCTCGTCATACAAGCTTATGCTGATGCTGCTTTTCAGACTAGCACTCAGAATTCTAGATCACAATCTGGGTTTGTTTTTGTTTGGAACGGTGGTGTTGTCAGTTGGAGAAACTCAAAGCAAGAGACTGTTGCTGACTCAACTATAGAATCTGAGTATATTATAGCGAGTGAGGCTGTAAAAGAGGCTATTTGGATTAAAAATTTCATTTCTAGATTAGGAGTAGTCCCAAGCATCCTAGATCCATTAGAAATTTTTTGTGACAACAATGGGGCCAACGCACAGGCCAAGGAGCTCTGGTCACACCAGAAATCCAAACACATACTCAGGAGGTACCACCTGATCAGAGAAATCATTGATTGTGGGGACGTCAAGGTTAGCAAGATAGCAAGTGAAGACAATGTAGTAGATCCTTTGACGAACAGTTGCATCTAAATCTGCACGAAGCTCATTTTAGAGCGTTCGGTCTTAGGGCTATGCCCAATTAGGACTAGTGCTAGTGGGAGATTGTTAGTGTAAGCCCTAGCCCTAATGCATTGTAATAAAACACTTTAATTAATAAAATGAGGCATTTGTTTTATCTATTGTATTTCTGTGCATATCAATTGATAAAACTATCCAAAAATGTTGTTTCAGTTTAAGTTATCCTGTGTGAGGCACATGGTTGTAAGACCTTGAAACAAATGAGACTTCATTCTAAATATCTCTAGTCAGTCATTGTTATGGGAATAACAAATTTCAGTGTCACTGGAATATCAAGAAAGGAATTAATATATATAAGGATGACTAGTTCCATGCCTTATATTAATTCTAATATTTATGGGTAAGGGACTATGCAAAATTGCATTAGGTCACTAAATTCTATATGCATTTTCATTTAATTTGGAATGCTATAATATCTTGCTAGAGAATATATATAGCCTTTGAATTAATTCATTAATTCATTGCCAACATTAAATGGACCTATAGGATCGCATACAAAGCATTGGGCTTAAAATATTTAAATAAAGTATTGGGCATTAATTTGGGCTTTTAATTAAAGTCAAATTAATGTATGTAATGGGCATTATAAATGCTATTGGACCTTGGCCCATGAGAGAGAGAAATTTAGCCCACATGGTTTAATTTTAATTAATTAATTATCTTGTATTAATTAAGTTAATTGAGTATTAAAGCCTAAAAGAATTTAAATTAAATTAAATCATTTAAATATAAGGTGAAGTGGCCAAAATTCCAAGATAAAAACCAAGGAATTTCAGCACATGCACATTAATTATGTTAAGTGATTTTATTTAATTAAATGTCTTGTGTTTTATTTCAAATTTGAGTTTTAAATTCAAAGGAGTTTAAATCAATATATATTACTTATTTTTAGGAAGTGATTGAAGTTGAATTAATTATCTTGAGATAGTAAAATTCAGATCAAACACTTGCCAAAAGATAAGGATATATATTAAAATAGAAATAAAACCCTAGATATAATAAGATTTTGAAGTGAAACCCTAGTTTTTCTAGGTTTGGCGTGAACTTATCTCTCTCTCACACAAAATTCTTTTGGCCAATTTTCACAAGGAGAAAGGATTGTTCCTCATTCTCTTGTGTTCTTGGGTAGTAATAGCAACCTAAGAGAAGTACAAAATCAAATTTTGTAGCTTCAAACCATAGCCATTACACAATACTTAATTTGAGAGCTAGCAATCTCGATTTTAAGCCGTCGGTGCAATTGTGTGTGTGAACATAGAGAGGAGTGGCGTAAAAGGCTGTTCCTTGGCATTGGTGGTGAAGGTCTAAGGCTAAGATATCCTCCTTGGTTGCTGGCCATCATCAAAATCAAGTTTTAAAGGCATCTAAAGTTGTAAGTTTTAAAACCCTAAAATTTCATGTTTCGATTCTTGTCATGGAATTGTATGGCATGTATGATCGTTTTTATCGTTTTTCCACTGCACGATTACCATGAACATATCATGTCATATTCCATCAATACACGGTATATATACTAAAACAAACAAACAATAATGAAACTAGTTGTTTAATGTTCATATAATGCCACAAACAATTCACAAACACTTAAAACGATTTTATGAGCTATTTAATAATTTAAATAAGGTCATAAACATTGAGTTAAGGTTCTGTTCAGGTCTGATCTAAATGTGTTTTTTTCCATTTTAATCAAAATATAACAAACAATATTGATTAAACATGCAACAAACACAAACTAGTCATAGTTTTAAGTGATTTTAAAATTAATCAATTAAATTATCATAGACCAGAATTAAACCATTTTTTAAAACACGTCCGGACCTGTTATTAATCTTTAAGAATCACTTAAAAACATGCCAAACATGTTTTTACATTTAATTTTGAAAACTAGTTGTTAAACAAACACATATCATGCAAACTAGCACCTAGTTTCAAGATTAACATGTACTATCAGGTATACATAATTAAATCCGACCATGAACAGCTCTAAGAATATCTTAGGATAGTATATAAACATTTCATAATAATTATAATACCTAATAAAATATTTAAAATCATTTTTATACTAAAACAATGCAAAAAGCTCAAAACATAAAATTTCAGCATTGCGATTTTATGCAAGAACGATTTTTGAATCAAGATTTAATGAATCCAAAGCACTAAAATAAGCATGGTTAGGCTCCGATACCACTGAAGGGATATCACATGGCATATTCATGAAGATCATGCAGCAGAAAAATTAAAAATATTGATCATTCATGCCATGCAATATACGACATACAATCGAAACATGCAATTTTAGGATTTTTGAAACTTACAAGCTTAGATGCTCTTCAAAACATGAATTTTGAAATGGAAAATATATAAGATAAACTTATATACTTTAGATCTGGAACACCAATGCCAAAGGAGCTGCCTTTACGCTACTCCTCTCTATGCTCACACACACACTCGCAAAGCTAGCTTAAAATCAAGAGTACTAGATCTATGATTGTGTATTCGGCAATGGGAATGGATTAAAGCCACAATATTTGATCTTGTTCTTCTTTTAAGTTGCTATTACTGCTCAAGAACACAAGAGAACAAGAAAGAGTTGTTTCCTCTTGAGTAATTCGGCCAAGAGAGAGAGAGAGAGCAAAAACGGTTAACTCTTTATTCTTTTAATTCATTAATATATATCAATTATTTTAGGTCAAGTGTGAATGCCAAAATTTACTATAATTAATTAGTAATTTTCAGCCTCCATCACTTCCTAATTAAGAGATATATCTTTATTCGAATTCTATTAGAATTCAAATTAATTTAAAATGGCATAAGACATTTAATCAAAACAAACTTACTTATTTAGAGTAATTTGGTTGCTGAATTCAACTAGGATTCCTAGCTTGAATTTCGGCCACATTAATCCCCTCTCAAGTATTATATTTTGATTAAACATAATTTAGGATTTAATACTCAATTAACTTAATTATACATAGATAATTAATTAATTAAAATTAAACCTAGCACATGCTAATAAATTTCTCTCGTGAACCAACTATTTGATAGTTTTGCCTAAAATAGCCAACCGTTTTAGGCCAATATACTATTTAAATATTTTAAGCCCAATACTTTGTGTACGATCCTATAGGTCCATTTAATATTGGCAATAAATTAATAAATTAATTCAAAGGCTATATATATTCTGTAGCAAGATATTATAGCATTTTAAATTAAATGAAAATGCAAATGGCATTTAGTGACCTAATGCAATTTTGCATAGTCCCTTACCCTTAAATATCAGAATTAATATAAGGCATGGAACTAGTCATCCTTATGTATACTAATTCCTTTCTTGATATTCTAGTGACACTGAACTCTCAGATAAATAATGATTACTCATTATTTCATGTCGGTATAGCCATACACTTCTCAGTTCACTGATCAAGTGGCCGATGATATTTTCTCTCTTATCGAGAGGGGTAATCCCTTCACTTATCTTATGCTCTCTAACATGAATCAATGTATACCCAATCATATCTATACTTGTCACCCTGTTACGAGCATGTTAGGTGTATGTCAAAGTACACAGTAATTTATAAAAAGTTTCATAGAGATTTTAGGTCTAAGAACTTTGATGTAAAACTTTCACATGATAAACACTTATGACTTGTACCATGTAGTGTTCTCATGAACGGATTGAATCCAGATACCATATTCTAAATATGTATCTATGATCTCTGATTGACACTCTAGTTCTTATATCCGTAAGACAGAACTCAACTTATCAGAGAGAGCATACTAGTCTTAATTCATTTGTTATTCCCATAACAATGAATGACTAGGGATATTTAGAATAAAGTCTCAATGGTTTCAAGGTCTTACAACCATGTGCCTTACATATGATAACTTAAACTGAAACAACATTCTTGGATAGTTCTATCAATTGATATGTACAGGAATACAACAGATAAAATAAATGCCTCATTTATTAAATTAAATGCTTTATAACAATGTATTGGGGCTAGGGCTTACACTAATAGTGTAAACCCCTTAGCGACTAGCCGAGCCTTGTATCTTTCGATACTGTCATCAGCTTTTTGCTTTATTTTGAGAATTCACTTATTCCCAATTAGTTTGCGTCCTTCAAGTAGATCAACCAGTTCCTAAACATGGTTTGACCTAATGGAAGCCATTTCTTCTTCCATTGTCTTAATCCATTTATCTTTAGCTGGGCACGAGAGAGCTTTTTTTTACATTTTTAAGCTCATCATTTTCTTGTGGTGTAATAAAAAAACCTCGTTCATACCTTCGATCTCAAATCATCGGCATGGAACACTTTTCCTTTTAAATTTTCGAGGTTCTAAATCTTGATAAACATATCTCATATATTCATCATAGTTCAGAATGCTCCACTAGGATTGAACTTTACACTTCCACTCAAATGAGGATCTTGAATATCCATACTCATATTGGAGTTAGCCATGCTCATCCTCTCAATGGAGAATGAATCCCAAACATCCAGGCCGTTGAGAATAGAGTCTTGACCTTCTTCATCAATTTTCCTCCCACTCGGATGGAGAGATCCGGATTGTTCATCTTCTTGAGTTTTGTAAAAAGTAAAGTCTTGACTTACTTCGCCTAACTTTGGAAACTCATTTTTCAAAAATACGACATTTCGTGATTCAAATTCTATTACCGAGCCATTTGCTTGCTCACCCACGAACACATATCCTTTTGATACATCAGAATATTGTCCAAAAATATTTTTTTACTTCTTGGTCCTAATTTACCAAATTTATTCGAGGTATCATAGACATAGGCAACACAACCCCAAGGGTGTAAATAACTTAGGTTGGGTTGCCGACCAGTCCACAACTCATAAAGAGTGGAAGCAACAGATTTGAAGGGGACGCAATTTAAAACATATATGGCCGTTAACAAATCATCTCTCCAATAGGAGGTAGGCAAATTTGGTTGAGCCATCATTGAATGTACCATATCTAAAAGGGTTCTATTTCGCCTTTTCGTAACACCATTTTATTGTGGAGTTCAAGGAATAGACAATTGATGCTCTATCCCTTTTTTATCACATAAAGCTTTAAATTCTTCAGAAAGATATTCTCGACCACAGTCGGTTCTTAAAGCTTTAATTTTCTTGTCCAATTAATTCTCAACAAGATTCATAAAAGTTTTAAAGCAACTCAATGCTTCAAACTTGTGAGAAATCAAATAGACATGACCATACCTAGTATAGTCATCTATAAAAGTGATGAAATAATAGGCCCTATATCTTGCCCTAACATTCATTAGACCACAAACATCTGAATGAATTAATTGCAAAGGAATTGAGGCGCAGGTTCCTTTTCCAAACGGTTTTTTAACCAATTTTCCTTGCAAGCAATGCTCACATGTAGACAATTCAATGCCATTTAAATCACCTAAAAAACCTACCTTAGCTAACTAACACACTCGGTCTTGCTCGATATGGTTCAATCTAGCATGCCATAATTTTACATTATCCTCATACGTATTTGAAGTATAAGAGATTAAAGAAAAACTAGCTTTATTAGAATAATCAGGATCAACATCCATAATTATAAAATTATCCGAAACAAAACTAGAACTATAAAAAATGTCATCCAAAAATAGGTCAACCTTATCATCCTTAAAATGCAGAACAAGCCCAAGTTTCATTAAAGTTAAAACAGAAACTAAGTTCCTATGAATGTTAGGAGCATAAAGCACATTGTGTAGGAGTAGGGTTCGGCCTTCACAAAAGACTAGTCTGCATGTACCAATTCCTAATACTACCACTCTAGCATTATTGCCTACATAAATCCACTTTGCTCCAACAGTTACTCGTCGGAACTCGACAAAGGCATCTTGATCCCTTGTCACATGGTCCGCTGCTCCTGAATCAAGCATCCAAAAAGGATGAAGTTCAGTTAAAAATACATAACTTGATACACAAATTTCACTCACTCTTGAGTTAGAATAATGTACCTGTTTGGACATAGTGCAATCTTTTGCATAGTGTCCCTTCTCTTAACAGTTGAAACACTTTATCCTAGAAATGTTCACTTTCTTTTTGCCTTTGGACCCCTTTCTATTATGCTTAAATTTATACTTTTATGCTTTTGAGCCCTTTCTTTGCCTTTTCCATGGAAGCTCCTCTTCTTATTCCAGTTTGATCTTTTCTTACCAGAACTAGAGTATGCCATATGCTCTTCAGCATTGACCTTGATCGATGCTAAAAAGTCTTCTTCCAACTCCAAATGTCTAGTCACATCCTTAAATGTCATAATGTTATCCATATGAGTCAGTTGTATTTTCATGTGCTCCTAACTCCTTAGCAAGATCGAATGACTGCCTGAACCTGTTGCTCGCAAATCATATTCTCTATTTCTCAGAGATATTTCTGCATTGAATAATCAGGCCTCTTCTGATATGTATCAAATTTGATCATTAAAGATCGAAATCTAGTTAGAGACACTCCTCCAAACTTCTCCCGCAATGCGACCCATAGATCCATGGCATTTTGATATGAGCGAAATTGCATGGTAATATCATCTTCCATTGCACTTAGGAGGATGATACGAGCAATATAGTTCTTCTTTTTTCATGTTGCATAAGCTGTTTGATCCTGCTTATACTGAGCAGAAGTGCCATCCTCAGGTTCAGTCATTATTGAACTTAAGGTTTCTAAATCCTCTTGCTCCTTAAGCACATACTGGATTTTCATACTCCAGATTTCATAGTTGTGGTCATTCAATTTCATATCTTTGTTCAATTCAACGACTATCGATTTGGAAGCCATTTAGATCTTCCGATCAAAAATTAAAAAATATGTTGCACTTATTAAGAAGAATATGGCAATACATGCTATTTACTATGCATATGAAATTAGAATATACTAAAGTTATCTATTAGGATTAAAATAAAAAAAAAGTTACTATTAGTATCTAATTACCCTTTAAGTCCTAATGTCTAACCTTACAGATTAAAATTTTATGCATAGTAAATTTGATTTATTGGATATTAAGTTCTCTAACTTGATCGAGGATATAAAGTGTATAAGATAATTAAGCCTTAACTTAATAATTAAGCAACTATTCTACTCATAAAATATTGCATGGCAAATAATATTGTGTCGACACGTGGCATGACTCACCAAGCCACATGTCTAGACCCATATGACACGTCAAGCCACGTGACTGCCCCTTGCCATATGTTAACCCCACAGGCTGTCACGTGTCAACACGTGTCAACTTTTGGTTGTCCATGTGGTGCCACATGGCACCAGATGCCCCCTGCCACGTCAGCTGATAGGTGGCGCTTCACCATGTGTCGTCCCCCTACTGGGCCATATGGTTGAGTGACGTCTCACTCAGTGTACGTGCTAGAGATGCGCCCAATGCACAAGAGGCGTGTGCAATCCACGCGCCGCCTTTCCGGTGGTTTCAGGCCCCTAAATTTTTTCTAGGGGAGTTTTTGGGATTTTTGAGTCCAATGGTATGGTCAAAAATAAAAAATTCCCACTAAAAATATTTATAACAGACTTTTAATTAATTATATAATTTTGGTGTCCAAAAAATCAGACCAAAATTAAAAATAAACACATACAAAACAGATCTAGTATGCATAGTAATTACCATATCAACATATCTGAATTTTTACAAAAATATAGATCTACATATAAATCATGCCGGAACGCAAAAAAAAATATGGCTCTAATACCAATGAAAGAAAATAAGCCATAAAATATCACGAGATGTAGTCATAAATACCTCTCGTAGCGCTAAATCACAATCACCTAGATCGTCCTTCTTTTGCATCACCGGTATCGTTTTCACCCATGCCTCGGGATGAGAACTTGAATTCACGAACAAAAAACCACAACGAATAGAGAGAAAATGTGAGGAAAAATTTTAACAGAGTTTCAGTATGAAATTCTTTTCTTGCTTACCAAGAATAGAATTCGTAGCCCTATTTATATGGCTCTCATTAAGGTAAATAAATTTTTCTTAATAAGTGAGAATTAAATTTTATAGTTACTAAAATTAAATATAGGAAATAATATCAGTAATTAATATGTTAGTTACCTAATTTAAATTAGGTAATTGCCCATATTAATATCCTCCTAATTATGACAAATTCCTAATTAAGAGGAATTCAAATAAGGAACTAATTCCATATGAATATTATTTCCTGTTCCGATATTATCACATATATATCAGGGCCAATTTCTCATCTCGTAAGTCATAGACATATCTCGAGCTCCTTCAAGTTTAAAGAATTATATGGATTTTATAAAAAAATACAAAAAAATAAAGTATAAAAATAAAAATATAATTTAAATATTCTTTGAAGTATTATTCTTTGTAAATTTTAGAGAGAAGTAAAAAAATAAAAATGTTCAAGACATTAAAATAAAAATATAATATATATGAACCGGTTAACCATTAGTTACTGGTTAACCATACATTAACAGTTAACCAGTACCAAAATCATAAAATGGAAAATGATAGTAAATCGATCGGTTAACCGAAATTGCTGGATTTTTTTTGAGTGTGGACCAAAACTTGTAAGTGAAATTAATAATATTCAAAAACTAAAATTCGTTAAACCGATACAGTTAATAAAAAATGGTTCAATTTTAGATCGATTTTTTGATTAACCATTTTTTTGATTTTATTTGCTCAGCTCTACTTGCAAACGATAATATATATATATATATATATATATATATATATATATATATATATATATATATATATATAATTTTATTCATTCCCAATTAAACTAAATTTTAGGCTAAACTTATATTTATTCATGACTTTAAGAAAACTGAAATTAAAAAATATTGAAATAATTACATTAAAAATATTGAAATATTACATATACTTAAAAATAGAGTTGTACAAAAAAAATTGAAAAACTATTGTATCACTGGTTAAAATCAAATTCAAACTGATTTGTACAGTTAATCAATCTAACTAAATGCGGCTTTATCTTTTAAAACATATAGTTGAAGAGCTGAGAAAAAAATCAAAAAAATTATTAATCGAAAAATTAATTCGAAATCGAATCGATTTTTTAATTTTAATTTTTAAATTTAAAAATTTTCGATTTTAATTTCAGTCCACCATTTTAAAAAAATTGATCATTTCAGATATATATATATATATATATATATATATATATATATATATATATATATATATATATATATATATATATATATATATATATATATCGCCATCTCTCTCCCTCAGCTTCATCAATTTTATTATTCGCCCTACACAGCAAATCGCAACCTCATCACAGAGCGATTCGCCGTTTCTGTTAGCTTTAACAACTGATTGCTTCAACCTTTCTCTTTTCAACTTCACCTTCATAGTCTGCTTCAGTTTCTCGACATTGCTGTCATTCTTGAAAAGATCGCTAACGTGGCGTTTGATCTGCTTCTCAACGTATTTTTAATTGAAATCTTTGGACAACATGTTAAAAAGTTGAAGAAGCATAGAGACAATAATGTAGTTTCGGATGCGACGTGTAGTCAAATGGTTCGAAATGGAAAGAAAATTTGTAGTTCTGGATGGGATATATAATCCACTGTTTCAAAATGGGAACAAAAATAACTACTAGTGCCATTATTTTGAATGATTAATGGGAGTGAAATGAAGAGATGATAAGGAATTTGATGGCAAAATAAGAAAAAAAAAAGTTGAAGAAATAAAAAGCAAGAGAAATGTTATATCAGTGGAAAATTGAAATGAAAGAAGAAATGGAGCTGAGAGGCTGATGAAAACTTGAAAATGCAGCTGAGGTATTCATCTAATTTGAAGAAGACGAAAACGAGAAACAACTGTGAACATTTTAATTAATTATACTTGGTGTAATTAGCATAAACAAACAATTATGCTTCGTATTAATTAGACAGGCTGGTTATGTTTTGTTAATACTACTCTGTTCTGCTTTATTCTCTTAGCTTTTGTTCCTTGATGTTGTTTTGTTGATTTCTTATAGTAATAAAATTTTGCAGTTTGCAGCTTATAAAAAAAAAAAACTTGTGTATTGAAATTATAATATCAGGAAAAAAAAACTTGGTAATTAACATTTTAAGTTTATATTTGCTGGTTGCACATTATATTAGTTATGTTTGATTTTTAATTTTTATTTTTAACTTAAATAATTGCGTTCAGGGACAATTTTATTTTTGGTTTTTGATTTTTTTTCTAAAAAATAAAACAAAAACATATTCGACAAATTTGTTTTCGTTTTCATTTCTACGAAAATTTAAAAAGTGATTTTGACAATAAAAACAAAAATAAAAAATATTTAAAATGTAATTTTTATGATTTTGTTTTTATTAATAATTTAATTACTTGATCTTTATTATCACTACCGCTACCACCACCACACCACCGTCACTACCACATCACCATCACTACTACTGTCGCCACAGCCACCACCGTCACGCCGTCGCCACTGCCGCCACCACCACACCACCGCTGCTACTGCCACCATACCGTCGCTGTCACACCGCTGCCACCACCGCCACACCGCTGCCACCACCACCACCACTGCCGCTGCCACCACTACCACCACCATCGCCATCACTGCAGCTACCATCTTTGCCATCACCACCACCACCACACCATCACTGTCTTTGCCCCCACCACCGCCACCACCATTGCTGCTGCCATCTTTGTCACCACTACCACCACCACACTGCTACTAGCACCACCACCACTACCACACCGTCGCCACCACCACCATCATCGCTATCACTATTACCACCACTGTTACTGTCGTCGCCATCATCGCTACTACCGCCACTACACTACCATCTCTACTACTATCATTGCTACCACCACCAGACTATCGTTACTGCTACCATCGTCGCTGCCAACACCATACTGCTATTGCCGTCGTCACTACTGCCTCTACCGTCGCTACCACCACTACCACCATATTATGATTTTTTTAATGTAATATATTTTAAATTTTGAATTTTTTTAAATATTTATTATTTAATATTAATAATTAGATTATATATATGTATAATATGTATTAATGGATATTAGAATATTTTTTAAAAAATAAATAAAAAATTAGTTTTTAAACAGTTTTTAAAAAACAAATAACAAAAACTAAAAATAGTTTATGGATTTTTAAAAAAAATAAAAAAATGTTACCAAACACACCCTTAGTTTTTTTTATGTTTGCGCACAGTTAATCAAAAAATATAGAATAATCGAACCGAAAAAATGGTAATCGATATATATATATATATATATATCGATTACCATTTTAATGCTTCTACTGTCTATGAATAGAACATAGATGGTATGTCTGAGTATAATATTCTTAGTCTTTTACAACAGATGACCATGGCATCTAATGCTTACAAAACCCAAATAAATACCCCTGATAGAGCCATAGCTGAACTTTTGATAGTAGGTTTTTCAGGTAAGTTAAAAGGCAGGTGAAATTTTCATCTTACCGAGTAACAACAGTTAGAAATTTTAGGAGCTATTCAAACAACAGAGGAAGGAACCCCCATCCTCGATGATTTAGGAAATCCTATTCCAGACGCAGTCGTAACATTAATCCACATAATTAGTTTGCACTTCATAGGGGATCCATCTCATTTAAAAGATAAAAATGCAGAACTGCTTTCAAATCTTAGGTGTAAAAATCTTTCTGAATTTCAAAATTATAAAAATACATTTCTAACTAGGGTAATGCTTAGAGAAGATTCTACATTTTGGAAAGAAAAACTCTTAGCAAGATTTTGAACTCTCTTAGGAGAAAAGATTAGAAATAAAATCAAAAAAACGTTTGGAATCAATCAAATCCCATATAATCATCTGACTTATGGAGAATTAGTTAGTTTCACTCAAAAAGAAGGATTAAAAATCTGTCAAGATTTAAAACTTCAAAAACATTTAAAAATAGAAATGAAAAAGAAAAAATAGGAACTAGGATTGTTTTGTAAACAGTTCGAAATTCCTACAGAAAATCAAGCAAAAGATTGTGGAGGTACCTGCTCAAAATCCCACAATAGATTTCATAAAAAATCTTGAAAAATATTTTCCCCAAAACCAAATAAAGAAAACTTCTACAGGAAATCTAAACCCAGAAAAACCTATAGAAAATAAAATCCAGTTAAAAGATCTTTCAAGAAATATGATAAAAAAAACAAGTTGTTTGCTACAAATGTAATCAACCTGGACATATTTCAAGATATTGTAGGGTAAATAAAAGACTTCATGAATTACAATTAGAAGATGAAATAAAACAAAAAATTTCGTTATTTTTAGTTGAAACTTCAGAAGAAGAAACTCAAACAGATTTATCTGAAGAAGATAATTCTATTGAATATGATGATCTAGCAACATCTAGTTCAACAAAAAAATGATTCCGATTCAGAATCACAGAAATCAACAAATGTTTTAATAAAAGATCAAGAGTTAATGCTTGATATAGTAAAACAAATAGAAGATAAAAAAAACTTCAAAAGGAAATTATACAGATCCTCTTAAAACTTTTGAAGGAAAAACACCAAAATCCCCTTCACCTTCTAACTTAGCTTTAGTTAAAACAAACCCCTACGATTTAACAAAAATCTTAGGAGCAAAATCACAGAAAAAACCTCATGTTACTATTCAGTCACTTTAAGAAGAAATTGGAATAGTAAAACAAAAGTTAAAAGTTCTCAAACAAAAACAACAATCTGACTCTGATCTTCTTCAATAATTAGTTTCAAAATATACTGAACAAAATGAAACTAAAGAATACTCTTCTGAAGAAGACGAAGAAGATTTTGAAAACACAAGAAAAGAAATTGAAAATTTGGAAATAATTCCAGAGGATTTCTTGTTTGTTTTAAGAACTATTACTAGTAGAAAATATCTGATTAAAAAAACACTTATTTTTTCAGATAATTTTCAAATTGAAATAATTGCTCTTTTTGATACCGGTGCAAATTTAAATTGCTTAAAAAACGGTATTGTTCCAAAAAGATTTGCTAAAGAAACAAATGGAAAACTTTCTGCAGCAAATAATTTGAAAATGATTATTAAAAGCAAAACTGAAGCCACCATAAAAAATGGTTTGGTTTCAATTAAAACTCCTTTTGTTTTGTTAGAAAAAATAAATCATAGTGTCATTTTACTGACTCATTTAAAAATATGATAATTTCCTATTCTGTAAACTATGATAGTATTTCTTTTAAAACTAAAAGAAATAAAATTGTTCCCTTTCATTGAAAAACCCAGAACAAGGAATTTAAATCTTTTAAAAGCTTGTTCTATTTACAAAAATAAATTAAATCTTTTAATTCAAAGAAAACAAAAACATCTTCAATTTCTAAGATAGGATGTTTTATTTTCTAGAATCCAAAAGAATTTGGAAACTAAATTTATTCAACAAAAAATTCAGGATTTTAGAAATAAAATTGAAAATGAAATTTGTTCAGATTTACCAAACACTTTTTGGAAAAGAAAACAGCATATAGTAGATTTACCATATGAAAATGATTTTTCAGAAAAATTAATCCCAAAAAAAGCTAGGCCAATTCAAACGAATCATGAACTCAGAAATCTCTGTAAAAATAAAATTCGTGAATTACTTTCTAAAAAATTAATTGTAAAATCCAGGTCTTCCTGGAGCTGTGCAGCTTTCTATGTAAACAAAAACTCAGAAATAGAAAGAGGTACACCCAGACTTGTGATTAATTACAAGCCTTTAAACAAAGCTTTGAAATGGATTCGATATCCAATTTCAAATAAAAAAGATCTTTTACAAGGTTTACATTCTGCCTTAGTCTTTTCAAAAATTTGATTTGAAATCAAGATTTTGGCAAATTCAAATTGACCCAAAAGATCATTGTAAAATGGCTTTCACTATTCCCTTTGGTCAATATGAATGAACAGTAATGCCATTTGGAATAAAAAATGCTCCATGAGAATTTTAACGAATAATTAACGATATTTTTGCACCTTATTCAAAATTCTGCATTGTGTATATTGATGATATCCTAATTTTTTCAAACTCTTTGGAGCAACATTTCAAAGATTTAAATACTTTCTTCATGGTAGCTAAAAGAAATGGCTTAGTTGTTTCTAAATCAAAAATCTATCTTTTCCAAACAAAAATTTGTTTCTTAGGTCAGTATATTACCAAAGGAACAATTACTCCAATTAAGAGATCTTTAATTTTTGCAGAAAAATTTCCTGATAAAATTTTTGAAAAAACGCAACTCCAAAGATTTTTAGGAAGTTTAAATTATGTTTTAGATTTCTGTCCAAACATTAACCTTCTCGCAAAACCCTTGAATGATAGGTTAAAGAAAAATCTAGTATCTTGGTGTGATGAACATACTAGTGTAGTTCAATAAATCAAAAACCAAGTAAAAGAAATTTCATGTTTGCATCTTGCTGACCCTTCAGTAGAAACAGATGCTTTAGACATAGGATATGGGGGAATATTAAAACAAAAGGTCAATAGCAAAGAATGCATTGTCCAATATACATCTGCACACTAGAATGACTTCCAAAAGAATTATCCAACCATTAAAAAAGAAATTCTTTCAATTGTCATATGCATTCAAAAATTTTAAAGTGATTTACTTAATTAAAAGTTTTTAGTTCGCATTGATTGTAAATATGCTAAAGAATTTTTACAAAAAAGATGTTCAAAACATTGCATCAAAACAGATTTTTGCCAGATGGCAAGAAATTCTTAGTGTTTTTGACTTTGAAATCGAATTTATTCGAGGAGATAAAAACTTAATTCCAGACTTTCTTACTAGAGAATTCCTTCAAAACAGGTCTTGATTGAATTCTCAAAATGCCGAGAAAATCCAAAAAAGGAAAAGAAAAGGAGGTCCTACAGGACCCACAAGAGAAAAAAATCCAAAACCAGCAGTCTCTACTGCTGTTTCAATTAAATCTTGGGCCCAAGCGGTCGAAGAAGATGAAGAAAAGGCCAAATAGCAAGCCCAAACGATCCATGATTAGATTCAAATTGTTCAAAAGGAGCCAGAATACTATGGTTCAAAAAAGCCTTAGAAGCTAAAGAAGCCTTAAAACCCCAAAATGAGGAAACACTTTAGGCTCAAAAGGCTCTTTCAAAAATTAAGGCCTTAAAAGAAAAAAATTGCAGAATAAGAGGCCTTTATAGGTAAAAATCTAAACTCTGTTGCAAAAATCGAGAAAGGAGAATCTTCAACTCCAAAAACCCTTTCTCAAAGTTCTTCAAAAACATTGCAAGAATCATCTTGCAATAAACTTATTATTTCAAAAAACTCTTGTGAAGAGATCATTTCAAAACCTTCGAAAGAAGAATTTTCACAAATAGTTTTATCCCAAAATGATTCTGAACTAGTTTTGTCCTAATCAAAACTACCAAAAGCAGAATATTTTATAAAGTCTGAATTTCAATATATATGGACTATTGAGGAAGATTTTCATTTTCAAAATCCTCAACAGGCCATATTTTAAATTTTTCCAAAAGGCTGGTATTTTAAACATTGGGATTTAACAAAACCCTAGCGTTATTACTTGGCAATATTGGAATCTATAGGTTCTCTAATGGTTACTTATAACCCCAAAAATAGCGCTGAAATCCTATATTCCACCATCAAAATCAATAAAATCCTTTCTCCACGTGAATGAGGATCAGCTCTTCATACCCCTAAACACTTTCTAGTTAGCTTCCAAACAACCATAAACCACTGTAGGACATACACTTACTGGAATTACCAACAAGCCTGGTATAATGCATTCCTACTCTAAAATCAAAAATTTAGCCACACTTGGCTATTTTTCTTCCTAAACATAGACCCTTTAAAAATTTTATTTTGGTTCAACCATTAGTGGAAATTATACGGAACCTCTCCTCAGATCTTCAAATCTTCAGTCCGAAAAGGCTATCAACTATTCAAAAATACTTATAAACCTTCAAATAGGGAAAGGCAATTCCATCCCTTGATGCTCTTTGCCACAAAATTCTATTTGCCATGAATAATAGCATGGTATTTAGACTATCAACAAAATGAGGCCCAAACAACTTTAGTCCGACGATTTCAAATTCGGTGGTGGACTAAGTTTGTAGTTCCAGATAGCATCAAAAAACATGGCGTCATGAAATGGCTCGAAGCACAAGGACTTACCAAACCAGGCTCAGAAGTCTCTCAATTTTTGGCCCAGAAGTCCTTTGCACAAACCCAACTCACAACAGCAAAAACTAAGGAAGAGTACTTTCAGATTATGGCCCAATTTCTCCAAAGTGAGGCCTCATCTTCAAAAGCTTCCTCAGTTCCTTCAAAAGCCTCATCTTCAGATTCTGAGCCCATCATCAACTTAGGAGATGATAATGAGGACGATTATTTTGGTATTTTTCCTCCACCTTATTGGACTTTTATTTTAAACATGGATTCTTTTTAATCCATACTTTGTAAATAGGCCTGGCCCAAAGCCTAAACAGGCCCATAAAAAAAGTAAAAGGTAAAAAGAAAAATGATTAGATTCTTTTCTCATCACCGATAGATATCTATTCTCTCTATGTGACAACTCCAACGTGGACAAATAGTCACTCCACCAACTCAAAACTCCCGTGACTTATGGGAATCTTTCCAGCTAAACATGGGTCCAAGCTCCCACTTATTATGGTGGTACAAATGAAGATTTTCTTCTATAAAAGGGATCTCAAGGGATGTTTATTAAAGATCTATGATTATGAATGCAGAAAATGAAAGGTACGTGGCGTAACACCCCACTATATATATATATATATATATATATATATATATATATATATATATACATATGTATATATATATATATATATATATATATATATATATATATATATATATATATATATATATATATATATATATGAGATTATCATTGTATGCTGTTTAATAATGTATTATATTTAAAATGCAATATTGTGCTGTGTGGTTTTGAAAAAATTGGTATAATTTTTTTTGATTTTATAACTGATAATAACTCGACGATACCAAACTGCTTTTAATATGTTGATTCTATTAGATACTTCGAAGAATCTACAAACTTGGATATTCTGATGGGGTCCGATGAGTAGACTCTCCGACGGTCAAGTCAGTAAAGGGTAAAAGAATAAATTTAGTGGAAAAAATGGCTAAGAGAGACCATACTTGACCATGGTGACTATTTTTTATAGGGGTAAGTGTCCTATTCTCATTAAGAATCCTGATGACCCTAGGAGTCTTGTCAGAAGAGGACTCTTGCCTAGATAGGAAGTCTTCCCTAAGTAGGAAGTTAGTCTTCAATCCATGTCCTAACTGGACTTGCAAGAAACGATGTCGTTGGGTCGTGCATAAGATCCAAAAGATTGAGGCCTGGGCTCTGGGCCTGGACACAAAGCCCAGTCCAGTTATCGTAAGTCCCCCTTGAGGTGCAAGACATTTATGTCAATAATAGTCCGAACAATTTATAGCATTTTGAATTATTCTCTCGAACTATGCAATTGTTCTGATTTTGAAGAACGAGGTGACGCTTCGATTTTCGTGCTAGCAATAATTACAACCCCTTCGATTCCTATGATGACATAAAACCATAATTACATCTCGAATCTAGTACACAGCTATTGACGTAGTAAATTTCACACACATCGATGAAATCTACACCGTCCAATTATTTTTGATCCAATGGTTCGCCCTATCTATAAATACCGTTCAAATTGCTTCATTTTCACCTTTTTTGCTATCATTTCCCTATGTAATTCTCTCTTTTCTGGATGTTTCACTCTTTCAACCCTCTTTAGATCCTTTATTCCAAATCTCAGGTCAGTTTCTCTCTTACTCTCTTTCTTCCTCATTTCCTTTTTTCAGCCTTTCTTGTTTCGTCTTTTATCTTTATTGCAAAATGAGTGATCCCTTGGACTCTAGTGAGATTAGGATTTCTGATAACTTGTTGGAGGATAGTACTCCGATCACTTCTACTCGTAGCTCGTCCACCAACAGTATGTCGGTAGAACTTCTTGCATTTTAAACTATCCCTCAAAGTTCAAATTTGATTCCTGACCCCCCCCCCCCCCCGCTCCTATAACTAGTGCAGTGGTGGGATTTGCCTCCACTCCTACCAACCAAACTCAGGAATCTCCTATTGTGGGCTAGCCGCCATATAGTCCCTCAAATGCCATAACCATCTCTGACGCTTCCCCCTACATCTCCAGTCAACCCTTCGCACAATGCGGGTCGGCCATCTGTGCTCTTTCCTGGGCCTTCTTCCTCTCAAGCTTCTGAGCAATGGTCTACCCCATTCTCCCCTGAGTGGAGTGAGAAAGTTAACAAGATGATTAAAGAAGTTCGGGAGCTCTGGCTTTTCAATCCTGTAGCCTATAGCTCGACTAAACTTGAGTTCACCAGCTTCTGCTCCTCATTGACCTGCATTCCTGATGAAGTGTCCTCCTTCATCAACCTAAGAGTGGACTGTTTAAAATTCATAATAAGGAGGCACTAGGTTGAGGTGAGACTATTTGAATTTTTTGTTGTTTTTTTTTAACATGTTCCCTTCAAGTATGTCCAGGCAATACAACAACGAATCTTTATTTGTGTTGCTCAGTTCTTAGGTTTGGCATTCCTATCTCACAAGGGATAACTACATCTACTCCATAAGTTAGAGAGAAAAGAGTTGCCCCCGTTACTGATCGGGGTGATGTTAGATATGCCTATAGGACGCTATTCAACTCATCTGCCCACAAGGCTTTAGCTTCATCAAGCCTCTTTTTTAGTCCCATCAATATTGTTTTGTTTGTTACTTCGATCATACCATTCGATTGAGGATTGTAAACCAACGTGAATCTGAGCTGGATGTGCAACTCTAAACAAAAATCCCTAAAAGATTAACAATCAAACTATTTGCCATTATCAGTAATAAAAGTGTGCGAGATCCCAAACCTGGTTATTATTGACTTTTGAGCAAATTTGATAATGTTTGCAAGAGGATGGTTGCCAAGGGTTCGGCTTCAATCCATTTAGTGAAGTGGTCCACCGCCACTACCAAGAACTTTTTCTGTCCGGTTGCCAATGGAAATGGTCCCAATATGTCTATTCTCCATTGGGCAAAGAGCCAAGGGTTGTATATCGAGGTATGCCGAATTGACTACTGGTGAATTATCTTTCTAAACTGCTGGCATTTATTACACTTCCTTACTAACTCTTTAGCATCTATTTCAATGCTTGGCCAATAGTATCCCTGCGAGAGGGCTTTCTGAGCTATTGTTTGAGCTCTTTCATGCGCCCCTCAAATTTCATTGTGTGTTTCCCAAAGCACGTAGTTATCTTTTTCTGCACCTAAACATAGTGACCAGGGCTGGGAATACGATTTATGATACAATTTCCCATCCAAGATGGAATAGAGGCTAGATCGCCCAACCACTCTATTCGCTTCCACCTAATCTTCTAAGAGGACACCTCTATCTAAGAACTTGTAAATTGGTAATTTCCATCCGTCCATCTGTTCATTCATCTAAACTGAAAATTTTTCGTAAAAGGCCTAAGTGATAATAGCCCACACCATATCTTTCAACCTGACTATACTGTTCAAGGATGCCTATTTGGCCAACAAGTCGGCCTCCCTATTTTCCTCCTAAGGTATTTGTTTGATTGTCCATGACCTTTTTCCCTTCTTTATTTGAGCTAGTAAGGCCGATACCAAGTCTCGATATTTCATAATTATTTATTCTTTAGCTTCAAACTTTCCTGTCAATTGACTAACTACTAACAGTGGATCATAGTGGATGTAGCAAGCCTGTAAACATGAACAGGCTTGGTCTGCCCAATTCTGTGACACCTGTCCATGGTCTGCAAGTCCATTTGAGGGTTCTGAAAGCATGATGCAAGTGTGCAAATTAGTTCAAAACATTGCAAAATTAAAAAAAAAAAAACACATTCATTACTAAAGGAAAAAGGGAAATGAGATCGTGAAAATACCCAATCACTGTCATAAAGTATATAGGTGTCAGCAGCTGTAAGGTTGATACCCAATCCACCAGCTCTTGAGCTGAGAAGAAATATCCTAAAGTTGCTGTCTGCATCATTGAATTCCTGAATCTGATTCAAGGGTCAGAAATTGATTAAACATTAATAATAGAAAGATGTGTTGCATACAAATAAAACTGATCAATCATATATTAGGAGATATCACTATTGAAATTTAGCAATTCCTTCAGCAATTCTCCCTATTCCCTAACCTATTCAACTAATAAAACTAAGAAAAAAGGTGCAAAATAAATAATTACAAAATGCTGGAAGGATATATTCCAGTAGCTATTATTTTTAGAATATATTATAAAGCAATATTTTCTGTTTTTACATCTGTAAAAAATATTACAAAAAAGGGTGAAACCTTATTTTTAAAAAATAAATTTATCCAGAACAAATACTGTTATTCCAAAAACCATACTTTGAAAAGATATTAATATTCCTGAAAGAATGGGTTTTAGAAGGAGCAACAAAACCAAAATCTCCTGAAATATCTAAACCAAACACTCATTTGAGGGAAATTACTCAGTACGATGATGGAAGGATAAAAATAAGTTTTTCAAGAACTTTCAGCTGTCGGTTCTCTGACTCTGGTTCCTCTACTAGTACTATTGACATAGGACGAGCCTCAAAGCTTCCCTTAGTAATTCATCTCCCTGATAGGGAAGAAATTTTTAAAAACCAATATTTTCTTGTTCTAGCATTCCAAGTGCATCTTTTCAAAATGTTGATTATTCAACAACAGTTCCTCATCAGATCTACACTAGACCACAGGTTTCAAACGAGGAACCACTTCATGTTTCACCACCTACTTTACCATCTTTTTCAGCAGTAACAGAAAATGTTATGAATGAATTAAACGTTATTGCAAAAGAATTTGAAGTAGACAAAACATATTTGCATAAGTATTTCTATTCAAAAGAAAATGTAGAAAAAAGAACTTGATTCTTCAAAAATTTTCTAGAAAAAAGAAAAGAAATTCAAGAAAAATATTATGAATTTGTTTTTGAAAATAAAATGCAAATTCTATTTTTTGACTGGTTTGAAATTCAAGCTTTGCAAGAAAAAATTTCATATCCATTTCAACAAAAACCTATTAATCCTATAACTTCTAGAAGTAAGGATACAGAGTGGGAAATATCTGATGGTAGAAAAATACAATCGGCACATTCTCCATTAAGACACATAAAAATAACACATTTAAACCAAACAGTAGAAGCCAATCCTTACAAAACTCCGAATGAAAATACGGATAAGGATATTAAAAACATTATTCAACAGAATAATTTTACAAATACTCATCTTAGTACAATTGCAAGACAATTAACTAGGATAGAGGAACACCAAAGGACTTCTGTAGTTTCCCCTATTGAAACCGCAGAATCCAAATTAAAAAACCCAATTTTTAAACCTTTTCAGATATCCAAGACTAGTCAAAAATTATTTAAGAAGGGTAAATCAGAATTTACTCAAGCCTTAAAAGACCAGTTAAGTAGGATAGAGTCATCCTCTACTTCTGCTCCAATGGTTGCATAGGACACCTTAGATAAAAATAAAACAGTCAGTACCTTAGATTAGATCTTGACTCTGAAGAAAGCCAAAAATAAGAGTTGTCCAGACTCTATTGGCCACGAAGTTCACCTTCACCTTTAGCCATGGTAACTACTCCGGACTTAGAAATAGAAAATAAACCAAACGTATTATCTCAGTCCAAATTTAATGCTTCTACTGTCTATGAATGGAACATAGATGGTATGTCTCTGTATAATATTATTAGTCTTTTACAACAGATAACCATGGCGACTAATGCTTACAAAATCCAAACAAATACCCCTGATAGAGCCATACCTGAACTTTTGATAGTAGGTTTTTTAGGTAAGTTAAAAGGCAGGTGGGATTTTCATCTTACCGAGCAACAACAGTTAGAAATTTTAGGAGCTATTCAAACAACAGAGGAAGGAACCCCCATCCTCGATGATTTAGGAAACCCTATTCCAGACGCAGTCACAACATTAATCCACACAATTAGTTTGCATTTCACAGGGGATCAATCTCATTTAAAAGATAAAAACGCATAAACTTCTTTCAAATCTTAAGTGTAAAAAGCTTTTTGAATTTCAAAATTATAAAAATACATTTCTAACTAGGGTAATGCTTAGAGAAGATTCTAATCAACCATTTTGGAAAGAAAAATTCTTAGCAGGATTACTAACTCTCTTAAGAGAAAAGGTTAGAAATAAAATCAAATAAACGATTGGAATCAATCAAATCCTATATAATCATCTGATTTATGGAGAATTGGTTAGTTTCACTCAAAAAAAGGATTAAAAATCTGTCAAGATTTAAAACTTCAAAAACATTTAAAAATAGAAATGAAGAAGACAAAACATAAACTAGGATAGTTTTGTAAACAGTTCGAAATTCCTACAGGAAATCAAGCAAAAGATTGTGGAGGTACCTGCTCAAAATCCCACAATAGATTTCATAAAAAATCACGAAAAAGATTTTCCCCAAAACCAAATAAAGAAAACTTCTATAGTAAATCTAAACCTAGAAAAACCTATAGAAAATAAAATCCAGTTAAAAGATCTTTCATGAAATATGATAAAAAAAAACAAGTTGTTTGCTACAAATGTAATCAACTTGGACATATTTCAAGATATTGTAGGGTATATAAAAGACTTCATGAATTAAAATTAGAAGATGAAATAAAACAAAAAAATTCATTACTTTTAGTTGAAACTTTAAAAGAAGAAACTCAAATAGATTTATCTGAATAAGATAATTCTATTGAATATGATGATCTAGTAACATATAGTTCAGCAGAAAATGATTCTTTGAAAAGATATTAATATTCCTGAAAGAATGGGTTTTAGAAGGAGCAACAAAACCAAAATCTCCTGAAATATCTAAACCAAACACTCATTTGAGGGAAATTACTCAGTACGATGATGGAAGGATAAAAATAAGTTTTTCAAGAACTTTCAGCTGTCGGTTCTCTGACTCTGGTTCCTCTACTAGTACTATTGACATAGGACGAGCCTCAAAGCTTCCCTTAGTAATTCATCTCCCTGATAGGGAAGAAATTTTTAAAAACCAATATTTTCTTGTTCTAGCATTCCAAGTGCATCTTTTCAAAATGTTGATTATTCAACAACAGTTCCTCATCAGATCTACACTAGACCACAGGTTTCAAACGAGGAACCACTTCATGTTTCACCACCTACTTTACCATCTTTTTCAGCAGTAACATAAAATGTTATGAATGAATTAAACGTTATTGCAAAAGAATTTGAAGTAGACAAAACATATTTGCATAAGTACTTCTATTCAAAAGAAAATGTAGAAAAAAGAACTTGATTCTTCAAAAATTTTCTAGAAAAAAGAAAAGAAATTCAAGAAAAATATTATGAATTTGTTTTTGAAAATAAAATGCAAATTCTATTTTTTGACTGGTTTGAAATTCAAGCTTTGCAAGAAAAAATTTCATATCCATTTCAACAAAAACCTATTAATCCTATAACTTCTAAAAGTAAGGATACAGAGTGGGAAATATCTGATGGTAGAAAAATACAATCGGCACATTCTCCATTAAGACACATAAAAATAACACATTTAAACCAAACAGTAGAAGCCAATCCTTACAAAACTCCGAATGAAAATACGGATAAGGATATTAAAAACATTATTCAACAGAATAATTTTACAAATACTCATCTTAGTACAATTGCAAGACAATTAACTAGGATAGAGGAACACCAAAGGACTTCTGTAGTTTCCCCTATTGAAACCGCAGAATCCAAATTAAAAAACCCAATTTTTAAACCTTTTCAGATATCCAAGACTAGTCAAAAATTATTTAAGAAGGGTAAATCAGAATTTACTCAAGCCTTAAAAGACCAGTTAAGTAGTTTAGAGTCATCCTCTACTTCTGCTCCAATGGTTGCATAGGACACCTTAGATAAAAATAAAACAGTCAGTACCTTAGATTAGATCTTGACTCTGAAGAAAGCCAAAAATAAGAGTTGTCCAGACTCTATTGGCCACGAAGTTCACCTTCACCTTTAGCCATGGTAACTACTCCGGACTTAGAAATAGAAAATAAACCAAACGTATTATCTCAGTCCAAATTTAATGCTTCTACTGTCTATGAATGGAACATAGATGGTATGTCTCTGTATAATATTATTAGTCTTTTACAACAGATAACCATGGCGACTAATGCTTACAAAATCCAAACAAATACCCCTGATAGAGCCATACCTGAACTTTTGATATTAGGTTTTTTAGGTAAGTTAAAAGGCAGGTGGGATTTTCATCTTACCGAGCAACAACAGTTAGAAATTTTAGGAGCTATTCAAACAACAGAGGAAGGAACCCCCATCCTCGATGATTTAGGAAACCCTATTCCAGACGCAGTCACAACATTAATCCACACAATTAGTTTGCATTTCACAGGGGATCAATCTCATTTAAAAGATAAAAACGCATAAACTTCTTTCAAATCTTAAGTGTAAAAAGCTTTTTGAATTTCAAAATTATAAAAATACATTTCTAACTAGGGTAATGCTTAGAGAAGATTCTAATCAACCATTTTGGAAAGAAAAATTCTTAGCAGGATTACTAACTCTCTTAAGAGAAAAGGTTAGAAATAAAATCAAATAAACGATTGGAATCAATCAAATCCTATATAATCATCTGATTTATGGAGAATTGGTTAGTTTCACTCAATAAAAAGGATTAAAAATCTGTCAAGATTTAAAACTTCAAAAACATTTAAAAATAGAAATGAAGAAGACAAAACATAAACTAGGATAGTTTTGTAAACAGTTCGAAATTCCTACAGGAAATCAAGCAAAAGATTGTGGAGGTACCTGCTCAAAATCCCACAATAGATTTCATAAAAAATCACGAAAAAGATTTTCCCCAAAACCAAATAAAGAAAACTTCTATAGTAAATCTAAACCTAGAAAAACCTATAGAAAATAAAATCCAGTTAAAAGATCTTTCATGAAATATGATAAAAAAAACAAGTTGTTTGCTACAAATGTAATCAACTTGGACATATTTCAAGATATTGTAGGGTATATAAAAGACTTCATGAATTAAAATTAGAAGATGAAATAAAACAAAAAAATTCATTACTTTTAGTTGAAACTTTAGAAGAAGAAACTCAAATAGATTTATCTGAATAAGATAATTCTATTGAATATGATGATCTAGTAACATATAGTTCAGCAGAAAATGATTCTTTGAAAAGATATTAATATTCCTGAAAGAATGGGTTTTAGAAGGAGCAACAAAACCAAAATCTCCTGAAATATCTAAACCAAACACTCATTTGAGGGAAATTACTCAGTACGATGATGGAAGGATAAAAATAAGTTTTTCAAGAACTTTCAGCTGTCGGTTCTCTGACTCTGGTTCCTCTACTAGTACTATTGACATAGGACGAGCCTCAAAGCTTCCCTTAGTAATTCATCTCCCTGATAGGGAAGAAATTTTTAAAAACCAATATTTTCTTGTTCTAGCATTCCAAGTGCATCTTTTCAAAATGTTGATTATTCAACAACAGTTCCTCATCAGATCTACACTAGACCACAGGTTTCAAACGAGGAACCACTTCATGTTTCACCACCTACTTTACCATCTTTTTCAGCAGTAACATAAAATGTTATGAATGAATTAAACGTTATTGCAAAAGAATTTGAAGTAGACAAAACATATTTGCATAAGTACTTCTATTCAAAAGAAAATGTAGAAAAAGAACTTGATTCTTCAAAAATTTTCTAGAAAAAAGAAAAGAAATTTAAGAAAAATATTATGAATTTGTTTTTGAAAATAAAATGCAAATTCTATTTTTTGACTGGTTTGAAATTCAAGCTTTGCAAGAAAAAATTTCATATCCATTTCAACAAAAACCTATTAATCCTATAACTTCTAGAAGTAAGGATACAGAGTGGGAAATATCTGATGGTAGAAAAATACAATCGGCACATTCTCCATTAAGACACATAAAAATAACACATTTAAACCAAACAGTAGAAGCCAATCCTTACAAAACTCCGAATGAAAATACGGATAAGGATATTAAAAACATTATTCAACAGAATAATTTTACAAATACTCATCTTAGTACAATTGCAAGACAATTAACTAGGATAGAGGAACACCAAAGGACTTCTGTAGTTTCCCCTATTGAAACCGCAGAATCCAAATTAAAAAACCCAATTTTTAAACCTTTTCAGATATCCAAGACTAGTCAAAAATTATTTAAGAAGGGTAAATCAGAATTTACTCAAGCCTTAAAAGACCAGTTAAGTAGTTTAGAGTCATCCTCTACTTCTGCTCCAATGGTTGCATAGGACACCTTAGATAAAAATAAAACAGTCAGTACCTTAGATTAGATCTTGACTCTGAAGAAAGCCAAAAATAAGAGTTGTCCAGACTCTATTGGCCACGAAGTTCACCTTCACCTTTAGCCATGGTAACTACTCCGGACTTAGAAATAGAAAATAAACCAAACGTATTATCTCAGTCCAAATTTAATGCTTCTACTGTCTATGAATGGAACATAGATGGTATGTCTCTGTATAATATTATTAGTCTTTTACAACAGATAACCATGGCGACTAATGCTTACAAAATCCAAACAAATACCCCTGATAGAGCCATACCTGAACTTTTGATAGTAGGTTTTTTAGGTAAGTTAAAAGGCAGGTGGGATTTTCATCTTACCGAGCAACAACAGTTAGAAATTTTAGGAGCTATTCAAACAACAGAGGAAGGAACCCCCATCCTCGATGATTTAGGAAACCCTATTCCAGACGCAGTCACAACATTAATCCACGCAATTAGTTTGCATTTCACAGGGGATCAATCTCATTTAAAAGATAAAAACGCATAAACTTCTTTCAAATCTTAAGTGTAAAAAGCTTTTTGAATTTCAAAATTATAAAAATACATTTCTAACTAGGGTAATGCTTAGAGAAGATTCTAATCAACCATTTTGGAAAGAAAAATTCTTAGCAGGATTACTAACTCTCTTAAGAGAAAAGGTTAGAAATAAAATCAAATAAACGATTGGAATCAATCAAATCCTATATAATCATCTGATTTATGGAGAATTGGTTAGTTTCACTCAATAAAAAGGATTAAAAATCTGTCAAGATTTAAAACTTCAAAAACATTTAAAAATAGAAATGAAGAAGACAAAACATAAACTAGGATCGTTTTGTAAACAGTTCGAAATTCCTACAGGAAATCAAGCAAAAGATTGTGGAGGTACCTGCTCAAAATCCCACAATAGATTTCATAAAAAATCTCGAAAAAGATTTTCCCCAAAACCAAATAAAGAAAACTTCTATAGTAAATCAAAACCTAGAAAAACCTATAGAAAATAAAATCCAGTTAAAAGAACTTTCATGAAATATGATAAAAAAAACAAGTTGTTTGCTACAAATGTAATCAACTTGGACATATTTCAAGATATTGTAGGGTATATAAAAGACTTCATGAATTAAAATTAGAAGATGAAATAAAACAAAAAAATTCATTACTTTTAGTTGAAACTTTAGAAGAAGAAACTCAAATAGATTTATCTGAATAAGATAATTCTATTGAATATGATGATCTAGTAACATATAGTTCAGCAGAAAATGATTCTTTGAAAAGATATTAATATTCCTGAAAGAATGGGTTTTAGAAGGAGCAACAAAACCAAAATCTCCTAAAATATCTAAACCAAACACTCATTTGAGGGAAATTACTCAGTACGATGATGGAAGGATAAAAATAAGTTTTTCAAGAACTTTCAGCTGTCGGTTCTCTGACTCTGGTTCCTCTACTAGTACTATTGACATAGGACGAGCCTCAAAGCTTCCCTTAGTAATTCATCTCCCTGATAGGGAAGAAATTTTTAAAAACCAATATTTTCTTGTTCTAGCATTCCAAGTGCATCTTTTCAAAATGTTGATTATTCAACAACAGTTCCTCATCAGATCTACACTAGACCACAGGTTTCAAATGAGGAACCACTTCATGTTTCACCACCTACTTTACCATCTTTTTCAGCAGTAACAGAAAATGTTATGAATGAATTAAACGTTATTGCAAAAGAATTTGAAGTAGACAAAACATATTTGCATAAGTATTTCTATTCAAAAGAAAATGTAGAAAAAAGAACTTGATTCTTCAAAAATTTTCTAGAAAAAAGAAAAGAAATTCAAGAAAAATATTATGAATTTGTTTTTGAAAATAAAATGCAAATTCTATTTTTTGACTGGTTTGAAATTCAAGCTTTGCAAGAAAAAATTTCATATCCATTTCAACAAAAACCTATTAATCCTATAACTTCTAGAAGTAAGGATACAGAGTGGGAAATATCTGATGGTAGAAAAATACAATCGGCACATTCTCCATTAAGACACATAAAAATAACACATTTAAACCAAACAGTAGAAGCCAATCCTTACAAAACTCCGAATGAAAATACGGATAAGGATATTAAAAACATTATTCAACAGAATAATTTTACAAATACTCATCTTAGTACAATTGCAAGACAATTAACTAGGATAGAGGAACACCAAAGGACTTCTGTAGTTTCCCCTATTGAAACCGCAGAATCCAAATTAAAAAACCCAATTTTTAAACCTTTTCAGATATCCAAGACTAGTCAAAAATTATTTAAGAAGGGTAAATCAGAATTTACTCAAGCCTTAAAAGACCAGTTAAGTAGGATAGAGTCATCCTCTACTTCTGCTCCAATGGTTGCATAGGACACCTTAGATAAAAATAAAACAGTCAGTACCTTAGATTAGATCTTGACTCTGAAGAAAGCCAAAAATAAGAGTTGTCCAGACTCTATTGGCCACGAAGTTCACCTTCACCTTTAGCCATGGTAACTACTCCGGACTTAGAAATAGAAAATAAACCAAACGTATTATCTCAGTCCAAATTTAATGCTTCTACTGTCTATGAATGGAACATAGATGGTATGTCTCTGTATAATATTATTAGTCTTTTACAACAGATAACCATGGCGACTAATGCTTACAAAATCCAAACAAATACCCCTGATAGAGCCATACCTGAACTTTTGATAGTAGGTTTTTTAGGTAAGTTAAAAGGCAGGTGGGATTTTCATCTTACCGAGCAACAACAGTTAGAAATTTTAGGAGCTATTCAAACAACAGAGGAAGGAACCCCCATCCTCGATGATTTAGGAAACCCTATTCCAGACGCAGTCACAACATTAATCCACACAATTAGTTTGCATTTCACAGGGGATCAATCTCATTTAAAAGATAAAAACGCATAAACTTCTTTCAAATCTTAAGTGTAAAAAGCTTTTTGAATTTCAAAATTATAAAAATACATTTCTAACTAGGGTAATGCTTAGAGAAGATTCTAATCAACCATTTTGGAAAGAAAAATTCTTAGCAGGATTACTAACTCTCTTAAGAGAAAAGGTTAGAAATAAAATCAAATAAACGATTGGAATCAATCAAATCCTATATAATCATCTGATTTATGGAGAATTGGTTAGTTTCACTCAAAAAAAAGGATTAAAAATCTGTCAAGATTTAAAACTTCAAAAACATTTAAAAATAGAAATGAAGAAGACAAAACAGAAACTAGGATCGTTTTGTAAACAGTTCGAAATTCCTACAGGAAATTAAGCAAAAGATTGTGGAGGTACCTGCTCAAAATCCCACAATAGATTTCATAAAAAATCTCGAAAAAGATTTTCCCCAAAATCTTTTACAAGGTTTACATTCTGCCTTAGTCTTTTCAAAATTTGATTTGAAATCAGGATTTTGGCAAATTCAAATGGACCTAAAAGATCATTACAAAATGGCTTTCACTATTCCCTTTGATCAATATAAATGGACAGTAATGCCATTTGGACTAGAAAATACTCCATCAGAATTTCAAAGAATAATGAACGATATTTTCGCACCTTATTCAAAATTATGTATTGTGTATATTGATGATATCCTAATTTTTTCAAACTCTTTGGAGCAACATTTCAAAGATTTAAAAACTTTCTTCATGGTAGTTAGAAGAAATGGCTTAGTTGTTTCTAAATCAAAAATCTCACTTTTTCAAAACAAAAATTCATTTCTTAGGTCATTATATTACCAAAGGAATAATTACTCCAATTGAGAGATCTTTAATTTTAGCAGAAAAATTTCATGATAAAATTTTGGACAAAACCCAACTCTAAAGATTTTTATAAAGTTTAAATTATGTTTTAGATTTCTGTCCAAATATTAACCTTCTCGCAAAACCCTTGCATGATTGGTTAAAGAAAAATCCAGTACCGTTGTCTGATGAACACACTAGTGTAGTTCAACAAATCAAAAAAACAAGTAAAAGAAATCCCATTTTTGCATCTTGCTGACCCTTCAGCATTTAAAATCGTAGAAATAGATGCTTCAGTCAAAGGATATGGGGGAATATTAAAACAAAAGGTCAATAGCAAAGAATGCATTGTCCAATATACATCTGCATACTGGAATGACTGCCAAAATAATTATCCAACCATTAAAAAAGAAATTCTTTCGATTTTCATATGCATTCAAAAATTTCAAAGTGATTTACTTAATCAAAAGTTTTTACTTCGCATTGATTGTAAATCTGCTAAAGAAATTTTACAAAAAGATGTTCAAAATATTGCATCAAAACAGATTTTTCCCAGATGGCAAGTAATTTTTAGTGTTTTTGACTTTGAAATCAAATTTATTCGAGGAGATAAAAACTCAATTTCAGACTTTCAGACTAGAGAATTCCTTCAAAATAGGTCCTTAGTGAATTCTCAAAATGCTGTGAAAATCCAAAAAAGGAAAAGAAAATGAGGTCCTAAAGGACCCACAAGAAAAAAAATCCAAAACCAGCAGTCTCTATTGTTTTTCCAATTAAATCTTAGGCCCAAGCGATCGAAGAAGATGAAGAAAAGGCCAAACAGTTGGCCCAAAAGATCTATGATTGGATCCAAATTGTTCAAAAGGAGCCAAAACTAATACTATGGTTCCAAAAAAGCCCTAGAAGTTGAAGAAGTCCTAAAACCCCAAAATGAGGAAAGACTTCAGGCTCAAAAGGATCTTTCAAAAATTAAGGCCTTAAAAGAAAAAATTGCAAAACAATAGGCCTTCATAGGTAAAAATCTAAACTCTGTTGCAAAAATCGAGAAAGGAGAATCTTCAACTCCAAAAAAACTTTCTCAAAGTTCTTCAAAAACATTGCAAGAATCATCTTGCAATAAACTTATTATTTCAAAAAACTCTTGTGAAGAGATCATTTCAAAACCTTCGAAAAAAGAATTTTCTCAAATAGTTTTATCCCAAAATGATTCTGAACTAGTTTTGTCCCAATCAAAACTACCAAAAGCAGAATATTTTATAAATTTTGAATTTCAATATATATGAACTATTAGGATGGTTTTCATTTTCAAAATCCTCAACATGCCATATTTCAAATTTTTTGAAAAGACTAGTATTTTAAACCTTGGGATTTAACAAAACCCCAGCCTTATTACTTGGCAAACCAGGCCCAGAGGTCTCTCAATTTTTGGCCCAAAAGTCCTTTGCACAAACCCAACTTGCAGCGAAAAAAACTAAGGAAGAGTACTTTCAGATTTTGGCCCAACTTCTCCAAAGTGAGGTCTCGTCTTTAAAAACTTCCTCAGTTCCTTCAAAAGCCTCATCTTCAGATTCTGAGCCCATCATCGACTTAGAAGATGATAATGAGGATGATTGTTTTGGTATTTTCCCTCCACCTTAGTGGACTTTTATTTTATACATGGATTCTTTTTAATCTATACTCTGTAAATAGGCCTGGCCCAAAGCCTAAACAGGCCCATAAAAAAGGTAAAAGGTAAAAAGAAAAATGATTAGATTCTTTTTTTTATCACCGACAGATATCTTTTCTCTCCATGTGATGACTCCAGAGTGGACAAACAGTCACTCCACCAACTTAAAACTCCTGTGACTTATAGGAATCTTTCCAGCCTAAATGTGAGTCCAAGCTCCCACTTATTATGGTGGTAAAAATGAAGATTTTCTTCTATAAAAGGGACTCTCCATCTCCATTTGAAGACAGACTCTTCTTTAGGCAAAAACACTCTCAAGCTTAGAATATTAGGACGCTCATGTGTTGAGCACACCTGTAATTTTTTGAAAGCTTAGAGTATTATCTTCAAAAATAAACTTGTAAATTTTATTTTGTTTTCAAAAAATGTAAGTATGCTCATGTGTTAAGCTTTACTTTCTTGTAATCGATTGTCATTTATAAAATTATATTTTCCATATCTGTGTTCAAGTGTTACTGCATTCATAAGTATGCTCTGCACCTGCGGCTTATGCTTATCTTGTGCAACAGAAACTCTGGTTGCATAATGACTGTGTTGTATTAAACAAGGTATATAGGCTGGAATATATAGCCCTCTTCGAGAACTATACTGAATAGTATAGTGGGCTATTACACCACGTACCTTTCATTTTCTGCATTCATGTTCATAGATCTTTAATAAACATCCCTTGAGATCCCCCGGGTGTCACTTGGTATATATATATATATATATGAGATTATCATTGTATGTTGTTTAATAATGTATTATATTTAAAATGCAGTATAGTGCTGTATAGTTTTGAAAAAATTGGTATATTTTTTGTGATTTTATAACTGATAACAACTCGACGATACCAGACTGCTTTTAATATGTTGATTCTATCTGATACTTCGAAGAATCTACAAACTTGGATATTCTGATGGGGTCTGATGAGTAGACTCTCCGACGGTCAAGTCAGTAAAGGGTAAAAGAATAAATTTAGTGGAAGAAATGGCTAAGAGAGACCATACCTGACCACCGTAACTATTTTTTATAGGGGTAAGTGTCCTATTCTCATTAGGAATCCTAATGACCATAGTAGTCTTGTCAGAAGAGGACTCTTGCCTAGATAGGAAGTCTTCCCTAGGTAGGAAGTTAGTCTTCAATCCATGTCCTAACTGGACTTATGAGAAACGATGTCATTGGGTCGTGCATAAGATCCAAAAGATTGAGGCCTGGGCTCTAGGCCTGGACTCAAAGCCCAGTCCAATTATCGTAAGTACCCCTTGAGGTGAAAGACATTTATGTCGATAATAGTCCGAACAATTTATAGCATTTTGAATTATTCTCCCGAACTATGCAATTGTTCTAATTTTGAAGAACGAGGTGACGCTTCGATTTTCTTCCTAGCAATAATTACAACCCCTTCGATTCTCATGATGACATAAAATCATAATTACATCTCGAATATAGTACACAGCTATTGACGCAATAAATTTCACACACATCGATAAAATCTACACCGTCCAATTATTTTTGATCCAATGGTTCGTCCTATCGATAAATACCCTTCAAATTGCTTCATTTCCACCTTTTTCGCTATCATTTCCCTATGTAATTCTCTCTTTTCTGGACGTTTCACTCTTTCAAACCTCTTTAGATCCTTTATTCCAAATCTCAGGTCAGTTTCTCTCTTACTCTCTTTCTTCCTCATTTCTTTTTTTTTCAGCCTTTCTTGTTTCGTCTTTTATCTTTATTGCAAAATGAGTGATCCCTTGGACTCTAGTGAGATTAGGATTTTTGATAACTTGTTGGAGGATAGTACTCTGATCACTTCTACTCGTAGCTCGTCCACCAACAGTATGTCGGTAGAACTTCTTGAGTTTTAAACTATCCCTCAAAGTTCAAATCTAATTCCTGAAACTACTCCTTCAAATCCTCCCAACGTAAAAGCACCAAAGTCGAGCCACCCTGAACTTAGGAGGCCTCCAAAATTTAATCCTCGTGTATCCAACATTAGCTCATCTATGAAAGTGACTGAGCTACCTAATTTGCAAACCAAATTATGAATTCCTCCTCGGTACAAACTTTTAGCTCCTAGCTCTCACATTCCAACGAATCACAATTTCAACAATAAGAAAAAGCTCATTCTTTATGAGGATAACATCCAGGCTGGTCTCATTATTCGCTTGACCCGCTTTGAGACCTCGTTTTTGAAATATTATGATCTCATCATGAGCCAACTACATTTGAATTCCTGGCTCATGCTTACAGCTCTGCAAATTTGGATCGCGGAGAACAAAATTAACCTAACTGTCCATTTATTTAAAGTGTCCCATGTAGTTGGTGTTAGGAATATAACTAAGGATCACTATTACATGTAGGCCCAACTAGGGTATGGTGTTTTTTTGTCAAAACCAAACTCTCTCAAAAAATAAAAGCATTGGTTTCTTTTCATAGAGGACGAAGAGGAATTCCCCATCTGCACTTCTTAGGGTCAGTTCGTGAACAGGAACAAGCAACTTGCAATGGTCACCCAAGATAAGCAGAGGACATTAGCTCGATGCAGAGAGCTTTGCCGAAAGAAAATTGATGTTTATGACTTTCTGGACCCTAAGTCTTCCCCCGAGCGATATTCGAGATATATTCACTAATTCTTATCGAAATACTAACTCTAATTTTTCTTATTTTGTTATTATTTTGTAGTTATAAAGAGAGCAAAAAACCATATTTTGGCAATAAAGTCAAGGCTAAGAGAGCCAATCTCGGGGAGGGGTCAAACATAGAGCCTATCCAGACAAGGAGCATGACTTTTGTTCCAACATCTGACCCCTCCGCTCCTACGGCTAGTGCAGTGGTGGGATTTGCCTCCACTCCTACCGACCAAACTCAGGAATCTCCTATTATGGGCTAGTTGCCATATAGTCCCTCAAATGCCATAACCATCTCTGACGCTTCCCCCTACATCTTCGATCAACCCTTCACACAATGCGGGTCGGCCATCTGTGCTCTTTCCTGGGCCTTCTTCCTCTCAAGCTTTTGAGCAATGGTCTACCCCATTCTCCCCTGAGTGGAGTGAGAAAGTCAATAAGATGATTAAAGAAGTCCAGGAGCTCTGGCTTTTCAATCCTGTAGCCTATAGCTCGACTAAACCTGAGTTCACCAGCTTCTACTCCTCATTGACCTGCATTCCTGATGAAGTGTCCTCCTTCATCAAACTAAGAGTGGACTGTTTAACATTCGTAATGAGGAGGCACTAGGTTGAGGTGAGACTATTTGAATTTTTATTGTTTTTTTAACGTGTTCCCTTCAAGTATGTCCAGGCAATACAGCAACGACTCTTTATTTGCTTTTTGGTCGTGTTGCTCAGTTTTTAGGTTTGGCATTCCTATCTCACAAGGGATAACTACATCTACTCCATAAGTCAGAGAGAAAAGAGTTTTCCCCGTTGCTAATCGGGGTGATGTTCGATATGCCTATAGGACGCTATTCAACTCGTCTGCCCACAAGGCTTTAGCTTCATCAAGCCTCTTTTTTAGTCCCATCAATATTGTTTTGTTTGTTACTTCGATCATACCATTCGATTGAGGATTGTAAACCAACTTGAATCTGAGCTGGATGTGCAACTCTTAATAAAAAATCCCTAAAAGATTGACAATCAAACTGTTTACCATTATCAGTAATAAAAGTGTGCTTGATCCCAAACCTGGTTATTATTGACTTTTGAGCAAATTTGAGAATCTTTGCAAGAGTGATGGTTGCCAAGGGTTCGGCTTCAATCCATTTAGTGAAGTGGTCCATCGCCACTACCAAGAACTTTCTCTGTCCAGTTGCCAATGGAAATGGTCCCAATATGTCTATTCTCCATTTGGCAAAGAGGCAAGGGTTGTATATCGGGGTATGCCGAATTGACTACTGGTGAATTATCTTTCTAAACTGCTGGCATTTATTACACTTCCTTACTAACTCTTTAGCATCTATTTCAATGCTTGGCCAATAGTATCCCTGCGAGAGAGCTTTCTGAGCTATTGTTTGAGCTCTTTCATGCGCCCCGTAAATTTCTTTGTGTGTTTCCCAGAGCACGTAATTACCTTTGTCTGCACCTAAACATAGTGACCAGGGCTGGGAATACGATTTATGGTACAATTTTCCATCCAAGATGGAATAGAGACTAGATTGCCCAACCACTCTCTTTGCTTCCACTTAATCTTCTGAGAGGACACCTCTATCTAAGAACTTGTAAATCGATAATTGCCATCCGTCCATCTGTTCATTCATCTAAACTAAAAAGTTTTCGTAAAAGGCCTGAGTGATAATAGCCCACACCATATCTTTCAACTTGACTATACTGTTCAAGGATGCCTATTTGGCCAACAAGTCAGCCTCCCTATTTTCCTCCTAAGGTATTTGTTTGATTGCCCATGAGCTTTTCCCTTTTTTATTTGAGCTAGTAAGGCCAATACCAAGTCTCGGTATTTCATCATTATTTATTCTTTAGCTTCGAACTTTCCTATTAATTGACTAACTACTAACTGTGCATCAAAGTGGATAAGTAAGGAGTCAGGTTTTACCTTGAAGGTGAGCTCTAACATAAAGCATAGCGCCTCATACTCCGCCACATTGTTCAATGCTGGGAAAGATATTTTAGCCAAGCCCTTTATGAATAGCCAAGACCGATAAATACATAAACAAGTTCTCGCTTGGTTATGGCCAACCTGAGCAGTGCGGGGAGCTTAAGAACTCTTTGAGTTCTTCAAAAGCGAACTGACATTCTAGACTCCACTTGAAATTTTTTAGATTCTTCAAGGACCTATAAAATGGGAGGCATAGTCTTGTTGAGCAGGAAATAAATCTTCTAAACACTATAATCTTCTTGTTCAATATCTGCATATCCTTGATCAATCTTAGTGGCTCCATTTTTAAAATGGCTTCAATTTTTTGCTGGGTTAGCTTCAATTCCTCTTTTTTAGATTACAAAACCAAGGAACTTACCAAACCAGACTCCAAATGCACACTTCTCTGGGTTTAATTTTAGGCTGAACTTCCTGAGGGTAGAAAACATATCTTCAAGTTCCTTGGGCAAGTTGCCTGAGGTCTTACTCTTGACTATCATGTCATCTACATACACTTTCATATTTCAACCTATCTATCCAGCAAAAAGTTTGTTCATCAGCCTTTGGTATGTGGTTCCTGCGTTCTTTAATCTAAAGGGCATCACAGTGTAGCAATACATTACCTTATGAGTGATGAATGTTGTTTTTTCCTCATTTTCAGGGTTCATTAGGATCTGATGATAACCTACCAGGCATCTAGAAAGGTGCACTCCTCAAATTCGACCATTGAGTCCACCAACATGTCTATGTTCGGTAGTGGATAACTATCATTGGGGCATGCCTTGTTTAAATTCGTAAAGTCCACACACATTCTCCACTTTCTATTAGCCTTCTTTACTAAAATCACATTAGATAACCAGTCCAGATATAGTACTTCTCTTATGAACACATTCCTTAGTAAGGTGTCCATATCTTCACTTATTGCTATATGCCACTCTGGCGCGTGATTGCGCTTTTTCTGCTTGATCGGCTTGCAACCTGGCGTATACTTAGTGAGTGAGAAATAATGTCTGGTGAGATGACAGTGATATCTAAAGGCTGCCAGGCAAACACATCTATATAATTCTCTAATACTATCAGCAAATATTTTATTTTCGAACTAGGCTTTCCAAAGGCTATCCTTACTATCTTCCCCGATAATAACTCTATTTCCTACAACATATCAATTGATTCGACTTTTCAAGCAGTATCGATTGGGACATCTATTGTGTCCACCAGGAGGGCTTGTTTTGCTTATTTTAGCATAGTGACATAAGTTTCCCTTGCTACGTTCGGGTTTCTCCGTAGCACGACTATCCCTTCTAGTGTTGGTATCTTTATAATTAGCTTCTTGACGGAAATGTAAGCATCTACTATGGCAAACAGAGCTTGCCAAAAATTACATTGTAAGATAGGGGCATATTTACTACCATAAAACATGACATACATGACCTGACTATTGAGTCATCTCCCAATAGATCTGATCTTGCCATGAATTTACAATATACATATTAATGAGAATAAGAAAAATCACCTTTGATTTTTTTAAACAGTTGATTTTCCTTCTCATCGAATTATCGTAATCCACAGCTTCCAAAATTAAGCACCTCCAATTAGTAATCCACACTAGAAAATGATTGAATGAACCAACAATGAAGGAATACAAGGTCTGGCCAAAATCCCCTTGATGCTAGTAAGGGGGTGGCGGCTAGGGTTGAGAGAGTGAGAGAATATTTCTTTTCTCTTAATATTTACTTAACCCTAAAATCCCTATCACTTGGATTTTTATAGTTAGGTTAAAAATCCAACTTTATAATGGGATTGGGCTCTTTAAAATTGCTAGAGAAAAATTAAATGGGTTTCTAGAATTATTAATAATTTATTTGGGCTCAATTAAATCCAATTTAAATCCTTTCATAAAAGACTATGCACAATACCCACAATCTAGGCTCTTCATGTATACACTTGGATTTAATCACCCAAATAAATTTCAAATCCATCCAAATTAAATATGTAGGCTCCATAACACTTATGAAATATATTTAGATTGTTTTAGTCTAAGAATTAGGCCTCAAAGGCCTTCTATCAGGATTTGCCGTGTAACCCTTTCTCTGGACGATTTCTGTGCCAAAATCAATATTCTAGGCCTCTTTTAATTTCCCCAATCGATCTATTAATTATTATATCAGCCTTATAATATTTATAGTCCAATACTAATTAATTATAAAATACAATATTTTAATTAGGTCTATTTTACATAATATTTCTAAAAAGTTCTGCGAACAATTTTACTTGATCATAATTAATTAAACTCTTTAATTAATTATTCTCTTAATCACTTCTCTATTCACATAATAATATCAAATATTATTATCCTTGTTATTTTACCATTTTATTCTTTTCTCTATATGTATGTGGTATTGTCCTGTCCATATTGGCATTATAATATGTAATTATGAGTTCTATTCAAAACTCACATGATTTAAACTTCTTTAAATCATTTTATCAATCCCCATTGATATTTATGATACACTATTATACAAGTCATGATTGGCCTTTAGCTAGGCATCATGACTACCCAAATATCAGGAAAGTCAAGTGGTTTGACTATACCCTTCCATAAAAACAGTTACCGTGTAATTACTCCTTTTATCACTCTTATCTCAATTAGATTCTAAGTATGAATTTTTGTCAACTCATATAAATCTAATTATTTATGTTCTATAAATTTAACTATTTTTTTCCAAAATGCCCTTCGTGGATCTCTATCCATCTTGGCATATTACTCTAGCCAGAGATTCTCTGAACAAGGCAATTATAGAATCATGCAAGATAACTTTCCTTAAAAATTCGGGATGGTGAATCCTTTGTCAATCACTCAACTATCTTCAAGTATGTCATGATATACCCAACCTCCTAACTATGTTCACCCCTAGTTGGAAGTAATCATTTATGGAGTCAAAGTATACCACTTGCTATTTAAGATAACTTTGGTGATCTCAAGTCTAAGGATACTTGCACAACCGCTATGAAGAGATTCCTTACCGGCATAGATTTAACATCCATGTGAGGATTCTCTTTACAGGTCTCCAATGAACTTGTTCTTCTAACAAGTATCCATATGTTAGCTTTGATTATCTTTCATAATCACAGTTATGAGAACCACTGCTTGAACCATTCAAGAAGCATAACATGTGCTAGTCTATTCGAATTAACAATGTCCTATCTTGTTAATTCTATGACTAGGGATATTTAGATATTAACATATTTAAATGCAATAGACATCTCACGTCATGAATACTTTTATGATTGCATTTGCACTGTGTTTATAATATCTAGGACTTTATTTATTAATTTAAGATTTACAAACTCATGTATTTAAACATAGCATTAATAAATGAATGATGCCTTTTATTAAGAATATGATTTTATACATATGAAATACATTCCTATTACATGGGCTCTAAGGTATACTCTCTAACACCTATTGGAGCTTTCTTACTACTACTGCCTTCTCTTTTGCTGGGCTGCCTTGAGGGAGATCGCCTCTCCTCAATTTTACTTCCTTTAATGAATTACTTGATTCCAGCTTTTTTAATGTGGTATTCGATCTCCCGCTTGAGGTGTCTGCAATCATTGTTTTTATGACCTTTGTCTCTATAGAAGGTGCGGTACAAAGCTTGGTCTCTGCTTGAACCCTCTCTCATAGACTTCGGCCATTGTACCTCAATGTTTTTCTTCATTCATGATAGAATTTACACCGGATAAGTGTTTAAGTCGATAAATTGCTCATCCTTTCGATTATTCAAATATGGCTTCAAAATCACATATGCCCTGTTTGCCCCTTTCATGGCTCGAAAATTGCTCTTTTGCAAGTTCCCCCTTTCCTGTCTTGTTCCTTGGGAGCTATCACTATCCTTCTCCTATTCACTGTACTTCAACCATCTAGCTTCATCCATTCGAATGTATTTATGAGCTCTGATAATGAGCTAGATGAAATCATAAGGGGGTTTTTTACTCAAGGATGCGCCAAAGTCCTAATGCCTGATGTTTAGACTGAGGGCATTGATTGCAACCTCCAAATTTAAATTTTGAATATCCAATGTGACCATGTTAAATTTGTCCACAATATTGCGTAAGAGTTCACCTTTTTCATGAACTACCTGATGTAGGTCTGCTGAGACCCTAGTTGGTCGGATGGCAGCTACGAACTTCGCTTCGAACATCTCCGTGAACTACCTGAAGCTATTTATTGAGTGCTCGGGCAAGTTCCCAAACCAGACATGGGCAGGCTCCATCAGTGTTTGCAAGAAAATCTTACAGAGGGCATGTAAGGACCCAATCATGGCTCTAATTGGATTATTGTTAATTAATAAGGATTACCGTTAATTAAGGTAAATTGGATTATTTTGCAATTATCGAGGTTAAGTCCCAAGAGGAGTATTTTGGTAATTTCAGCATATAAGTATATGAGTTAAGTTAAATTAAAATTAAAGAAAAGGATACAATTGAAGTGAATTAGAAAGTCTTGGGGTCAAAGTGTAAGGAATGAAAATTTAGAAGATTATTGTGTGTAAGGGCATTGTGGGAATTTCCCTTGGTGAAATATTTATCCCACTATAAATTAGGGTTTGGGAGAGATGGAGATCGATATTTTGAAGGCTCTCTCTCTCTCTCTCTCTAAAATCATGGTTTGGAGATGGATGCTAGGGTTTGGGAGTTAACATCAAAGGTAATGTTTCCCTTAAAGATTTCTTCATCTTTTCTTTTAATTTGTGATGTTTGATGAGAGATTACAAGATCTTGTTGTCATCATGTGCAAGGAAATGAGAGAGAAGCATGTAAATCAAGTGAAAGAGAAGAAAGGAACCATGTGTAAAGGAGGGGAAGCTTGATTTTGAGGTACGGGATTTATTTGGAAAAGTTACTGTACACATTTCCCATCTCTTGTTGTATGTGTTTCTTTGTGAGATTAAGGGTTAATCTAGTGTGTTTTGATGAGTATAACATGATTAGTTACTTAAATGTTCATATAAGTAAGTGGGAAAGTGAGATTTAGGGTTTAAATCCATGTTATGCATGATCGGGGCTCTGGATTTTCTTCTTTCCTTCCCACACGTGGTCACTCACCCTTTTCTCCTTGTGAATGCGTGGCCACGTGATGCATTTCTTCTTCCTACCCACGGCCACGTGCACTTGTTCTCCTTCAGAACACGTGGCCACGTGTGTTGTTCTTCATAACACATGGCCACTCACTCCCTTTTTATGAAAAATGCGTGGCCACGTGAACTTTTCCTTCTTTCCACCCATGGCCACGTGTGTGTTTCCTCTTAGAAACACGTGGCCACGTGTGTGATATAGACCTATATGCACTGTTTTGCTTATAAGTTGAGCTAGAGAACTCCAAATTGAGTGATTCTTTTTGCGTCTGAAAATAGACTTCCATACCTATATTTCATATGAAGAAACTAAGTCTTAAATATGTCCCTAAATAGGCCACATTTTAGCTTAAATTCACGACCAGTTTGCTGCCCAATCACTAGGAGCAGACCTCATTGTTTTGTAAATATCTGAAATTATAGAAATGATATCAAGATGATTTTTGATGTTTTAGAAACTAAAAATATAATGGAATAAGTTTTTAGAAGACCATTTTTGCTGAAAATGTCTTTTGATATGTCAAAAATCGCTCTCAAGTCGAGCTTAGAAAACTGCCTATGACTATTCACGACTCGTAACTCCAATCACCACTCGTGACATATGTTACTCGTGAACAAGTGCACGAGTCATGAAGTTTGCTTCCTTTCATGAGTAGTGACACCCTTCACGACTCGTACACTTCTTTACTTCATCCAAACATGATTTTTAAGCCCTTTTGTGTCACCAAAGCTGGTCTAAACCTTTTTAAGTAACTTAAAAGCATTTCAACCATAAAATAAAGATAAGTTGTGATACTAAATATGATTACATGAAAAAAGATATGTAAATAAAGTTAGTAAATGAACACTAACATTGGAATACATGAAAGTGTTTACTTGTAATTGATTATATTATAATGATTATACACATGTGATTTGGCTTTGCCCAAAATATTTTCACATTGAAATTCCTCTACAATGATATGAGAATACTAGAACATAGCCTAGTGATAATAAGAGAATAGGTACAAGGTTTCATGTCCGAGTTAAAAGAAATGGAACATCACATGCTATGTTAAATTATGAAATCATAGAAGTTTGGTTATACTCCAGGTCACAAGAAGAATTAAGGATTAGCAGTAATGTGTAATAATCTGCTCATTGTTTATTCATGTCTGTAATACAATATGATTAGCACAAGAGCATCCGTAGCGTGTTAACAACTAAGATGAAATGACCTCACACAACTTGCCTAAGCATAAAATGTTATAAGAAGAAAACTACAAGTAAGATGATTGAAGTATATACGACTATGTTAAAGTGTATAACTTGTTTCTACTTTGGTAAACCTTGATATAAAGGATCCTACTCATTTGCTATTCATACCCTATGATGTAAAATGAAAGTTGTAAGTCTTCAAGTAATTTTCTAACGATTAAGATGATATAATCTTATACAACTCACCTAGGAAAATAATGTTATAAAATAGCAAGTACAAATAAGATGATCATTTATGTGTGATAATGTTAAGGTAGATAGTTTGTTTCCTATGATGTAATAGATTATAAAAGTAAGCAAAAAGGGGTAAAGATAAATAAGTGTTGACTTTAAGCTATAAGAGAACCTATTTATCCTATGATATGGATCATGAATGCTTGAATGTTGCTATATATGATTATGTTGTAAGGCGATTAATTATGAGAATAGGGAAACTACTCACGGCAAGCAGTAACAAGGTACGTTATTGAGAACTATTTGAGTTATGTAAGTTTTATAGGGTATACTTGATTCGAGCATGCTATGATGAGTAGCTTGGCTTAATATGTATATGTATAAGTGTAGGTGGATACGCACAATGCTAATCATGAAAGATGACATTTTATTATTGTTTGCATAAGCACATAACTATCATGATATGAACGAAAGAAAACTGATGCAAGCATACGATCATATGATAGCATCCATATGTAATGGAGCTTAACGCTCAGCATTGATGTATGATAAGAATGATATGCATTCTTTTATGAAAAGTGACTTTAAGTCAAATGATGAGCCAAGTAAAGAAGAATATGTTAAAGTAAAGATGTCTTAAAAAGTTAAGCCTGCAGGTCTTAGTTCAGTTGTGGATTAGATAGGCATGCCTAGAGGGATACAGTCGCAGCTGCTATAGTTGACCCCGTTTGGATCTTATTTCTTAATGGAACCGTCGTTTGACCCCGTTTGGGTCCATAGTTTGTTCCTTGCTGGAACCATTGCTTGACCCCATTTGGGTCCATAGTTTGTTCTTTACTGGAACCATTGCTTGACCCCATTTGGGTCTATTGTTTGATATCTTCGGATATCCATAGTTTGATACCTTCGGGTATCCATTGCTCTCGTTATCCACCTTTCGAACTAGTACTTAGGCAGGCTATTAAAGACGTAAATGGTATAAGAAATAAAGTAACGTATGTATCGATCGCCTCACTTATATGTATTGGAATCATGATAGTGATTTATTCTATTGCTTTATTCTAAATTTCAGTTAGCTGTAAACTATTTCCATGAAATGAAATGCCATGTTATGTAGTACTTGATTGTGATGTCTTACATCAACTATGAGAAAGTTCACCATGTGAGTACTAGTGAGGGTTGGTTCCACGGTGCATAGTTGGGCCACAAGCTTACAATATTGAATTAAACGTTACATGAACTATGACATGCATAATAATATGAGTATGGGATAATTAGAAAAATGTTTTCATGTGGTATGAATACCTTGTCAGTTAATAATGAGGTGTAATACCTATTCCTTGGAATGGCATGCAAATTCATGAGTATGTATATGAACATTTATGTATGTATGTGTTTATGTATAATTCTAACATAAATCAAAGTGTAAAACATGATATGATATGAATTTGTATGATGTTTAAAGTGTAAAGATAATATAGCGTTAAGGAAGACAAGTGCAGAAAACCCGAACAAAATGGTAAGTTTGTAATATATGTAATGAAAGCATGCCTAGCAATATCTATTGCAATGTTATATAACATGAGCACTTTCTTTTGGATGCGAATAAGCGATAAATGCACATGTTAGGTAATCAAATTGGTTAATGGTATTGAGTTGAAGGTTGTAAGAATATAACGATAATATCAATATTTTGGACAAGAAGAATTATAAGGTGCATGAATTGTTCTAAAAAATAAGAGAGCATTAAAAAAATGATAGTTAATTAATAAGTTTCAGGGATAAGATAAGTTTATATAACGCTTTCGATTTTAGTAATGATGGCATCAATAGGTAAGGTGGAAAGCTTCCCGGAATGCCCATTGTGGCATGATAAATAATGGAACCTCATATGTTATTTTATGTTATTATGATTATTGTATTTGGTTTGATGAAGAATATTGTAAGAGCTTGTCCATAGTTTTTGTTTCCCGCTAAGTTTTATAGCTTAGCACGGATTTGTTTATCCGTGTAGGTTTCAGGATAAGCTCCAGAGGATCGGTTATGATGCAGTTGCCTTAAGGATATCAGGATACTTGAAGGCCATTTATGTTATGTTTATCTTATCTATAAGCTTAATTATCTTATTATGGCATGTAATGATGGCCTATCTTATTATTATTATTTCTGCATGACCATTACTAGGTTTATGATGATGATGATTGGTGATGATTGATAATTATCCATGATTAAGGAACTAGGGTGTTACAGGGCAGGGTACTCAATAGTGTAAATTAGCATAGAGTGACGGAACTGGTCTACGTGTACTCGAGGGTCTATGCTTCTATTATACCTGGGTAAGTTGGGTAGCCTTATATTTGGAAAGGGGGCAAAAAGTATGGCTTTAGAAAGGGAGGATCGAAAATCCTCTTAGTGGTGTTGATTGGGACGCGCGGCTAGGCTGCTATGTGTGAAAGAGTTGCGAGAAGAGACCGGGCAAGTTGTGGGGTTAGACTGGGTATGGGGATTCCAAGTGTCTCGAGATTCGGTCCTACGATGGTAAGGTTGGTGGAGGTACCCTAGGGAGTTGGGTTCTAGAGGCTAAAAAACTGGTAAGTGGGGTCCTGGAGTTGTGTTACTCCTATCGTTCACTGCCTGGGTGTTCTCGTCATTGGAGTTCAGGGATATATAGGGATAAAAGTCCACGCTCACCACACCAAATGATAACAGCTCGACAATACCAAACTGCTTTTAGTATACTGATCTTGACTGATACTTCCAAGAACCTACAAACGAGGATAAAATAAACCAGCTTAATTTATATCAAATAAATTTATAAACATTACAAAATGCTTGATTTTTAAGTACTTAAGATATTTTTTATAAGAGTGAGTGTCCTATTCTCATTAGAAATCCTGATGACCATAGAAGTCATGTTAAAAGAGGACTCTTACCTAGATAGAAAGCCTTCCCTAAGTATGAAGTTAGTCTTCAATCTATGTTTTAACTGGACTTGTGAGAAACGATATCATTGGGTGGTGCATAAGATTCAAAAAACTGAAGCCTGGGCTTTGGGCCTAAACTCAAGGCCCAGTCCGATTATCAATAACATATATTTCTTTTGTCTAATTATATCATATTGTAATTTTTTTTAATGATTAAAATCGAAAAGTCAAAAGTATTGTACAATGGAAAGACACCAATTTGGTAATTCAAGATTTGGCATTTTTTCATGCTTAAAAAACCAGGGAATAAAATACAATCATTTTAACAATGTAAACAACACATGTTTTTGCAGTGTACGATACACTAATAAATTATGCAGAACCATAATCCAAATAGACTCTAAAAATAATTTTCATATGAGTATATTTTATACCTTAATTATCAAAATCATACACTTGTTAATATTGACAAATGATAAATTAGTGTTAAATTATTTTTTTCTTGTAGAGAATCAATGTAATTTATTTTTTTATTATATTGCCATTAAATTTTAATAACTTGTATTTTTTTTTGTATTTTTATATTTAAAACTTTTACAATTTATATTTTAATTTTATGGATGTATTTTTTTAATTGAAGCATAGAGTAACTGTATATGTTTAATTTTTTTAATAGTTAATTGACCACATTTAACGGTTAACTGATTAGAAATTAATCAGTTATTAATGAACTGAACTTGAATTTTAATTTTGAAAAAGTAATATTAATAAAGTGAATTTGAGAAATAAATTATGAATTGGTTAATCAATTTATATCCATCTCTATTTGAAAATATGGGATATATAAAATAAGGCACTAGATTAAAATAAATCATAAATAAAATTATTATATTAACATTACCCATGTTCATTCACGACTTCAAGAAAATTAAATAAGATTTCATTAAAATAATTAGATTAAAAGTAAAAATAAAAATTACTCTATAATAATATAAATATAAGGCATATATACAAGCATTAGATTGTCAATTATAAATCATTCATGAAAACAGTAATTTGGTGCAATAATTATTTATTCAAGAATAATTCTAAAAATAATTTTATTAATAATATAAAATATATATATGTCTAAAAAAATTTCATCTATTTACTTATTTTATATATAATATAGATAAGTTATATAGCTTTTTTTTTCAAAAACAATTTTGCTAGGCAGTTATATTGCTATTAGATTAGCTTATAGGTTCCATTGAAAAAAAAAAGCCATGGTAAAATATAGTAGGGTTTTAATTTATGCTAATTTTCATTCATACAAGCACTACCTTATATGCTTGCAGATTTACTGTCAATGAATTGTTCACTCAATTACAAACTTTTATAATAATTATTTATGTTAATTATATTAAAATATAAAGTTAATTTAATCCAAAAAAAATCAAATATATATATATACACACACATAATAAATAAGATATAACTAATTATATCGTTTAAAAGAAAAACATTTATCTCCTATAATACAAAAAACGAAATAGTAGAGGCAGAAATCTTGTTCATGATACTAGCATGACTTTTAACCACTAGACAATTAATGCGAGATAATAGTGACTATTGCATAATCTAAATACCCCTTGAAGATTTTGAGTAAAGATACGAAGAATAGAATTCTTGAATTTTTTTTTGAAAAATATCCAACCAACCTTTAAACTGATTTTCCATCCTCTATTTATAGGGGTCATATACTAGAGTTTTATCTCCCGTATAACTCAAATCCATCAAGTCCAGAAGCCACCAAATGGTTTTAAAGAGATAAAGGCAAGTGAAGGATGATTAACATAATTTCTGAACCAAAGGGCTCTTGACATCCCAATCAACGGCTAAGATATTACATTCTCATTGTTTTAAGAATGTGTCTGAATATGAGAACTCATATTCTAAGTTACATTCTCACAGTTTTCAAGAATGTGTCTGAATATGATAACTCATTTGCTAAGTTGCAAAAATCAGACATCTTCAAAATTGGAAAGACTTTCCTTTCATTTCCCAGAGCAGATTACTGCTGTCAAAAAGGGCCAAATTCAGTGATTCAGCATCCTCGATACCAAAACATCTAAAACCCATTTAACTGTTAAGGGTAGATAGCATGCCCCCAATTGCGGTAGGTATTACCACCTCCCAACCTGGGCCTTTTAAGGGCAATTCACAAACTGCACCATTGTTATCTGTTGGGTCTCCTATCAGATCACTGCGATCCAGTACTCTATCCAGATCTTTGTCACAGATATCTGTCTGTATCAGTTTGTCTTCAGCAGTTTCTTCATCTTGAAGCAGTGCTAGTATGTCCTCTTCCTGAAAATGTTTCGTTACGATTATCCACTCATAAATAGTTTGTCAGCAAAGAAACAACTAAATAGAATAGTTGGCATGACACATCAGCGTATAATACAGATTAACTTGTTCAAAACATAAAAATGGAATAAAATTGTACCTCATAATTTCATTAATTTCTACCACGCTTATTTCAAGCTATATAATCCAATCTAACGTTCTTTGATCATTTCCAATTCTTTCATATCAAATATCCATGGTGAAGAGAACTCGAATAATTGAACTTAAATATATTTTTTTTACAAAAATATCAAAGGCTCTAAAGGTGAAAAAAAAAAAACAATTGAATGGCTAAAATAGATTTTTTTTTTCCTTCCAGGGTTTCACACGGATTATTCCATTATCAAATGGCATCTAAATATGCTCAGTCAAACGTGATAATGAAATTTCTAATTTAAAATCCAGTGCACCAGTTTTATATTTCAATTAATCAAGGTAATATTACCTAAATAGTAATCATTTTGCCAATAAACATGCAGTGCAATGAGAGGCAACCACAAAAGTAGAAGAATATTGAGCACAATATGTCAAGCAAAATATCTTAATCCTCCCACATTGCCAAGGCATGAAGCTCCAAAAGTTATGAAGTGCAAAACAGGAATAGAAGCCGAAGATGTAACAAACCTCGAAGTCAACCACGCTACTAGACTTTGTTCTTTCCTGATGGAACTGCCCCTTTCCAATGACCACATGCTCAAGCTTCAACTTACTAAATGCTCTTTTCAAAATGCGACCCTGTAAATTTACATTTTGTTACTCTTTCAATACCTATCAGCAATTAATTAGCATGAAAACAGCCAGTGCATACCTCAACAGACTGAGCTGTAGCAAGCCTGTAAACATGAACAGGCTTGGTCTGCCCAATTCTGTGACACCTGTCCATGGCCTGCAAGTCCATTTGAGGGTTCTGAAAGCATGATGCAAGTGTGCAAATTAGTTCAAAACATTGCAAAAAAAAAAAAAACACATTCATTACTGAAGGAAAAAGGGAAATGAGATCGTGAAAATACCCAATCACTGTCATAAAGTATACAGGTGTCAGCAGCTGTAAGGTTGATACCCAATCCACCGGCTCTTGTGCTGAGAAGAAATATCCTAAAGTTGCTGTCTGCATCATTGAATTCCTGGATCTGATTCAAGGGTCAGAAATTGATTAAACATTAATAATAGAAAGATGTGTTGCATACAAGTAAAACTGATCAATCATATATTACGAGATATCACTATTGAAATTTAGCAATTCCTTCAGCAATTCTCCCTATTCCCTAACCTATTCAACTAATAAAACTAAGAAAAAAGGTGCAGAATAAATAATTTCCTCACAAAGATCTTGAAGGAATCATTACCTCATCAAGATCGCAAGATTGCAAAAAATTGAGTTCTATGAAGCAACAGGAAACAGCTTAACTAAAGCGAAACACTTCAGGCAGAAATGATACCTTGCCTTTGATTGATCTAGCAAACTAGCTGACACATACATCCATTCATCCATGCATGTAAATATACTATTGATATAAATAATACTACTATATTAACTAATATTATTTATTTCTAAATTGAATATTTAATATTAATATTATTTATTATAGTATTATAAATATTTTTAATAGAAAAATAATTTTTTCCATTAAAAAATATATATTTTCAATCATTTTATTATTATAATAAATAAATTTTATCAATATTATTGCATGCATGCATGTATGTACGTATGTATAAGGCTCAGTGCTGCAATTAATACTAGGAAAAATATTAAATTTTCATAAGTATCTCACATTATACAACTAACCTGCCTTTTCCTTTCATCCAACTTCACATTGCCATCAATTCTACAAACATCAAACCCTTTTTCACTAAAATAGTAGTCCATTATATCCAAAATCTTAGTCCACTGAGTAAAAATGAGAACCTGAAAAAATAAGTATAGTACTTATAAGAAACTATTAAGCAGAAGATGCGTATGGAACTCATTAGAAACCAGCAAATATGTTAATTTTAATTCTGTATCACACCTTGTGCTTAAGTGCAAATAGCCTATTCAACAATCTATCCAGCAACCTAAACTTGCCACACTGATCAACTATCTGATCCACAGGAGGATAAAAATCTGTCAACAAAAAGAAACAAACCTTAAGTGAACTGTAAAGCATGTATTCACTATGAAGTTAAAAGAAAAATGAATTATAAAGAAAGTACATGAGCCATCAAAAGCTGACTCTAAAAGGTCAGGGTGGTTGCAGTTTTTCCGAAGTTGAACCATCAAATTGTTGAGCTTTCCTTTCATACCACGGCCTGAAATCTCGTAAATAAAGAATTGATAGTCAATTAATTCCATTGGGACCATAATCAGATCAGAAGTTAATAAACATAAAAACATAACAGTTTCAGCGGATCCAAGGATAAATGAGCCAATTTTAGTCAGAAGTTCATCATCTCAAACAATCTAAATGTTAGCATACCTAATCACATTCCACTTCTTTTGCAGTTAATGAGTACATGTCTCCAAAAGTTAGAATCAAAGCAAATAGAAAGGCCATACTGGAAAGACCTCTGAGAAGTTTTAACACAACAAAAGGAAAAAAGAAGAAGAATGAGAAACAGCAAACAATTAATGTTTACATCCCAGATTTATTTTGATCCAAGGCCACCAGTCTTCCAATATAAATATAATTAGCAGTAACATCCTTACCAGCCCAGAAATTAAAGCTTGTGTCTTGAATTTCACTTGGGAGTTGCAACAATTAATTGGAACAGATCTCATGCCTCTCACAACCAATTAAAATATTCTAAACTTATAGTCACATAGCATTTCTCAATATAGCCATGCATAAATGAAAGACTTTTTCTTCCTTACAGATAAGAGTTTGTCAATATAGCACTTCTCATAATTAATAGTACGCTGATACCTGTATCCACCGTCTCTCGTAAATGATTCTCCAGAGTCTTATTGATCAAATGATCCTGAAAGTTCTTTTGATGCTCAGTCAAAGTAGCATATAAAATGATCTCTTTTTTCCGAGGGAGCATCTGCTCAACATCACTTTTCATCCTTCGAAGGAGAAATGGACGCAATATGGCATGAAGTTTGGCTACTACCTGAAATGATCCAACCTGGGTGTTCATCATACTGGGTAGAATTGTGATAAAAGCAAATTAGCATGTTAGCAATGTCACTTGCCTGAGCCCTTCTCTTCTCTTCTAGTTCTTCCTTCATTGCTTCATTGTTGATTTTTCCTGAAAGATCAAACCTGAACAGAAAACCATATCTCTAGTTATGGAATGGGTTAGGCCAAAGCAGCAAAGCATCATCAGTATAATATAAAACACTGTCCTCTCTTATGAAGAAGACTGTTGAAGACTTAAAATTTGTGGCAATTACAACTATTTTTTCAGTGTAGTCCAGGAATTTAAAATGTGGCAATTCCAACAATTTTTTAAGTATGTCCAGGACTTCATATTAGGAAATGATGTACTTCCAAATGCAGATGGAAGCGACAGTGAGGCCCAAAGATGAGGGAATAAAAATGAAAAAGACAAGCTTCCCTTTGCAGGATCAAATGAATTTTCAAGATCAATCAAAACATACCATGACTCAAATTCTTCGTGGGATTGGAAAATATCAGGCAAAATGAAATTCAACAATGACCAAAGCTCAGCCAAATTGTTTTGCAAAGGCGTCCCAGTCAACAGAAGCTTATTCTCCATAGGTAGGTATTTCAATTCTTTAAGCAATTTGCATTTTGAATTTTTCAATCGGTGCCCCTTCAAATAAGAAAATGTAATCAGATTAAAAACTCAACCCAACAAAAAGAGTAAAACCTTTCAACAAGGATGAGGAATCGAGGCCATTAGAAGCACAAAGAACCATTAAACAGTAAAATCTCTTTCAGACTTGTAATAAAGAGCAGGTATGGGCCTTTGCAATGCAAGATGCAAACCTTTAAAACATAATGGCAAATTATCAAAATTCAACAAAAGCAAGATGTAATTAAGGAGGAAGCATTGCAAGAAATTAGGATATAAGCTAAACAATTCAGAGCCTTTTTTTTCCCAAAGCTGTGTGCAAGGCCACAATACAGTTATTGTTAACAGCCAACAAGCACCGGAAAATACAAAAGTAACAAAACAGTGTTAGACAAACTAGCACAAACACACCTGCTGGCATAATTGGAAATAAGATCTGAGGTATATGAAAGGCAATCGATGACTAAACAGATCCTAATCAGCAACACAAAATAGTTGAATTCTATAATGTAAAGAAAATGTTAATTGTGTTTTTAGTACTTGCTTCTTTAATCAAAAGCATGTGAATTATTTCTTTTATACCTTAACAAAATTCAGGTGAATACATTTCATTTAAGGATAAAAGATAAAACAATCTTGCTCTATTTCACATGGACTCTGCAGTTTAAGAATTTCTAGACATACTTTTGCAGACACTGAGCTATTGACAAAATCTAAAAACGCATTATAAAATTCACCTCATCAATAACAACATATTTCCAATTGTAATTTCTCAAACTCTTTCTGGCATCAGATAATGCAATCTCGTAGGAAGTAATAATAATGGGAAATTTAGGACCAATGGATCTTGGCATGAATTTTCTCCTTATCTCGTCTCTTTGTTTCTTGTCACCATGGTAGATAATTGCACTAACAGAGGGAACAAACCTATGTGGGGGGAAAAAGAAGAAGAAGTAAATTGCAAGTTAAGAAATCCCACCCTGGATTAATGTCAAATCACATGAAAAAAAAAAAAGTAAAAAGTTTACCTTGAAAACTCATTGACCCAATTTGAGAGGGTAGAAAGAGGAGCTATTACCAGATAGGGGCCATCTAAGCCGTTCCCTTTTAGGTGTGCAAGGAAACCAATAGTTTGAATAGTTTTTCCAAGTCCCATTTGATCAGCAAGTATCCCATTGAGCCCATTTTGCCACAAGGAAATCAGCCACTTCACCCCTTTGATTTGATAGGATTTCAACTTTCCACCTGTCAATAAAGGCACTAGTTCTCTCTGCTCTTTCTCAAGTCTTTCTTCCTCGGTCAGATTTGCATCTTCAGCTTTTTCAACTTCCTTAGTTCGATTCAGCATTGCAGCAACTGCCCTTGTGGCTTTCCTCTAAATACATACCACAGCTTTTGTTAGTTGTATTAGGCATCTAGGCAATCTTACACTGCATCCATACACCTTTCCAATGTGAAACTCGTTAGTAACAGATTATGAAGAGACAATTAGAAGTCAGGCCTAAACATAATTCAGTTTGACAACTTATTTAAGCACATGTGAGGCAATATAGAATCTGTCCTATAAAAATTAAATAAAATAAAGGCCTGATATTTCAATCTTACTTGGTTATTCCAGACTCAAAAACTTGATAAACACACTACACGCACCCAAAGATTCAACTAACACCCAAACATTTTACAGCATTTAGGCTTGCTTCAGTTCTGTAGCCTCTAAAGCACCATCATTCATATGCTTGTTATCACCTCAGGAGTTGAATCAACACTTTTCACTTATTCTCAAAATAAACTGCTATTTACCTCCAATCAATAAATTGTTGTTTTACCTTTCAAAATAAACTAGATTACATGTGAACATATATAAAATACATAAAGTGCTTCCAGCATGAAATATTTATCAAATTCAAGAACATACTATGCAATAATTCATCAACAAAGTGGAGAAGGAAGAATTACAGAATTGTATTGCGGGCAAGCTTTTCTTTTCGAGCCACGGCCTCTCTTTTTTTCAGCAGTTTCATTTCCCTTTTCCAACCCATTCTAGTGAACACAGAAAACATAAATCACTATTAAACAGGAGTCAGAATAAATACATATAAAAATATCAAAAAAAAAAAAAAAACTTCCCCGCCATAAGAAAATTCATCTAGCAAAGGTTAATGAGAGATACCCGAGTAATTTCATCCATCTTTTCCAGCAAAAACTCTGAGTACAGTTGTGTTTGAGTTAATAGTTCATCTAATTTGGTATACTGGGTGTCATTCAACTGCACAGACCCCTCTGGCTCTTTCTCTTGCGGCTCTTCTTTCACCCGAGCTTCCAACAGCCTTTCTTCCTCTTCTGCCATAGTTCTTGAAATAAGAGAGGACTCGCCATTTTTTACGTCTATAAGTAAATCCTTTACAAATTCTCCAGTTAGTTTCTTGCATGTTTCCTTAAAAAAAATACATATAAGTAAACAGAAGACATGATTAAAAAAGAAAAAAAATCACAATGAGAAGTATATCCACATATTTAATGGCAAGCATATAACAATATGCATTAGAATGCAAGTTTATTTTTAGATACGGGTTGAATGCATATTCAAATTCCGTACTAAGGTATGCATGCACACTTAGGCTCAGAAACAACTATACTTCTGTTAAAACCCCCAAGCCTAAAATTATACTAGTATACATCAGATACCCAGAAAAAAGAATTGCAACATAACACAAAAAAAATAAGTACCCAAGAGCCAAGGGAGTCAAAAAGAACCAAAAGCCAAAATGGTTCACCAGAAATAGCAAAGCCATCATTTTTTAGCTTCCATAATTTGCTTTTTGTGATGTCCAAAGCTAAAGGCAAAACATCAGATTAGAGGCCGTAGACATTCTCAAGCTATTTGTCACAAGTATCACAACTCCAATGTTTGGAATATGATTACGTAGTTCCCGAACATAACCAATTTCGTATATGCAAACAAAGTCTCATACAAATAAGAACAAGAACAAGAAAGAAATAAAATGCTTTCAAAAAAAAAAAAAAAGAACAGGAACAGGAAAGAAAATAAAATACTTAACGCTTAGAAGGGCTAGAAAATGAAGCCAGTTTCATATATCAAATGAAACCGAAAAAATCATTTTAAAAACTTTAAAAAATTAAAACGAAACGTAACCGAAAAAAACGTAGAGTAAATTTAATACCTCATCCTCAAGAACCGAAGTCGGTGAATCAGCAGGGCCGTCGTTCTTCATTTGGCTCTCTGCCACGATTCACAAATCCTAAAAGCAAATGTAAAAAAAAAAAAAATCAAAAACCACTAAAGAACTACCATTTCAGGAACAGGGAAACCCTACAAATAAAAAAAGCTATATTCAACTATAGAAATCTAGGGTTAGATAAAACGCCATTACCAGGCAAAAAATATTTGACAAACAAAAAATTGAGAAAATTGAAGAGGGAAAAGGAGAGGATACAGAGAGGCTTTGTGAGGAATAATCGAAGAGAGAAGTCGGAAGTGGACTGGAGCAAGTAAAAATTAGTGGGTATTTATTATTTAATTTGACATTAAGTGTTGACTGGATTTTTCTAGGTTGGAATGGGCGGGAAATATGAGTAGGAACACAGCCCTGCAAATTGAACCTAATTACATAGAGAGGGACTCTACAGTCTGCCCCATTGCCCCGTTTACAGGTCTTGTCATCTGTGTTTTTTTAAGAAATTCTTCTTTTTGTAATGCAAATGAATTTTGAATTTTTCAACCATTGTTTTAGCTTCCCAATTTGATTGTTTCATTGCACGCCTTCCGTCTTATGCACAATGTATTTTATTATGGGAAAAGGGGCAAATTTACCACTTAAGTTTGTCAAGTGGTTTCAATATGCCATTCAAGTATTTTTTTTTCTTAAAAAATTATCATTATTGTTATATAATTAGTTCAATTTTGTCACTCTAATTCATATAAGTAAAAGAAAATATGAGTTGGCAATTATATAATCGGCAACTCAGCAATCAATGCACATGTGGCATTAAACCAACCCGAATTAAATCAAATTAATCAAATCTATTCTAACCAACCACAATTTTTTAGATTAATTCTAGTTAATTTATAAGGAGCAAATTTGGTTCTGGCTAATTTAGACAGAGTAGGATCAGTCTGGTAGTACAGAATTTCACCATAGTCGCTCACATAATGATCTTCTATTATGCTTCTAACTAAATTATCGAACAAGTGAAATGGAAACGGCCCTGATTTCTTTGGTTCTCTATAGTACTTTCCCAGCACTGGCTTTGATGACTTCGTCTGCAAATTTCCATGAACAATTCAGTATAATTAACATGAACTCTCATCTACCTATTTAGACACAATAAAACTAATTAAAACCCAATTTAAATAGTTACAATTACGTACCGCTTCTACCAAGTGATAGTGCGGGATTTGAGGAAATAGATGATGAATAACGTGTGTGCCGATATCGTGGTGGATGTAATTGAAAATTCCATAATCTCTATCGACTGTTGTAAGCCCTCCACGCAAATAGCTCCGTTCCTGTTATATTGCATTAAACATTATCAATCCCTCCATTAATTAACAGAGTCATCATCGCTTTCCTTTTAAATCATGACTTATTATCATACCTTTCCACAATATCATGGAAGTTTCTGCTTGTGTCCATGGTGATGCAGGTATGTAACAAAATCCAGCCACGTAACTAATAATCAAATTAAAGTGAGAATGGGTTAGAGAGAGGAGGAGGGATGAGTGGTTAGTTAGAATGGGTTTGGTTAATTTGATTTAATTCGAATTAGTTTAATTTAGATCTAATTAATTCTAGTTTCACGTGTTCATTTATTGCTGAGTTGTCGATTATGTAGTTGTAAACTCATATTTTCTTTTGCTGACGTGGATTACAGTGGTAAAATTGAACTAATTAAATAACAATAATGGCATATTTTTAATAAAAAATACTTAAGTGGTATATTTGAACCACTTGACAAATTTGCCAAATTTGAGTGACAAATTTGCCCCTTTTCCCTTTTATTATTACTATTATACAAAATAATTAATTATAGATTATAAAAAAATAAAATAAAATAAAATGGTTTGATAAAGTTAATTTTTTAATAATAATAATTTTTACTTTTTTATATAAAAATGGAAAGGAGGATTGGCTGAATTTTAAAATATTGACAATGAATTTATATTTATTAAAATAAATATTCATCATAGTTGTTTTTTTTTTCTTTTTTTTTGACAGAAACAACTCAAAAGCAAAAACAAAACTAAGAAAAGTTAACATTAGCCACCACCAACTGAAAAATGCAAGAAAGGAACTCACCAATCCAGAAAAGGGTAGACAAGAAAGGGGAACAGCTTTTTACTAGGCAGTGAGCTACAGCATTACCAACTCTCTTCGTGAAGGACAATCTACAGGAGAGGAAGGACTTGTTCACAGTTCTGCAATCTGCAATAAGACCTCCCAGACCATTTTGACTCTCTAAACTCCCTGTTAAGCACTCCATCACATATTTGCAATCTGTTTCAGCAATAATCTTTTGAAAACCCAGATCTTTTGCAACTGAGAATCCAAAAAGCATAGCCATAGCTTCGACTGTGTAGGAATCCCAATTTCCCAACAAATTTCTTTGACCACAAGCCAGCACTTGTCCTGCAGCATCTCTAATAACCATTCCAAGCCCAATTAATTTAGTTCCAACACAACCAGCATCCACATTAAGCTTAAACAAGTTAACCGAAGGGGGGTTCCAAGTTCCAACTAACAGATTTAGTTTCAGCTACCATAGAGCAAACATCAGGCCTAGCTAAATTGAAAGAGAATTCCTCCTTTATATATTTAGCTGAGAAAACAATTTTTGAGCACTCAAAGGTTAACCTATCATGGAATAATTTATTCCTTGCATACCACATCTGATAACAAAGAAAATAAAACAAACACATTTCATCCTTGGTCAGACAATTAAACAAGGCATACAACCAATCTTTAAAGGTTCCAGCTCGAATGCTCAAAAATGAAAGATCTGTCAGCTGCCATATTTTCGAAGCAAAGGGGAAATCTTTGAGCATATGAACAATCAATTCAGTCTCATTGCATCTTATACATTTACTCGTCAGTCCCATCCCGTGATGCTGTAATACCTCGCTAACCGATAAACAGTTCAAAAAAGCTTGCCACAGAAAATTACTTATTTTTGGTGGCACATGGATATTCCACAGGCTCTTCTAGAACTTCATATTCTGGTTGCTTGAATCAGAGCTAGCCCCTAGGTCTTCCTGCAACAAAATAGCAAGACGATACCTGCTTTTCACCACATATTGTCCTGTAGAATGATAGAACCACACAAAATGATATGCATTTTTTGCCAAACCAACCGGAATCATTGTAATACAGTCGACATCAACGGGAAGAAACAATTGGTTAATTAATTCCCAATTCCAAGTACCCAAATTATGATTAATAAGAGAAGCCACCAATTCATTACTATGGCTCGAATTGTGTGGAGTAATAATCTGAAAGGATGAAGGCTAGGGTATCCACTTGTCCTTCCATATATTTAGGCTCTTACCATTACCCACCTGCCAGTAAACACCTGACATCAGCAGCTTTCGACCAGCTAGTATATTGCGCCATGTGTAACTGGGGTTTGCCCCCATCTCTAAATTTAAGAAAGAGTGCGGGAAATAGCTGGCCTTAAGGACTCTAGCTAACAAAGAAGACGAATTTGTCATCAGCCGCCAACTTTGCTTTGCTAGCAAAGCCTTATTGAAGCAACCAAAATCCCAAAATCCAAGTCCCCCCTCATTCTTTGGCTTACACATTTGCTTTCAGCTGCATAAGTGGGCCTTTCTTCATCCCTCTTCTATCCCCACCAGAATCTACATATCATGGCTTGAAGGTCATAACAGAAACCAGTCGATAGAAGAAAACATTTCATAATATATGTCGAAATTGCTTGGGCCATTGCCTTAATGAGCAATTCTTTCCCTTACCACGATAAAAGTTTCTCTTTCCAGCCTGCCAATCGCTACCATAGATGATCTTTAATCCGATCAAACAGCAGCTTCTTAGACCGCCCCACTACTGTTAGGAGGCCAAGGTACAATTCATAATGGTTCACAAATTTGACCCCCAGGAACTGAGTTAAAGTCTTCCTTAGTTCAAGCCTAACATTACTACTGAAAGAGGTCTCTGACTTCGTGAGGTTGACGTTTTGGCCTGATAACATCTCATACTTCTGTAGGACAGACAAAATGGTGGAGGCCTCAACAATAGAAGCTCGGCAGAAGAGGAGGCTGTCATCAACAAAAAAGAGGTGGGAATGGAGGTGCATCTGATGAAACCCGTAAGCCATGGAGATAACCCGAGCTAACTGCCGAATTTAGTAAACCATTAAGCCCTTCTGTACAAATCAGGAATAGGTACGGAGATAATGAGTCTCCTTGACGAATACCCCGAGTTGGATTGATATGGCCAACAGGTTTACCATTGATCAAAATAGAGTAAGATGTCGTCATCACCAATCTCATGACCCTACTCACCCATCTATCAGAGAAGTTGAATTTACCCATTATGGCCAATAAAAAGGACCATTGCACCCTATCATATGCCTTTGTCATATCTAAATTTAAAGACAAACTTTCGTCTACTTACCCCTCCGTTTTTCATGTGACGGAATGCCTCACAAGCCACCAAAGCATTGTCTGTAATCAAATGCCCTGAAATAAAAGCATGTTGCGTCTCATCAATGATGTCCCCCAAAATAAGCTTTAACCTATTGGCCAGGACTTTGGTAGCTATTTTACATATCACATTACATAAGCTGATGGGTCTATATTTCAATATCAACTTCGGTTCCATAACTTTTGGAATGAGACATATAAAGGCATGATTGAACTGGTCAGGTAAGGTACCCCCCTCAAGAACATCGATAACCACCTTAACGACATCGGGTCCAATAATATTCCAGTATTTCTGATAAAACAATGGAGGAAAACCATCAGGCCCTAGTCCTTTCAACGAATGCATCATTTTCGTGGCCTTAAGAACCTCTTCGACAATAAAAGGTCTGTCTAACAGCCCATTCATCTCTGCTGTAACCTTTGACTAAACAAACTCTAAGTCTCTACCATCAATTGTGCAACCTTTAGCTGAAAAGAGCCTAGAATAAAAATCAACAATGTGATTCTCCAACTCATACCCTATATGATAAAATTATAATAATAATTTGCATTACTGTAAATAACTTACATTTGTATCTTACTATCTACTTCCAACATCTTTTATCTTCAAATAGAAGCCACCATATGTAAATTATTATATCACATCTTTCTTTAGTCCCGAACATAAAAGAAAATAAAATGGTTCCAAAATAATAACATGAGCGATTAAACCTATTATAATACTACCCGACACTAACATTATAGAAAAAAGCGCATGACAATTTTTAAAAAGAAAAAAAAAGTCAATAAGAAAAAATAAATAAAATTATTATAAATTTGTTATAAAAGAAGAAAACTATACGGAATATTATAAGAATAAAGACAACAAAATGAGTTTAGGAAGAGATGGAGAGAAAGTATACTCTTATTATTTTCACTTGTATGTATTTCATGGAAGAAGTCTATATTTATAGGCTTATATATATATATATATATATATATATATATATATATATATATGTTACATAAGTAAACATAAATATTTGAGTTATAAACTATTAATAAAGTGGGAGTTCTAAGTTATAAATTTAGAGTTAAATTTGTTAAATTTATGGACATCCATAAATTCATTTATTTACAACACTCCCCTTGGATGTCCATTAAAAAATTAAAATTGAAAAATTGTATCTCGTTAAAACCTTAATAGAAAAAACCCATTGGGATAAAAATTTAGCGAAGGAAAAATAGCACACAATATGTACAATATATATAGTAATCATTAAAAATCTTACCAGAAAACCCCAATGGGATAAAACCTTTGCTAAGGAAAAAAGAGTACAGTGCAGTATATTTTACTCCCCCTCATAAAGACATATCTTTAAGTCTACACATTCAAATACTGCATCTCAAATTTTCAAATGTTGTCATGGATAATGTTTTAGTAAATAAATCTACCAAATTCTCACTTGAATGAATTTATTGAATATTTATTTCACCTTTTTTTTTAAAAAAATCATGAGTGAAGAAAAATTTTGGTGAAATGTGTTTCATCATATCACCTTTGATTTACCCTTCTTTTAATTAAGCTATACATGCTATATTATATTCATGCAGCATTTTTGGAATATTTTCTTCAAAATGTAAGCCGCATATCTTCTGGATATGATGAATCAATGACCTTAGCCAAACACATTCTAAACTTACTTCATGCATTGCAATTATTTATGCATGATTTGAAGAAGTAGCAACTAAAGTTTGCTTTGTAGACCGCCATGATATAACGATGCTTCCACAAGTAAATATATAGCTTATTTATGATCGAGCTTTATATGGATCAGATAAATATCCTGCATCTGCATAACCAATTAAATGTGATTTGGATTTATTAGAACAAAATAAACCCATATCAATTGTTCCCTAAAGATATCGAAAAACATGCTTAATTTTATTCCAATGTCTTCTTGTCGGAGAAGAATTAAATCTCACTAATAGGCTTACAACAAATGCTATATCTGGTCTTGTATTATTAGCAAGAAACATCAATGTACCTATAGTACTTAAATATGGTACTTCAGGACTAAGAAGTTTTTCTTCATTCTCTCGAGGACGAAATGGGTCTTTATTTACTTTTAGTGATCTTACAACTATTAGGGTACTCAATGGATGTGCTTTGTCCATATAAGATCGCTTTAGGATCTTTTTCATATAAGTTGATTGATGAATAAAAATTTCATCTTTTAAATGCTCAATCTGCAAGCCAAGATAAATTTTTTTCTTTCCAACATCTTTTATTTCAAATTCTTTCTTTAAATAATCTACTGCTTTTCTAAGCTCTTCAAGAGTTCCAATGATATGTAAATCATCAACATATACAACAATTATGATAAATTCCGATTCTAATCTTTTTATGAACACACATGGGCAAATCAGATCATTATTATATCCTTCCTTTAATAAATATTCACTAAGACAATTATAGCACATTCGTCCGGATTGCTTTAATCCATATAATGATTTGTGTAATTTTATTGAACAAATTTCTCAAGAATCTTTATATGCTTCAGGCATTTTAAATCCTTCAGGGATTTTCATATGAATTTTATTATCAAGTGAGCCATATAAATAGGCTGTAATAACATCCATTAGATGTATGTCGAGATTTTCACAAATTTCTAGATTAATTAGATATCCAAAAGTAATGGCATCCATTACTAGAGAATATGTTTCTTTATAATCAATGCTAGGTCTTTGCGAAAATTCTTGTGCAACCAATCATGCCTTATGTCTTACAATTTCATTTTTCTCATTTCTTTTTTGCACAAATATCCATTGGTACCCCCATTGGCATTACACCTTTAGGTGTTTGGACTATAGGTCTAAATACTTCATGTTTTGAAGTGAATTCAATTCTACTTGAATTACATCTTTTCTTTTTGGCCAATCATTTTTATTTATACATTTTTCAATAGATGTAGGTTCAAGATTCTCATTTTCTTTTAAAATATCAATAGCAACATTATATGCAAAAATATTATCGACAACTATATCTTTTCGATTCCATCTTTTTCTTATGTTAACATAACTTATGAAGATCTCTTCATTATTATTATTATTCGGTACCTAAACCTCTTATGGGGTTTTATGATTAGCTATGTCTTGAGTCTCTTTAGGAGTGTCAACCTCTATAATATGACCATCTTGGTTATTTGCTCCTTTCTTTTTTCGATAATTTTTATCTTTGAAACTGACTAGTCTACCACGCTTTAGGTATGGGTTACTAGTGTTTGTAGTATTAGATTGTCTTATAGGGACATCAATTCAATTAGGAGTATTTTTAGATGGTATATGAGATTTAGTAACTCTTCTTAAATTAGTGAACGCATCTAGTAGTTGATTTGCAATATTTTTCAAATGTATTATCTTTTAAACTTTCAGTTCACATTGTTTTGCTCGAGGATCTAAATGAGATATTGATAATTCATTCCAAGTAACTTCCTTTTCCAGTTGTTTGTTCTCTCCCCCTAATGTTGGGAAAATTATTTCGTCAAAATGGCAATCGGTAAATCTTGCCATAAATAAATCTCCAATTAGTAGTTCAAGATATTTAATTATTAAAAGAGATTCATAGCCCACATATATTTCTAACCTCTTTTGAGGACCTATCTTTGTGCGTTGTGGTGGAGCAATCGGCACATATACTACACAACTAAAAATTATAATATGGACAATATTTGGTTTTTGACCAAAAGCTAATTATAGTGAGGAGAATTTATAATAACTTGTTAGCCTAATGCGCACAAGTGCTGCTGCATGTAAAACGACATACCCCCAAGCAGAAATAAAGAGTTTTGTTCTCATAAGTAATGGTCTAGCTATTAACCGGAGGTATTTAATAAATGTTATGCTAAACCATTTTGTGTATGAAAATGTGTAACAAGCCTTTCAATTGTTATTCCAACTGACATGCAATAATTATTAAAAGTTTAAGACATATATTCACCAGCATTATTAAAATGAATTGACTTAATTGTATAATCTAGAAACTGTGCTCTTAATATAATTATTTAAGCAAGCAATCTTGCAAATGCTAGGCTATGAGTTGATAATAAATACACATGTAACCATCTTGTAAATGTATCAATTAATACCATAAAATAGTTAAATGGTCTACATGATGGATGAATAGGCCCACAAATATCACCCTGAATACATTATAAGAATGCAGGGGATTCGATTCCAATTTTAGCTATGATGGTCTAATAATCAATTTTTCTTGAGAACAAGCAGCATATGAGAATTCCGTAGATTAAAAAATCTTCTGGATCTTTAATGGATGTCCATGTGAATTCTAAATAATTTTATGCATCATTATTGAACCGGGATGACTTAACTGGTCATGCCAAATTATAAATATTTTTGAATCAGTAAACTTCTGGTTTAGTATAGCATATGTCTCAATAGTACTAATTTTTGTATAATACAAGTCAGAAAAGAATGTTCACAATCTTTTTAAAACACATTTATTACTTGATCTATTATTGTAATATACAAATATTCATTATCATTCTCATTTCTAGTCTCAACATGATATCTATTGGAACGAATATCTTTAAAACTTAACAAATATCTTCGAGATTTGGAAGAAAATAATGCATCATTTATGGTAAGTTTTATTCCTTTGAATAATAATATAGTAGCTCTTCCAAAGCCTTTGATTAATGTTGTATTACCCGATATAGTGTTAACATTAGCATCTTTTCAATATCAAATGATAGAAATACTTTTTATTTTTTAAGTATGGTATATGTTGTAGCACTATCAATAAGGCATGCATCTTTATTAATGAGTATGGGCCTAATTAAAGAACATGAAACATCCATTCCTTCATTGAAAATAAATGAAAAAAAAACATATAATTAGAATATGACAAATATTTAAATATATGTAACTACTCACATAAGCAAAAAAAAAACTTCAAAAACACTTAAATAAAATAACAAACACAACATTGAAATATAGAAATAAGATAATAATTTTAAACATTCTTATCTTTTATTTTCTTCATTATTCTTTATGTTTATTGAAAAAAATCTGAAGCATTCAAATGAGTAATATCCGCAAGGTCTCCAAAACCATTATTATCATATGGTCAATTGAATTTGTTTTCACATTTTTTTGGTCAATCGAATTTGTTTTCACATTTTTTTCTTTTAATGGAGGCTTGATAAACCTTGATAAGATGGCCAGCCGTACGACAGGTAAGAGACTAATGCCATTTCATTCCACATCGATAACATGAATTTTCTTTAGTTTTTGAAGAGTTATTATGGTTGACCCTATTTTTTCCTTTTTCCCTATTATTGTTCCACTTCAGGTGGTGAAAAGAATTATTGTTATTATTGCCACTATAATGACAGTAATTGTTTCATCCTCGTCCTCATCTTCTACCACGATTATGACCACGACCACAACTACGGTTATGATTGTGTGTTGTTATATTCACTTCAGGGAATGGAGTAGATCTAGTAGGGCAAGTCTCATGATTTTTTATTAATAGTCCATTATTTTGTTCAGCTACAAGTAAGCATGAGATTAATTTAGAGTACTTTTGAAACCCTTTTCTCTATATTATTGGTGTAGGAGCACATTTGAAGCATGAAACGTTGAAAAGGTTTTCTCTAATAAGTCCTCATCAGTAATTTTTTCACCACATAACTTTAACCGAGAACAAATTCTAAAAATAACAAAATTATATTCACTTACAGTTTTAAAATCTTGTGATCATAAGTGCATCCATTCATAGCGAGCTTTAGGTAATATTATCGCTTGTTGGTGGTCATATCGCTCTTTTAAAGTGTTCCACAATTCAAGTGGATCTTTCACTGTTAGATATTAAGTTTTTAACCCTTCATGTAGATAATGATGAAAAAATATCATTGCCCCTACTTTGTCTTGGTAAGATGCTTCATTTCCAACTAAAATTGCATTTCCAAGCCTTTTTAACATCAACATGAATTTTAGTATTGAGAACCTATGGCAAATAGTTTCTGCCAGTTATGTCAAGAGCCTCAAACTCAAGTTTAGTAATATTTGACATAATGCAAGTTAGGAAAGAAGTAAAGAAAAATATTTAACTGTGAATTATGGAGCGAAATCGTGCTGATGACGTGTTATAAAATAAGAAAACTATATAAAATATTATAAAAATAAAGACAATAGAATGTGTTTAGGAAGAGATGAAGAGAAAGTAGGTATACTCTTATTATTTTCACTTGTATGTATTTCATAAAAGAAACCTATATTTATAGGCTTATAAATATAGATTATACGAGTAAACATAAATATTTGAGTTATAAACTATTAATAAAGTGAAAGTTCTAAGATACAAATTATGAGTTAAACTTGTTAAATTTATGGAAATCCATAAATTCATTTATTTACAACAAAATTAAATATAGTTTACTTTTATCATTCATTATATTTTCTAACTCAATCTTTTTAAATTAGAAAGTAATTTTTTTTCGAAAAGTACCCATCACTATTGATAAGTGAAATAGTAAAATAAATATTTATGTATTATTTAATAAATAATATTCTAATCATTGATACAAAAAAAATATACATGCACTTACAAATGATGCAATCCATTAATTTTTAGATAAATTAGATCCACAACAAATGTTGTGATTTTTCAATTGCATTTGACCTATTTTTTAATAAAAATAATTAAATAAATAATTAAATAAAACAATGACGATTAATAAATAGTTAAATACTTCAAAAAAGTATAATTTTCTTTAGGGTAGTAACAATAACGTTTGATGTTGCTAAATATTTTGTTTAATTTAAATTTTAATTATTTTTCCTAATCAATTCACTTTCATTGATTGTTAAGTTATCTTACAAAATCAATAAAATTTTATCAAAGTTGCACCAATTAAACATTAAGTCTTTGTTTGGATCAGTATAATTGCGAGTAATTGAAGGAGGGTAACTTAAACTCACTATCCTTTCTATTGTTTAGTGTCGCAAAATAGAGAGTAAATCAGAGTAAATGGAAGTAAATTAGATTTAACAATTTACTCTATATGTTTCAAAATATTTACTCCCGATTTGGGGAGTAATAAGAGTTACTCTCCCTCCATTCTCTTTTCTTTTTCTTCTTTCTTCAGTTACAGTAGATTTATTCTGTGTAATTTAAGTTAACCAAATACTGGAAAGAAAAATAGAGAGGAAATTAGAGTAAAAAAAATTTACATTACTCTTATTTTCTTCATTAAAATAAATTAAATTTCCCTTACTCTCATCCAAACAAAGGCATAAAATGATTATTTGAGATAGAAAAAAATTACTTGGTGTTAACAATAATGATTTCTCTATTTTTAGAAGATGTTTTTTCCTTCTAAAAATTAGATGCAAACTAGCAAGAGTAACAGCTTTTAAAATATTTGCAAAATAAATAAATGACAATTTTAAAAATTAATTAAAAGTTTGTCATCATATTCAAATTAAAAGTGTCGATGATAATAATCATAAATATATGGCTTTAATATATATATATATATATATATATATATATATATATATATATATATATATATATATATATATATATATATATATATATTGATTGATTCAACTAACAAAAAAAAAAACCATGAACCCAATATAAAACAAATACTATTTCTCAATTCCACCAATTTGTTAATTTTTATACAAATTATTAATATTAAGTTAATTATTAATTTTAAAAATTTTTATGAAAAATTATATTAAATAGATAAAAATCTCCCTTTTAATTTAAGTTATCATAATAAAATGTGTAAAAAAAGAGAACCATTAATTAAGTTAAATATTTTATTAACATTGTGAGAAAGATAAAATAAGAAAATATGCATTAAATGTTATTTTAAATTTATTAAAATAGTAGTTTGATAAGAAATTTTTTTACAAAAAGTGATAATTCGGTAGAGCGGATGAAATAATAATATGTTATCATGTTTTCATATAAATATATTGAACCACTACAACACACTTGAACTAAAGTGACTAAATATAGTTACAACATCAAATTATTGTCTTTTTAATTAAATACCTAAAATATGAATTATGAGTTCAACATTCATTATCGTCTCCTTCATTAAGGCTATATTTGGTATGATATAATGTAGTGTAATAGACTAAGAAATGTAATGAAATGAAATGAAATTATAATTACATTATTATATTTAATTGTATTAATAATATAAAATAAATAATAATATATTCCTATATTTGGTTGAATTATATGCATGTATTGGGATGTGTTATATTTATAATTATCAACTAATTTTTTACATGGTTATCTTATTTTATTTTTATAACTGTTTTATATTATATGAGATCATTAAGTAATTTTAATTATTTTATATACTTATATACTTATTATATTACAAAAATACAAAAGTTTGAACTTTATAAAACATAATATTTTAAAAAAATTCTTATGTTAAAAATACAATCTTATATAAAAGTACAATTCTACTAAATTGTAACATTACTTTCCACAAGTAAATTGTATTGATTCATATTAGGTTTCAAATCTAATATTCAAAGTAAAATTAACATAGCAATAATAACTATAAAAATACCATCTCATAAGACTCAAACCACCAACCATATATCAACTAACAAAACCTGGAATTCAACATACAACTAGCATCAATACTCAAATATCCCTATTAAGTAAACATTTCACCTAAATTTCTTTGTCATCATCAGATAAAGTGAAAAATATAGTAGTTGTTTCACGCTTATAGTTTCTCGTTGCTCGGTGTCTCTCATGCAAACTCAAACCACCCAATTTTGTCAACTCACTATTAATCATCAATCTCTTTTTGCTTGCATCGCCATCTTCTAATGCTCAATTAAGTCTATCGCTAGCCTTTCCAATTTTCATGCTAATAAAAAAAGCCGAATCTTTAATAACTCTAGCCAAACTTGCAATACTTTCACTTCTACTCTTTTATTGCCATAGAACCCTCTTCATTTGTCTAAAAAAATAAACCACAATCATTTGGAATATAGCTTACTTTATTTTCATTGGCTTCATTCATTATTTATTTTTTCAACTCTTCTATAATATCTGTAATTGTTTCAGCATTTTTTCCAATTTTCAAAATCTTTTTCAAAAACAATATAGTGCTTTGCATAAAATGGAAAGGATTTCAACTTGAATGGTTCAACATTCAAATGACGGTGCAAAAACATATGACTATTCTTAGTCCAAAAATTTTCAGGTTTAAAGATTTGTGAAAAAAATAAAAAAGAAAAGTTTATAATCGCACCTTCAAATATTCATCATAGATTGCATTTTCTACTGTAATACATTTCGATCTCAGTCCTAACCAAATCCATTGTAATTACTACCATCCAATATGTTATACACAATACCAAAATTAGCTCTTAAATTTCTCACTTTTGATTCCATGTGGGGCTTCGCTTTAATTCCACTATTTGTTATTTTTTCTTTAAGATTGTCTTCTATAACATTAAAATGTCCATATTTAAAACCTCGTTCAGCTTTAAATCTTCCAGTATTAGGTAATTTGAGAAGAGTTTCAACTAGTTTCATCTCTTTTTCAAATATCCATATCCTTTTATTTGTTTATGGTTCTTTTGGCTTAATAGAACCTGAAGATGTACCAATGTTTGACTTTTTTGCAACACAAAAATAGCATAATCTGCTGTATTAAAATCCTGAGCATCTAAATCTTTGCTACAATAATCATAGCCTAATGAGCAGTTAAAAAGATTCATTACTTGAGTGGCATAATTTAGCTAAAAGGATTCCATTGATGATTATGCTCTAAGCTTGTTATTAAGCATGGTAAAAGTAAAGCAAAAGTAAACATTTATAAAATATATAATTAAATAAAACACAAACCAATAGAATATCAATGCAACAATTTATATCACAAAATATTTTCAAGCCGTGATAAGTCATAAAAATAATAAATTCTAGGTACTAAAAATCTAAACTCAGTTGGCAAGAAAAGAATCACAACTACATAAAATAAACGAAAGCATAATCAAAGTACTAAACAATAACATAATTTTTTATCTATATATTCTCCACTCATTGAACATGTCATTTGCCAAATTATTTATCTAAGCATTCCATTCATTTGATGATTCAATCGTCAAAATAACATCCTCGATTTCATCAATTTTTTTCCTTGAAATCTTCTTCTATCTTGCTTTTGAAGTGGTTAATGTGATATATATGCATGCGTAATTTTGTGAGAAAAGGGATAATATTTATAAATCAGATTGATTAGCTATTTAAAATTAATTATTTAGGGGCATTAATAAAAGTAGGATTTTGAATCATCTTTGGTATTCTGCCCATAAGATTTTTTTCCAATTACTTCAGGTGGTGATTTCATAAATAAAAACTATCTTATGATACCCATTATGAATCTGATATAATTTATAAGAAATAGGATATAATTCTTTGAGATGCCTAACTTGAATTGGGATAATCAAGTTAAGTTCTTGATTGTTCCAGAGTAAAAAAAATTAAATAAAAGTATTAATGTGAATATTATTATTATTATTATTATTATTATTAATTAATTAATTAAAATATTTGATATATATTAATGCCATGCCTAACACACCAAAATTTTCTAGTAATATTGATTTACAAATTAAGAGTCAATTTGGTAAAACTTATAAAAAATATTTTTAATTGATAAAAATTGTATTTCAAAAACCTGTATCTCAAAAAGTACCTTTTTGCAAAATTATAAAATGGCACAAAATTGGGGTCTTTGTCAAGTCTTGTAAAAGCTCGATTACTTAAAGAATGTCTTCGAATATAGTTATCCAATGTTATTGTTGCAATCTCAATATGTGTTTGATTTTTAAAGAAAATAAAGGTATATCACATAAAATTTTTTACCTTTATTTCTAAACTCCAAATGTTCAGTCAATGTAACCTTTAAGTGATGAATAAGTACTATTAAACACTTCTTCATATTCTTTTGCAGGTTCACCATGCTAAAATTCAAGAAGATGATATATCACCTCTTTCTGAAGTCGTAGATATTCTCTCATTTATGGATACCTTGCATCTACCAAATAATATTTGTCTATATTAAAAAAGGTATTAGTTATATAGAACAATAAAAAAATTGTTACAAATTGACATAAAATAAAATAAATTGAATATTACCATGAGGTGACTTTGGAAAATTTAATTCTTTTTGTCAATTGCATGAATGAATATGCATGTATCATGTCCTGTTTCTTCCCATCCGACTAATATAGATGTAAATTGCATGTCAAAATTGCATATAACCATGGTATTCTATGTTGGTATCATTTCCTTCGCATAAATTGTATTTGATTTTCTGAACTTATACGCGTTGATATATGTGTATCATCAATAGCTCCTAACAATCCTAAAAATAAAAGAGATATATATAAATAAATACTTAACATTTTTGAAATTTTATGAAATAAAATATAATATTTTGAAATACCACCTTAAAATAAGGCATGTATCTACTGTCATGTAGAATTTTTGGTAAAATTTCATGAAATTAGCGTCTTTAGGCTTTATCAAGTCTTTTGCTAAAAGACATAAAACATCTAATACTTTCCTAAAAACTCTACTAACAATTTCACTTGAATGCCGAAAACGCTCTTAAGCATGCTTATTAAATGCTCTTGAAACAAGCATGTATAGGCAAATGCATACTTTCTCAATTACTGACGTATGTTTACTATGTTTTAATCCATAATTGAATTGTAAATCAAAAATTAATTGGAATACTACATTTTTTCTCATTGTAAACATATTAGCACTACATTTTTCATGACCTTACATTATTTCTAATAACCATTTCATTCCCGTTTAATAAGACACCATACAAGGTTTCTTATATATAAACGATGCATAATACTCTCCTATTTTTGTAGTTACACATGTGACAATTGATACAAATTCTTTTTTGCCACTATCAACATCATCATTATAATAGTCATCATCTATATCTAAAAAAATATAAAAAAATTATTATATATATATATATATATATGTATATATATATATATATATATATATATATATATATATAATCAGACGAATATAAAAATGAAATCATTCAAGTAAATAAATAGTTATTATAAGATAAATATAAAAATTACATGAGCCAATAACAATTAAAACATATTATTTTTCATGCACCACAACCTTTTGCTTTTGAATATTTCATACAAAAACTTAAGCTATCCCATTTTTTTCTTCAATTGAACATATCAAGACATAACCTCATCTCTTTGACTTTTGCTTAAAAATATAGGAAGCAAAATAATGAAGTTCACTACCAGTAACAATATCAAGCAAAGACTTTATATCATCCATAACTTCTGTAATACTAGCTCTTGGCAAATCTACTCTTTTAAAAGTCAAACTACTCCTACTTTCAATATTACCCCCTAATCAAGATATATATTCTCTTAATTTAACTGCATCTCCCAGACTTTTCCTACCTTTTTTTTCTCTCTTATTTATTTTTTCTTGCGAACTACATCTAATGTCTCTTTTTCACTTTTGCTTTATCCTTCCTCCATCAATTGATATGTCATCAAGGTTTGTAATATTTAGCGAGTCATTATCACCAGCCATGAATTCATCTAAGTTTTGATCACAATCTTCCTCTATTGACTCATTAATCCCTTCTAATGATATAAGTCTCTCTTTAGATGTATTAATATCAACATTAACATTTTGTGACTCTAAAATTGATGAAGTTATCCAAGCAAATTTTCTAGTAGCAACAATATCTCCAAATATTATGTCTAACCTTTCTTCAAATTCAGGTTTATAACTTACACTTCGAAACCTTATAGCTCCTAGCATAACCTGTAACATATTGTATTCATAAAATAACATACATGAATAATGAATATAACTTCATGAATTTGTTAAATATAGAATTATTATTAATTTAGAACTAACGTTAATTTTCTCATCCCACCATTTGGAAGTAGCATTAATAGTTTGCTTCTTTTCATCCCATCCTAATCTCATTTCCTTGCCTTTCAAATCTTCCAATCTTTTTCATAACATCTCACTTATTATTTAATTGAACTTTATCATATTAACAACCACTTTTTTTTTTGGAAAATTTTGTTCTAACATATTTTCATCCTTCTTTTGTAAAATAAGTTTCAATTCGCAGGCCTTTATAAATAGCTTGGATACATATGTCACAATATAATAAGATCATATTATCATTCCACATAGCTTTTGTTGTATTTTTCTTCTTTTTTTGAACAAATTGGATTTGTGACATCTACGATAATTATATTTTAATTAATATCTAATACATGAATAAACCTTTAAAATAAAAAATAAAATTCATGGAAAAATTAATATATAATATATTAGATCAATCAAAACTCCATATAGATAGATATATTAATGGAAAGTCTTAAATGAAAAGAAAAAACCCACCGTATGACTAGATACATAAAAAGAAAACTTGTAGGTATATGTGGTTAAAACTAATAAGCAAGACTATGATTGTATTGATATATATATATATATATATATATATATATATATATATATATATATATATATATATATATATATATATATATATATATATATATATATATATATATATATATATATATATATGAGAAGTAATACTAGGTAAATATCATGCAATAAATCTAAAATCATAAAATTTAGTACCACAAAAAATATTAGCTTGTTATCCAATAACACGATAGTTAAATTATTGATAATGACATCTCTAATGAATTACCATGGTCCCCACTCTTATGCATGATATTAATATTTAAAAAAAAGTCATTTTTTCTTTTAAAAAAGAAAATTCTATTTACTTTTCATACTTTGAAATAAAGTCTTGAGTATAGTTTCAATAGTAGTGGGGTTGTTGTATACCTCTTACAAAGGAGTTAGTGTACTCTCAAGTACAAACAATATGATACATCTTATCAATCCTTTCTAAAGAAAAATCAATGGTTTTTTTTCCACTATAAGGGCTTATTCCAAAATTTTTCCTAACATAAAAGCCCTATATTATAGATATGTTCAAAATTAATGAATCTTAAATACATTCTTAGCAAATAGGCTGTTTAGACTCATTTAGCTTAACCTTGGCCTGACATATTTTAGAAAATCTAAAAAAAAAGAAAGAGATGCATTTAGCAATCAAATACAAGAAAACTGTTATGCACTACTTTCATATAAAGAAAAAGAAAGCTCATGTTCTCATACAAAAGGAGATCATTATTCTTAGTTACTAGAATAAAAATTTTAGTTCTATTAATGTAAGAAAAATTGATGCCAAACTGCTACCTGAATTGTAAAGAACAATCAAGTCTCTTGGCATAAATCTAAGAACATTTCTAAAATGAAAAAAATTAATTTCACATTCCACATTTCTCTTTTTAAGTCCACAACATGCAATTGATTCTTAGATCATTGCATAAACTTTATGTTGTTTGTTCCCCTTATCAGAGTTTTAACAAAGACATCAAAACAAATGTTAACGAAATAAAATAGCGCTTGTGTCACATCTTATTTCTTGAGCCTCATTTCTCTTGTGTCATATCTCATTACTAGTCCACAAGAGGAACCCTATGATACTGTAGTTGCACAGAGATATTGAACCACAACCATAGAGATGAAAATATTCAAAGATGTTCATAGAATCTAAGAACAGTACAAGGAATAGACCAAAAAAGAATAGCACGAAATGGATGGTGTTGTATAGAGACATAAATAGATTATGCCAAAGTAAATTAACTTTAGCATAAAGTCATGAAATCAAGATAAAAAGGAGATTTCCCTCAAAAGTAGACACGAATAGATCATGCACAAGTAAATTAGAAAGGTTGAATGACAACCTTTACTGCAAGCTTCACTTTAAGCATGCATTTTCAACTTTTAAATTTCTAAATTTTAAACAAAATTTTCACACTATGATATTATTGTACATCAAAGCAAAGTAACAACTCCCATTCTAGTCAAATAGAAACTAAATTCATAGCAATATCTTCTATAGTTTTAGACACAATTAAACAGTGAAAACATTTCTCATTAGCATCCCTTAGAAAGTAAGTACATAACTATAGTTAGTTCAATTAATTAGCTTCAAACTTACATACTCTGGAAACTTTAGGATTCTGACAGCTGAATGAATTTGAAGGAATATCACTCAACTCAACTAGATAGCAAATACTTCACTATTAAAATTCAACATGCAGCCGAAAAAAGGACAAATCAAATGCATAAAGATGCAAAGGACCAATTCTCTTGCTTCTTTGAGCTCATCTTCGGAATTAGTTTTAATAGATCTCAATATAGAATCATCTAACTGCATTCATCAGATTTTGTTTTAAACTTGTAAAATTCCTTTTTGTGATTATACTTAAAAGATTAAGTTCGTGGATAGCAAATGATAATGTGACTTTAATATTATTTGTTATTTTCAACAATGACATTAAAAATTTTTTTAAATAATAACTTATAGAATATTAATATTTGAATAAATGTATTTGAATAATAACTTATTCATTTGGATGGAATTAAAAATAAAATAACAGGTGATTACAACAAGTAATCCAAATAATCTCCAAGAGAAAAATTGGAGAAAAAAGAAAAAAAGAAGCCATAGTAGTTGCCTATAACTAATTGAATTAAACCAAGCCAAGAAAGTGAAATGACATCTCTACCAAGTGAAATGGCTCCAAACATCTATAACTTAAAACAAAAGCATGTATTTACAAAATAACTTACAGCTTCTTCAAATGCAGCTTTAATTTCCTCATTTGTTGGAAAACCATCTAGGCCCCCTGTTCATCAAAACAATTTGTATCATTTAATAATATATTTCATTTTATAAATAATTTTCATAAGAAGATAATAGCTTACCCAAAACATAAATAGTAGTATACTTTTTCTCAAACTTAGCCCTTTCTTCAACTTCATTTTGATGATGAACAGCTACCTGATTTGTTTCCTGCAAAATCATGATGATATATAGCAACATAGAAAGCTGAAAATAGGGCAGAAGAACAACAAGTCAACAACAAATTATCAAAATCTAAACCCAAACTAGAATAGCAAAGAAAATGACGAGTGAAATAAACAAATGTTATGTATAGTTTATTCATAAGAGAAGCAATTGACCATAGAATCCTAAGCAGTGATAGAGAACGAAGAGGCAAAAATGTATCCAAAACTAAAGATCAAAAAATCACTCTACCCTTTGTATAACCATTAAAATTTCTAGCAACACAGTATAGCCTTCAAATATGCATAACTAAATTACAAGAACCACAGTACAACATGAAAGAAAAATGAATAGGCTACCCAAAAGACATGGATATGACAAATATAAAAAAAAAACTAACATATTGCAATATTATAGACAATTCAAAAACACAATAAGGATTCAATTCGAGCCAACAAAAGTATATATACAAATTATAAAAATCGAAAAGAAAAGAAAGAATAGGACATCAATCAAGCCAAAAAATAAAGATAGAACCCCACATCAAAATATATATTTTAATACATCAATAATTTTTCACATGAATAAATGAAACACGTGCTCATTTGTCATCAAACTATAGTGACAGAGGGGACTTTTAGTGAATTTTGACGCTTTACAAATTTTACATATTCATCCACAAAAATACAAACAAATTCTCCAACTTATCCATTTCAAAATAACAAGACTTTTTGCCAAAAAAATAGCCCAACAATCCAATACAAGTAAATAATATTCAAAGTGCAATATACTGGTGGAGAACAAATAGGATAAATCATGGCCAATCAAACCTAAAAGAGAAATGAAGATCAAACTTCCAAATTTCAACAAATCTAATTCTACAATACAAAGAATAAAGATTCAGAATCAGCAGCTGTTTAGCAATAGTATCGAGACAAAGAATAAAAGGAAACATTCATCAAATGGAGCTCTGATCGACAGAAATAACACTTTCAGGAATACCACAACAAGATTTTAGACATCAAATAGAGTTCCATAATAGTACCCAAAACAAAGAGAATAAAAGCCAAGTCCAATGACCAAATAGACACTATTTCAATACTGAAAATAGCTAAGCAGCACCCGAGACAAAATTGGAGGACCACCAAATAAGACACGTGCTTTTACTCGCCGGTGCATTAGGAAATGGTAGAAAACCAGGACGACAGGTGTTGTTCACTCGTGAACAATCTGGTCACCAGCTTCCTTTCATTTTTTCATCACAATCAACAATTAATAGGAAAATCAAGACATACCTATCAAATAATAGAGGAGAAGTAGCAAATAAAAGGGTAGATCTGAGGGGAGACCAAGCAAGAGAGGAAGACAACAAAGGGGAAGAAGCAGACTGTCCTTACACAACAGAAAGGAGGTAGCGACGTGGCTGGTCGGTGTCAATATGGGTGATGGCATTAAGCGGTTGTTGGCGTTGCTTGTCATCAATGCATCCAGTCCCCTCTTTCTTCTTTTTCCCAATCTATCTTCTTCCTTTTTCCTTTTTTTTTTCCTTTTGTGGTCCTAATCCATTATTTTAGAAGCAGTTGGTGCCAACCTTTAAAAATCCTTCACTTTTTTCTTTATATATATATATATATATTTTTCTTATTGGTTATAATGAAAGATCTCAAAATTAAAATTTTCTCCCAATCATCTAGTCAACACAAATCTTTCTTTACTACATTAATTTATTATTTTTTTAATTAATATTAATCCAACTTAACTGCCTTAATTAATTCCATTTATGACTTAATTGTTTAGTTAGAGCTTACTATTAACTATTCTCGGATCAAAAATTTAACTGAATTGTCGAGACGTTATAATGGCATTACAGTCGTTACCTGATCGAGACGAAAAAGGGGAAAGAAGAAAAAAGGGAAAAATGAAGGGGAAGGCTGTGAGTGAAAGAGAACCCGATTCTCCTTAAAAAAAAAGCAATATGGGTTTTTAATTTTCAACCTTCCCAAAACCACGTAGTTTTGGGTGAGGGTAGGAAAAATCCAATTTAATCCCTTAACTCTTCCAATTTAAATTCCTAAGCCCCAATTAAAATATAATAAATCATATAATGCTATCTTTTTCCTTTACATTACCTCATTTCATTCTTATAACACTTACTTATTTTATATCTAATTTATTTTCGAGTCTAATTTGTTATATTTATTTTAAATTTGAGTTTTCCAAATAAGGTTTTTTTGATAAATACAAAATAATTTTTATTATCTTAGTTAATCTCTTCAAATTTTAGTTTAACTAACATTGATGATTATAAATTGACCATCTCATGTAACATCTCAATTTATTTTATTATAAGCAAAAAAAGTTTTGAATATCAATTAAGTTTGAAATTAAACAAATTAATAAATGAAAAATAAAAAATTAAATAAAAATGAGATATGGCCATTTGTATATAATTTTGAGAAAGGAAGAGAATGGATTTGATCAATTATAAGAAGTGAAGGCAATAAAAATTGGATTTTCAATTTATTTCAATTTCCCTACAGAATGAAATTTTCGTAGGTAATTTAACGATGGAATCTTATTTTCGTTGGCAAATTACCTACGAAAATGCCATTCTATAGGGAAATTGCCTACAAAAATCTAATTTCGTAGGGAAATTACTGACAACATAACATTTCGTCAGTAATTTCCCTACGATGTAGGTAAATTATCAATGAAAACAATTTTCGTCAGTAATTTACCTAGAGAAACATGATTCCATAGCTAATTCACCTACAAAAAAGGATTCTGTTGGTAAATTTTTATGTGCAATTTCAGCCACAAAATATTGGTGCCAATTTTACAATGATTTTTTCAATTCCGACATTAATTTTCATCGATAAAGTTGGGCGGAAAAATTTCTCTCCATTATTTACGACGGATTTTTTATTCCATCGTAATATACTTTTTTTCCGACAAATTTCCCTACGAAAAGATTTTTTCCGTCAGTAATTACCTAGGAAAAATTGTTCGTCTGTATTTGAGAATTTTCTTGTAGTGTAGATTGTGGGTTTGTTGCTTTCTTACCGACATATGTGCTTGTGGTTGAAAGCCTGTGTAAATAACATAAAAAGAAAGATCCCTTGCTTTCGCTTGTGTCAAACGAATTTGCGCTCTAAGAGGTAAACATTTTTACACTTATTTATTGGTTTTATATTATTTTAGGGGCATAAATGTTAACACTTTTATAATAATACTTTAAAGTATATCTTAAATTGTACGCCATTCTCCTTAATTATATAAAATAATACTTATATAATGTATAAGTAGAGTAATATATATATATATATATATATATATATATATATATATATATATATATTATTTGTTATTATATATTGCTATTTAGCTATGTCGTGCTTAATAGTTTTTAATAAAATTTTCTTATATTTTAAAAATTATGTTCTAACATTTAATTTTGTGTATTTTTTTTAATTTAGGATTAAAGATGTTGATTTCTAACAAATATTGAATCCACTTTATAATTGTATAGTTATTGATTTGTTGAATAATTAACCATAAAAATTAGATAATTGAGAAAGTAACAAATAATTTTTTACTAGTATCATGTTTGTTTTGTAATTTTTATCTTGAATTATTTTGAACATTTGAAATGAAATTAAACTTTGTCTAATTGTTTGTTTATGATTGTATATATGTTAAAAATTTTAATAGTTAATTGAAAAATATTGGTTAACCAAATTGCAAAAAACAAAAGCGATAAATTGATTAACCAAATTTAATAACTGATTAGTGATTGATAAAGCTTAGATTATCAAACCTCTCAACAGGTTGGAAGAAAGGAGATCTGATCGTCACGTGGGAACCTGCAAAGCCTTACCCGGTCCAACCGAGAGGAAGGACTCCGAAGCTTAAGTCAATGTCTTAGAGGAGAATTCTCGAAGAGAGTAAGTTCTCACCATTAAGCGTACCTGAACCCACTATTCACCGGGCCATTTATAGAGGGTTTGGGAATGCACTTGAGTGACTAGGAAAGGCTATAAGAGTGTCAAAGTAGGAGAGCGACAATGTGACAAGAGGCAGGTGAGACGTGGCCTTGGCAGCATAACGCAAGATTAACAAGATAGCAGGTTCTATCAATTCGATCAGTTGAGGTCAGTCGGTTCTCCCATGCCAGTAGTTGTACACATCAGACACCTCTGGAGTAAGGTCTCTAGACTTCGGCCCAGGCCTCCTTTGAACCCAAAAGGTAAAAGGGGTATTATCAATTGCCCCCCCCGAAAGGGCTGTTGATCGTCCATCGGCTGGTTTGGTGGTGACTTAATGATGCTCCTGCTCGATCAAACTCCCGTCATTTCGAGTAGCCACCTTTGTTTAGCAATAGATGTGTGCTTAGAAAGATGCTTCGATACTTGAACCAACATGGCAGTTCTTTATCAACACTTGGCGAGTTTTGGTTGGTGCATCTAAGGCATCATTTGGCATAAATAGGCAGTCTGTAAAGGTAATTTTTTGCTCTTCATTAAAATTTCTGGCGAAACTCTGCCAAAAATATTTTTGCTTTTTTTTTGATTTTTTGACTTTAAGAATCTTTTAAACCTCAGAATCGTTTCTCCGATTAAGTGAATTTAACTTTCACGTCTTATATTACCTTTCCATCTTTTACATTTTGCTTGTGTTTGTTTCCTTTTGCGTCTTCTAGTTTAGGTCCTCGACTTTGTCCAAAGCGAGGAAGCATATTACCTCTCCCTCTTTGGAGACATGGCATCTAGCAGTGGTCAATCATTGAATAGGAGCTTTATGGGGCAGTATGAGGGTAAACCTGCTATAGAGACATGCTCCATCTTATTTGAGGGCATGGTGTCAAAAATAAAGGCGAAGTATGGGTTATCGAAAGATGTGCAGGTGATGAATCCCGACTCAATGGCAGCGACAGATGGTCCCTTTGGCACAGACCAGAACAAATGGTTCATTTGCCATTTGTGGAGTTTGGATGGAGGGCTCAGGTTCCCGCTTGGTACGTTCGAGATTAACATTCTCAAAGGTTATAGGCTTGCATCAAATCAGTTGAACCCTAATGGGTGGAGGGTGATAACTCACTTTAAGATAATTTGCAATAACAAAGGGGTCTTCTCGACCCTTTATCTTTTCACAAACTTTTTTTACTTGTCTAGCCAATTAGAGGGAATAAAATATTATTTTACCAGCAGGTCGAAGAAGAAGTTGATTGGGCTCCCCTCCTCAATAAAGGGTTACAAGGATAAATTTTTCCTCATAAGAAGAGTGAGGGGTTTTGGTGTGTCGATCACTCGATCAAATAATGTGATAACCCTAAGAGACCGAGCGGGTGGTGTCCATCTGTATGCCCTTGACATCGAGAAGCTGAATGGTACACTGAACAGACCAGAGTGTCCGTACGACTTTGACTGGCTAGTGCTGGTTAGCGATGGGCTAGAAAGCATTCTAGAGGAAGAAGGCATAGAATGTGAGCAGTAGGGAACACCGTTAGGAGCTCATAGCATTATTTATTTGCCATGTGTTATAGTCATAGCAAGTAGGGCACTGACCTTTTTCTTTTTTTTTCTCTTCCCTGTTTTGTAGCTACAATGGTTGGCTAAAGAGTTGTGAGGAATGAATTAGCAGGGGTGTGGCATAGCAATTTGTGACTAGAAATACTACATCGAGAAAGAAGATCGGTGAGAAGAAGAAGAGGAGGTTGTTGTCTTCTATGGAGGTTGAGTAGAGGAAAAAACTGAGGCATGGTCCGAGTAAGTCTCCTTGATGTGAGCTCTCTTCAAGGGGCATAGAGTCTCCCATCATATCAGCAAGCCCTGTAGGTGTTCCTACAGCATCGGGTCCCCCTATCACTTCGACCTCGGCAGTTCACTCTTCTTTGCAAAGGAGGAGGCTTTAGACTTGAGGACGAATCGCTGTTGCTCGAAGATGCCTTCCCTATTTTTGATCCTCCTGCTATCCTTACTACTAGTGGGTTTACTGAGAAGGTACCTACAAAGGTGGAAAAAAAGATGAAAGGCAAAGAGGCAACCTCAAGTGGCGTGGTTAGAGAGGAGCTTAGGCTGAGGCCTAAGCTTGAGGCCACCTTTATAAAGGATGCACTGAAGGAGCGCTTTAGGTAGAAGTGTTCTATAAAAGATTCTCGCATGGCATCTTTTATTATTCGGGGCCTCCTTAAAGAGGATGATTTTTAGGCAATGTGTGCTGACAATGCTTTGAAGATCGAGTTTAGGGGACTTCAAGTTATAGGCTTATATGTTTGTACCATCGTTCTCATTTTTAGATTTCAGTGAGTTAAACCCTGCTTCCTTTGCTTTGTTGCTCATTTTAGGTTTTGTTTGTGTTCAGATTCTCAGGCAAGGTGTGCATCTTGAAGGTCAAGCCAATTATTTCAAGGAAAAGTGGAAGGACGGCGTTCAGGAGAAGGAAGAGCTGAAGAATAAGCTCACGGTGGCTGCCCAGGAAAATTGAGATTTGAAGGCGAATATCCTTCGACTAACCAAGGAGACCGCAAATTGAGTACCATGCAGGAGAAGGTTGTCAAGCTAGAGGGGCAACTTGAAAGGGATGGCATTCATTTACGATGGCTCAAGGAGGATAATGGTAAATTAACGGCAGATTGCTATAGCGCTTCTACTGAGCATGACAGAGCTATTGCCAAACTAAATGACTTATGGAATACCTCAGAGGCCAAGGAGTAGACCTTTGTTAGCAAGTATACTGAGGAGCTGGTGTCCTTGAAACATGGCCTTATTAGTGAGCTGGCCGAAGCTCAGATCAACATTATCACTTACCTTAAATACAAGGCCAAGAGGCGCTTTCCTGGTATGGCTTTTGAGTGGATGGAAAATCCCATTGCGCTACCTGACTTGCCATCCAATGACAAAAGGAAGATTTGCCTGAGGATGAAGTGGATAAGGAGCCTGAGGTGTGGCTGATCCTGGGAATAAAGGTGCGACGGATAGTGAGTCTGCTCAAAAATCTCCTGTAGAGCTTGCGATCATGCCTTTTTTGGCCACTACCCCTTTTCTCACTCCCTCTACCAAGCTTTCGACTGCGGTACCCTTTACTTCTACTAGTGTGTATCCTTCTCCTGTATTGATTGCAAACCTCCTTCTGGCTTCAACTATCGACTTGGTTGTAGCTGTGCTTGTTGAATTAGGAGCCGAGATGGTTCCATAGTATTTTCCTATGTATAAGCAATTTTGTAATGATCAAAATTTGTGTAATTGTGATGGATTTATTTTCATTTAAATGGGATTTGGAACATTGATTCTTTTCATTTCTATTTTGCTTTATCGCACTATGATAACTCTATTAAACTGAATGAACAAACAAGTGGAATATACTTCCTGAATAATTGAAGAGATCCAAGGTCGCTCGATTGCTCACTTCCCAACATTTGTATGAAATGCACGTTAGGCTCTTCCAATGCCTATAAGCACACGATCTGATTGGCTAGGGCAATCAGTCGGCTAGTCAGTTATGGTTGAGCTATTAAGTCGAATGAATGATCATGTGGATTTTACATTTGCTTGCAATATGTCAGGAGGGCTTCATACATCGAGTTAAATAGCCATGCATTCTAATCGGAGTCGTGGCATCATTTTTAACTCGGGAGAAGTGAGAGCGAGGCATTTACGTATGATAGACTGGGACCCTTGCTCTTTTGGCTCAGGATTTGCATCGAGCGTAGCTTATAGGTGTTACAAGTCTTTTATGCATAAAGTAAATTCATTATTTTTGACAATTCAAGTTACAGTTCTACATTATGTACTTCTTAAGTACTTCAACGTTCCATGTCCTGGTAATATATGTGCCATCCAGGGTTCGTAGCTTATAAGCCCTTGCACCGAGGACTTTGGTAACTTCGTAGGGTCATTCCCAGTTGGGTGTTAGTTTCCCCACTCCAGCATTGGCCATTCCAATCTCGGCCTTTCTTAAGACCAAATCGCCAATATTGAAGGGTCACGGCCTTACTTTTCTATTATGATATCTAGCAACTCTCTGCTTATAAGTAGTAATTTTTGTGTAAGCATCTTATTTTTTTTCTTCTACCAGGTCCAGGTCCTGGCATCTTTCTTGTACGTTGTTCTGGTCGGCATAAAATGTTGATCGGTAGGAGGGGAGCCCGATCTCTACCAGTATTACTACCTTCACTCCATACATTAGCGAGAACGGTGTTTGATGGGTGCCTGCTCTTGGAGAAGTTCGATAAGATCATAAGACATTCTACAACTCTTCCATCCAGTTGCCCTTTGCTTCACCCAGTCGCTTTTTTAGCCCCATCAATATGGTCTGATTGGAGACCTCCGTTATCCCATTGCTTTATGGATGTGTGACCGAAGTGAACTTTAGGTCAATCTTTAAGCCGGATCAAAAATTTTGAAATGTCAAGCTATCAAATTGCTTGTCGTTATCAGTTACAAAGAATTTTGGGAGACCATATCTACAGATGATCTCTCTCCAAGCAAAATTTATGATTTTCTCGACAGTTATTGTTGTTAAGGGCTTTACCTCAATCCATTTGGAAAAGTAGTCAATGGCGACAAGAAGGAATTTCATTTGCCATTTGCCTTGGGGAAAGGGCCCCAAGATGTCCAGCCCCCATTGGCGAAATGGCCAAGACACTCCGATTGGCTGCCTATTTACCGCAGGCTATCTGATAATTTTAACATGAATTTGACATTGCGAGCACTTTCTGACCCTGTTTTGGGCATTTTTAAAGATATTCAGCCAATAATAACTGGTCTAGAGTACTTTTCTCATGATCGCCCTGCTAGCTTCGTGAGCTCTACAAATGCCCTTGTGGATCTCTTTGAGTATATAGTCGCCATCCTTCATCATGCATTTGAGCCAGGGATGGCTGAACAACTTCCTGTGCAATTCATCATCAATTATGGAATAATTGAGGGATTTTTGAGATACCTTTTGGGCCTCGTCCTTGTTCGCGAGTAGTTCTCCCATTCAGAGGAAACTTTTGATAGTGGTCATCTAAGTGTCGGTTTGCTGATCGATGTCCATCAATTCTAGCTCATCGAGGGAAAGATAGGGCTGTTCAATAGTGGTTACAGCTTCCTTAATTTTGTGCTTGTCAAAGGAGGATAGCTTGGCTAACCAATCATCCATGGCTGTTTCTTCCCTAGACGCTTTCTCTAGGGCCCAGGTACAACTAACCTCTTCTATCTCCTTTAAAGTGGCTTTGACTTTTGCCAAGTATCTTTTCATCATATCCTCTTTAGCTTCGAAGGCTTTTGATACCTGACTAGTCACTAGCTGGGAATCACTTTTGATTTTGAGGGTTTTTGGCTGTATTGTCTTTGATAACCTCAGGCCATACAGCGATGCCTCATACTTTGCAACATTGTTAGATGTTTTAAAGTTGAGCCGAATTGTGTACCTAATTGTAATGCCAAATGGGCCCTTCATGACTATGCCATCTCCGCCTCGCGCACTATTGAAAGCCCCATTAACGATCATTTCCCACGTTATCTGCGTAGGCTATGCCATCGGCTCTCCAATTGTAGTGAATTCTGCTACAAAATTGGCTAGCACTTGTGCTCTTATAGCACTCCTAGGTTCATACTTGACGTCCCACGATTTCAATTTTATGGCCCAGCTCACCATCTTTCCCTCCAAGTTAGGTGCCTACAAAATCTTCCTAAGCGACTAATCCGATCGGACAACGATTGTATGTGCTTTGAAATACCGCCTCAATTTATGAGTGCACATCATTAATGCCATGATTAGCTGTTCAATTGGATTTTTCCTTAGCTCCGAACCCCTAAGCACATGGCCAACATAATAAATAGGGAGCTGCTGTGACCCTTCTTCTCTGACCAGAACACCCGTGACTGCATCCCCGGATGTGGATAGGTATAGGAAAAGGTTTTCTCCTGGGATCGATCTACTCAACAAAGGAGGTGCCATTAGAAATTTCTTTAACTCATCAAATGCTTTTTGGCAGTCTGCCCCCCACTCGAATACGTCATTTTTCCTCAATTTCTTAAAGAAATGCTTGTACCATTTTGCGAAAGAGGAGATGAATCTTCCTAGAGCTGTGATCCATCCATTCAACCTTTGTACGTCTTTCACATTTCTTGGGGACTGCATGCCTAGAATTGCCTATATTTTCTCCTAATTGGCTTCGATCCCTCATTGTGAAACCATGAAGCCTAGGAATGTCCCTGAGGGCACATAAAAGAAACATTTTTTTGGATTCAGCTTCATCCAAAATCTATTCAGAGTTTCAAAAAACTTTGCCAAGTTAGTAGGGTGCTCAGTGGGACTTTTGCTCTTGACAATCATGTCGTCACCATAGACTTCAATATTTTCCCCGATTTGACCTTTAAATATCTTATTCATCAATCACCGATATGTAGCTTCGACATTTTTTAGGCCAAACAGCATTATTTTGTAGCAAAAGGTTCCTTCATCCGTAATAAAGCTTATCTTTTCCTAGTCTAAGAGCCATACCAATATCTGGTGGTACCCAACGTAAGCATTAAGCAGTGAATAGATTGTGTGACATGCTGTTGCATCGACCAACTAGTTGATACTTGGCAAGTTGTAACTATCTTTCGAAAAAGCTTTGTTGAGGTCCATGAAGTCAACACACATTCTAAGTTTTATGGACTTCTTCTTCATAAGTAGCATATTTGCCAGCCACTTTGGATAGGCCACCTCCTGAATTGTCCCAACCTTGAGGAGTCGATTGACCTCTTTTGAGATGAATTTTCTTTGGTCGGGAGTGTGTCTATGGAGTATTTGCTTTATTGATCGATAACTGAGGTCGGTATTCAATTGGTGCGTGATTATTTCTCGATCTATGTATGTCCTTCGGCTTTCAGGCAAAGAAAGCCTGATTTATCATTAGTACTTCCATCATCGACTCCTCGACCTTCGCATCCATGCCCACTCCTATTTGTATATTTTTATTTCTTGAGAGTTCTCTGACCTTTACCCTCTGGCTAGGTTCATTCTAGGATGTTCATCTTTTCTACTTCTTTCGGTCTCTTGCTCCACTGCATAGTCTCTTTACTTGGCCTAATCATGGAGACATACACCTCTTGAGATGCCTTTTGATCTCCCCTTAGGATGGCAACACCCCACTCCGTGGCTATTTTCATTACCATATACCTTATACTAGTAATGGCTGTTGCTTGGAAAAGCAATGGCTTACTGAATATCGCATTGTAGGTGAAGCTCATGTCAATTATCATGAACGTCACCATACATACATGGGTGATTGCTTCTTGGCCTAGCTCAACGAATATTTTTGTAGACCCTACAATAGGGACTATGTTATTACCTAATCTTACCAGTGAGGTAGCGTTTGGTTACAGTTCTCCAATCGAAAGTCCCATCGCTCATTATGCTTCAAGTGTCAAGATATTCACAGTGCTTCCTTATAAGAATCCTTTTTATAAGGAAGTTATTGACCCTAGCATTGACGACTAAGGCATCCTTGTGAGGAAATTTCAAATCTCCTACATCTTCGTGCGAGATGGAGACTAGACAAAGTGTTTCAGATAGGTGCGAGGGTAGATACATTTCCCCTTCTTTTTACGAGAAATATTTTCTTTGTATGACGATCCTCCTGCAATCATATTGATCACCCTAGCATTCGGTCTATGATGACCCATGATGCCAGGCTTTCTACGTTCGTCATCCTCATAGGAGCTCGAGTTGTCTCCTTTTCCAGAGGGCGGCCTGCAAGGGCTACCTTCCTTCACAGGGCCTATGAATTTTTTCAATGACCCTCTCTATATGAGCCGTTTGATTTCCTCTTTTAGTGAATGGCACTCATCAGTCATGTGATTGATGTCTCGGTGAAATTAACAATACTTACTAGGATCTCTTATACTTCTCGATCTTAGAAATCCTCTTAGGCCAACTCACTTTCTTATGTTTCTCTTTAATCTACATAAGAACTTGTATAGGACTAGAATTGAGTAGGGTAAAGGTTCGTGGTGGCTGGGCAAGGGGTCGCTCAAGCCTACTTCGCTCAGTCTCCTTGTGTTTGCCTAGGCTCCTTGATATAGACGGTCTGTCGGGGCTTTTTCCTGCTTTTTTAGGTGCCCAAGCCTCTTGGACCGATCGCCCATCCGGGTATCGCAACCTATCCATTACACTTATTTTTCATCTTCTGTTGGATTGCAAGACATCATCCAATTGAATATGTTGCCTGGCTCTTTCCATTAGATCAATGAAGTCCACTGGCGGCCTTGTTGTGAGTGACTCGAATAGAGGCCGGTCATGGATTCCTCCTGCCCTAGAACCTATTGATGCAGTCTCTAAGACATTCATCAGATCCCTGATAGAGGTTACACAGGTCGCTTACTGATTTTGCCGCTCACGTCTGTACGGTAACCTCATCGTGAATAAATCCTTTAGCTATCTAAATGATGTGATTGGCTCCCAAGGTAGCTTATAGAACCAGTTCATCGCATCTCACTCTAATATGGTAGGGAATATCCTGCAGGTGATCCTCTCGTCATAAGTGTACACTTGTACTATCGTGAGATACTCTGCCATATGGGAGGTTGGGTCGATTTTACCTGTGTATCTGTCCATGATCATATCCCTCCATCTGGGGGCTAGTTCAGAGTCCATTATCTCCCGGCAGAAAGGGAAAACTATGTTTTCAGAAGTATTATGCTCAAAGGTGCGTCTTCCCAAGTTTTCCAAGCCAAATTGTTTAAGCTTTTGCTTAAACCATTTGTCTTCTTTGCTTTCTGACCGCAACTCGCTCTCTCCTCTTACTTTTTTCGAGTGGTGCCTGATGGGAATGCACATGAATGATAAGTCATATCCAATGGATGTGGTGGATGAGCAACTTGGCTAATATGTGGGATCCTTGTTCGAAGAAGCAGCCCTACCAATTTTATCGCTTCTCCTAGCGGCCGGTATTTTTGAATATACGCTTGTTTTGTGGGTGCACTGTTCTGATGGTTCATTGATAAAGAGACCTCTGTTTCTTTGCCTCCTCAATTTCTCATTTGCGATGTCGTATCCACAACTTCGAGTCGGGTTCTACGGCATCTTGCCTTTACGAATAGTCTGGATAGTACTCTTTGTGAAATCACGAAGGAGTATCCTCATATCCCTCACTGTGACAAGAGCATTGTTAGCTTATCACAACATTGCATTGTCAAATTTAGGTAGGAGGTAAGCCCTCTTGGGGGACCTGTAGGTCTTGCTTTGCCTCCTTGTATGCTTGGAATTTTCCTGAGCTTCTTCGATTTCCTCACTCCTTTCTGGCATCCTGTGATTGGATGATCTCAACCTTGTAATGACTCTCAATGAAAGCACCACTTAATAAAGCTTAGGTTATCAAACCTCTCAATGGGTTGGAGGAAAGGAGATCCGATTATCACGTGAGAACCTACAAAGCCTTGCTTGATTGGATCAGGCAAAAGGATCAGTGCCTTAGAGGAGAATTCTTGGAGAGAGTAAGTTCTCATCATTAAGCGTACCTGAACCCACAGTTCACCAGGCCATTTATAGAGGGTGCAGGAACGTATTTGAGTGCCTAGAAAGGCTACAGGAGTGTCAAGAGTAAGAGAGCAACAACGTGACAAGGGGCAGGTGAGACGTGGGCTTGGCAGCATAACGCTGGATTGATAAGACAATAGGTCCCATCAATCCGATTGGTTGAGGTCAGCTGGTTCTCCCATGCCAGTAGCCACGCGTCAGAGGCCTCTGGAGTAGGGTCTCTGGACTTTGGCCCAAGCCTCCTTTGAGCCCAAAAGGTAAAAGGGGTATTATCAGTCATTAATGATTTAAAAATAGATTGGTTAAGAAAATTATCAATGAGCAGATTAACTAATTCTTATTCACCCCTAAATTTTTTAAACTTCGATTGAGTTTTTTGCATGAATTAGCATGAATATTTAGGAAATTTGAGTTCAATTTTATGAGCTTCGTAATAAACTCACATTACCTTTCTTTCTATGTTTAAAAAAATATACCTATTATCCCATCAATTTTTTTCTACTTGCATTTTTTTTGTTATATTTGAGAGAAAATATGTATATTTTTGTCAAGAATACATGAATTCAACAAAAAACATGCATATGCTTAAAGAATTTAATGGGATAATCAGTATACTTTTATTAACATTGGAGGATAATGTGTGCAGATTGCTAAATGCAAGTGGATATATATATATATATATATATATATTCAAATATGTAAAATACCAATTGTAATATTGAAATGTGAGACTAAACTTTTTTGCCAACTACATATGTGCTTTTATGCATTTATCCCTAATTTATATACTTCATAACTCCCTAACATCAAAATATTAGTGATTTATAAATTTAAAAAAAATCACCATAAAAGTTTATATATATTGAGTTAGAAAAATTAATATCTAAGACTTGTGCTAAATATATTTAACAATTGTTTGATTCGTCTATTCTTAAAGTTAACAATTTGCATGTCCGTGGGGTTTACTCTTTTCTGTAAACTATTTTACATGAAAGCCGTATCAAAATGGACGCGACAATTGTGGATTTAAATGGAAAACCTAATACAATGATTCTATAATTGAATGTTAAACTAATTTATTGATTAAATTAATATATTGTTTCAGCAAGAGTTTTTTTCTTTTTTACCTAATGATTTTCATAAACATTCTAGATGAACATTGTCACCATTACAAAATCTGAATATTTCTTGAGGCTAATATTCTAGGTATTCCTTCTCTCTCTCTCTCTAATTCATTATCATCTTATGCATGTTGTTTAATGGTGCTATATATGTTTTCTTGTATTATTTGTTTTGATTCGCATATTCTTAGAAGCGATATGATGATTTGAGCCTTTTGGTGTACTAGAACATAATATTAGGATGTGATTTCTTCCATGAATGCTTGTTGTGTACTTTATTTTAAAATTTTGTTTTAATTATTATTTTTATCATTATGTAATTAAAGTATGATGTAAGGATACTACTCTAGATTTGGCATGTTTTAGATCCATAGAATTATATATTTAGAGTTCATTTAAGATCTTAAATAGTTTTGTGTTTGATTGTTTTGCTTTCTGTATTTATTCCTTAAGTGATAGAAGAGAAGAAAGTATCACAGACGGCCATCTATCAACGTGACAAATGGGACACATGGTACTTTCTTCTCATCCCTTCCCTTTTCTGGTTATGGGTGTCTGTCACATTCTAAGGGCATCCATGGCTAGATTTGTGCTTATTTTAATCTCCTTTTTATCCTTTTTATTTTTCTTTATGTCATTTTTCTTAATATTTGATGTTTAATTCATTTTCGTGTCTTTATGTAAGTTTTTTTGCTTTCATATGCATGTTTAAATTCTGATATTAATATTTTGTGTGTTGTTTTAACTTGCCTTTTTATTGTATATTTATTTTAAAATTCTAATTAATCAATTTTTTTGGTTTGTATAAGTAATTGATTGGATACACACTTGGAGTTTTTTTGAGGAATGACCTTGCTTTGGGAGTTGTGCTTGCAATTTGTTCACACTTTTCCTTTCATTGATTTTATTTTTATTTTGCATTTAGATTTAATTGTTTAATGTTTTTCTTTATTACTTTAATTTTTGGTTTTATTTGGATGTATTCATTTTTAGGGATGTAATAGGTAGTAATAAAATTATTTTCTGCACGTTAAATGAAAATTTCATTTAAAATCAATTTCTATTAATTAATTTGGATTTTTCTTACTAAAATGGACCAATGTCTTATTTTCCAACCCAAAAGTCACCCAATAATAAAAAAAGATTTTTGTAAAATATGCATAAGGGAACCAATGTTCCCAACCCAATAAATGCCCCAATTTATGTATTTTATTTTATCTTTACAGTTGGACAATTTTCTTTTGTAATAATTTAAGTAGTTGAATTATTTATTTATTTATTGCTTATTTAATTAATTGACATGTTTATTTAAATCTATGCATCGTGTGAGAAGGGAGGTAGTAGAGTAATGTTTAAAACCTAATTATAAAACAACACTTAATCGAGGTGCCAAGTAAAAGTGATGTCCAGAATACCATTCTCTATTTAGGCATAAAAAAGTCAAGATTCATTTCCCAACATTTTGTTGGGTGGTGACTCCATGCCACCTATCTCTTTGATTCTATGTTAGATGTCTTCATGGGTTGACCATCAACCAGAATTTAGACCTAACCCCTTTTTATTGTGAAGTAACCAATTTATGAGTTATAATGATCCTCATTTGGTCTTGAACCCTAAAAATGAGCCTTCAAAAACCTAACCCAGATACGAGTGTAGCTCTAACATATGTCACAGTGGCAACTCCATTGGGGACAAAGAGACCTTGCTCTTAAAAGCATCTTCTAGAGCCTTAGAATTAAGTTAGGCGTTCCTTTATAGCCTTGGTGTTATCCTGAAACACTCCATACGTTTAGTCAATGTAGGGAGGTGTTAAGGAGAACCACCAGCCTAAGTCTAGTACCAATTGGTATATAAAATGGTGACCCATCAGTTGTTATGCTCGTGATGAGCTAGACCTATTAGCAGGGACCATGGTTGGGTAGCCTTAAAGTTTCATCACCTTGACTCAAGCCCATGTAATGACAATAGCTACTTCTCCTAGGTTGTATGACCATAATAATGTTTGTTTGCTATGTAGACCTCTATGTATTAATCAAACTCAAACAAATTAAGAGGGTACCGATCAAAGGCTACTATGCCTCGATGGGCCTTACCCAATTTGTATCAGTTAGTCTAAAATATATAAAGGTCAAAACCCATATGCTTACTCTTTTAATTAAGGGAGGTTATGCTATCAATTTTCTGTCGTGCACCATACATGTCCATCGGGTACCCTATTGATCCATAGGCTAAGTCCACCTAGGAAAGAGACTGCAAGACCTCCGAGGTAGGAGTAATAAGGTTAAAAGGCTTTGTTTATGTTTGTGTGTGATTGTGACTAACATCTAACGAAAGCATTCATGCATCATGTATATACCATGCTCATGCATCATCTCTAACGTTTGATTCTTGTAACCATCATAAATTCATCTAGGTGGTCCAAAGGGTAGGATGGTTGCCTTGTTCAAAAACTGACATTTGAGTTGTTAGGGCTAAGCTCAAGTTTATGGTTGGAATTAGAAGTTAGTTCTAAGTTGGGTCTAAGCCAATTGTCAAAAAATAGTCAGGAAATAAGATAAAAAAATGGATGATGAACAATTGAATAAGATTGGGAGAGTTACAGATAAGACAATAAGGTTCATGGCCCTAAAGGAAAGGTTGAATGCTTTTGCTTCAGGACCTTTGGTGATATGAGATAAATTAGATTGGAGGCTAGATAGAAGGCTTTAAGAGTTTAAGGAGAGGTTGATGCCCATGATTAGCGGGTTGGTGGCTTCTTTAGTACCAAACACTAGAGATCAACCTGTGGCACCTGCTTGCGAGACAACAAAACCAACACATGTTAGGGACGCTACGCGTGATAGATGCTACTGTGCTTTGAGACCCACCAAGGTAAGAATGGAGCCATGAGCAAAAGAATGATTAAATTGAGGAAGAGGATGAGGAATATGTTCCTTTAGTGATGAATATGAGGAGCAAAGGTCCTAGTGCTGAGGATGCTGCCTTCAAAAAAATGGAAGAAACGTTTGAAGCAATGTTCGGATTATTGTCTGTTGGAAGGGGAATAAACCTCGAGGATAGGGATTTAGATGGGGATGAGCTATTGCCTCAGAGGTTTAAAATGCCTAACCTATTAAGATTTGATGGTACTTTAGATCCTTCTATGCATGTTAGGTAATACATATTGATTATGAAAGGCACCACCTTAACCAAAAAGCAGAAGCTGGAATATTTTTATTTGAGCTTAACAGACCCCGTAATTGACTGGCATCATAGGTTGTATAGGCTTACTAAAAAAGATTGAGATTTACTGATTGAAGAATACCTCTAGCAATATGATTATAGTACTAGGATAGATGTCACTCTGAAGGACCTTGAATTCCTCCAATAAAAGCATGACGAGTCCTTTCATGAGTACCTCATGAGATGGATAAATTGAGTAATGGAGATGAAGAGGAAGCCTGACACAATTGACCAGATTAGGCTTTTCATTCAAAATGCAAGTCCTTATCTGAGGGATAGCCTGAATATGAAAGGTTTGAAAGATTGGGAGTCTTTGAAGGATATAGCAATAGAGGCTGAGAGAGAGTATTTGGCTAGAAGGGCAAATAATGAGGGTGCTAGAAGGAATTTTGGTAACAATAAGGCAGTTGGGAAAACAAAACTAGAAAGAAAGCTAGAGTGTCTACAAAAAAGGTTAATCAGAGGCATTATTCCAACCTCAATAGGTCACTGTTTTAGGTGTTGGACCGATTGAGCAAAGAAGGGAATCTTCAACCATTGCTATTGAGACCTACAAAGAGTCAAGGGTTGCGTCATTATAGGGAAATCAATATTGTGCTTACCACCAGCATACTGGGCATCTCACTAATTATTGTCGCACCTTAAGGAACAAGATTAATGATTTGATAAAAAACAAATAAATTTCAAATCCTGAGAAGAGAGAATAAGAAGAAGAAGAAGAAGAAGAAGAAGAAAAAGAAGATAGGAGATTGTTGTATTACCTCCAGTGTTTATGATTGGCTCTAATCTACCCGAGTGGTATGTGACGAGAGACCTATATAGGAATGAGTACGTGGCCGTTACTCATTCCACCCCAAAAGTGACAAAGCCAAGTGAAGACAATTAGCTAGTTTTAATTATTTTTTGTTGGGATTTCCCTACTAAAAGTGAAGATGAAGGGACTATGGTGCCTATTGATATCAGGGGTTCAGCCAGTTAGAGTGAGGAGAAAGTGAGGGAAGAGAAAATATTGAGGGTGGTCGCTAAAAATGGAAGGGTGGCCTTAGAAATTGAACAACAACTAGCTCTTACTATAGTGCCTACAGAGAAAGCTGGAGGAGAATTAGATAATCAAGCAGTTGAAGAAGACATAGGCCTAAATTTTTATGTGGGATTTATTGAGGTTGTCCCTATCACATAGGTAGAAGTTGATGGAAGCTTTTAGTGAGTTTACTATCACCACTACCATTTCACTTTCTAAATTATTGGATTTGGTTAAAGGAGGAACAGGAGAGAATGTTGTGTATTCTGATGTTGACCTACCTACTGAAAGCAGAAACCACGATTGCCTTCTCTACATCAAAGTTCAAGTGAATGATAAACACATAGCATGTGTGATAATAGATGACAGGTCATCTATTAATGTGTGTCCTTTAGTCGCAATTCCTGCTTTTGTGCTGAATGAAAGAATGCTGAACAAGTCTAATATAACCATTTCTGCCTATGATAACTCAAAGAGGCAAGTTGTTGGGACGTTCAAGGCTCTAGTTAAGATGGGACCTATTGAAACAGAGGCTGAGTTTGTGGAATTGCCAATTCTTGCCAACTTCTTTGTCCTACTTGAAAGACCATAGTTCCATAAGTTTGGTGGGGTGCCCTCTACACTGCATTAGATGATCAAGATACCCCATGATGGTCAATGGTAACCATTAAAGCTACAAGGGTTAACCAAGTATCAGTGTTGGAGATAGCCAAGTAGCCTTTTAGTGGGTTTCATGTGTCTATAAGCAATGATGAAAAAGGTGAAAGCAGCTTTGTTGACAGTCCACTAGTGATCAATATGTTGAAAAAGATAAACTTCCTACCTGGGGCCGGTCTGGGTAAGAATTCTCAAGGGTCATAAACTACTATCACTACTAAAGGTTTGAAGGATAGGAAGGGGTTAGGTTTCACTAGCCCTAATGAGAAGAACAAAAAGAAAAAAGTAGTGAAAGGAATTTCCTATATTTCTCAGAGCTTTATGCCAGCTTTAGGGGTTTGCCTTTGTTATGGAGAGAATGAGCCTCAACCGATAGGAAGTGAAGTAGTGTTAGGATTTGAGCTATTTAATGACTTCTTTGACTAGGAATAAGGAATTATCAAGTTGTTGAGGGTTTTTGGGATGAAGAAATCCTTCTGTACCATTCAGTTTGGGATAAAGAAATGCCCAAGGAGATTATAATAAAGAAACTACTTACTGTTCAGGTAAAGGGCAAGGAATTGAGGCTGAAGATCCACCCAAGTTGGACCTAGAAGTTGGAGAGACATCTGATGCCACTAAGACCGAAGAAGATACTTTCATTGATATTGTTTACATTTCTAGAATGTTTTGATGAGAACAATGATTCATCTTTTGATTATATTGATAAGATGAACAATTTTGCTTACTTATGTGATGTTTCTTCTGATTTCAATATGCAAAATCATGATAATGAATCATTCATATTTAACATTAACTCAAGCACATGTTCATTTAATCTCGTAACAAAAAAAACCCAAAAGAAATTTTATTAGCATCAAATATAACTCCTAAAGAGAGAAAGAAATTTGAGAGTATTAAAAAAATATGGAAAACTCTTTGCTTGGACCTATGAGGACATACCGGGAAAAGATTAAGAAATTGTTGAACATGCCATCCCAAACTATCCAGGGTGCAAACCAGTTAAGCAAAAGCTTAGGAGACTATGGCCAGAATGGGCTGAAAAGTTAAGGAAGAAGTTAAAAATCAAATAGAAGTCACTTTCCTAGTGGAGGTTCAATACCCTACATGGTTGGCAAATGTAGCCCTTGTGGCAAAGAAGAATGGAAGAGTTAAAGTTTGTGTGGACTATAGGGATTTGAATAAAGCTTGCCTAAAAGATGACTTTCCCTTGCCTCACATAGATGTCATGGTAGATTACACAATTGCCTGTGCCATGTATAGCTTTATGGATAGGTATGCCGAATACAATCAAATTTTGAACAAGATCATAGATCGGATCAAGATAGACTTTATCACTGAATGGATACCTACACTTATTAGGTCATACCTTTTGGACTTAAGAATGTAGGCACCACCAATCAGAGGATGGCAACTAGGATATTAGAAAGCTTGATCCATAAAGAAGTGAATGTATATGTGGATGACATGATGATCAAGTTAGCTACCCAGAAGGGTCACTTTGAGGCATTAGAAAAGTTTTTTCAGAGGATTCATAAGTATGACCTCTTAGGACATATAGTGAGCCAGAAAGGCATAGAGGTAGATCATGACAAAGTGAAGACCATCAAGGAGATGCCTGTGCCTTAAAAGGAAAAGAAGGTTAGAGAATTTCTAGGTAGGATTTAGTACATAAGTAGGTTCATAGCCAAGTTTACTTTGATTTATGAATCGATATTCAAACTACTTAGAAAAGGATCAGTGGTAGTATGGAATGAAGATTGTCAAAATCTACATTCATTAGTGTTGAGATCGCTATAGGCAGGCAACCCCTGGATCTTGTATTTAGCTATAGAGGATAGTTTAAAATGATGGCTCAAGAGCATGACTTTGGGGTTGAGTACATGGTTTACTACCTCAATAAGAAATTTGTTCAATATGAAGCTAATTATATAGAAGTTGAGATGATCTATCTAACTATCATTTAGGCTTTAAAGAAACTGAGGCATTACTTTCACTCCTATAGAGTACAAGCAGTGGCTAAATAGAACCCTCTTAGGTATTTGTAGAAAGCACCCTCACTCATGGGAAAGATGGGTAGGTGGGTAATCCTTTTATAGGAATTCAACATAGAATATATCACTAGGAAAACCATTAAAGGAAGAGCTGTAGCAAAATTCCTAGTTGATTAGCCATTAGAGGGAGAAGAGGTAACCTATAAGGCCCTGGTGAAGATATCACAGCCATAATAGTATAGAGTTTGTAGATGTACTTTGACGGAGCTATGAATAACAAAGGAGCCAAGGTAGGAGTGATCCTAGTAACCCAAGATGGAGAGAAAATGCCTTTAGCCAAGAAATTAAGGTACAAAGGAATGAATAACAAAGCAGAGTATGAAGCCTGCATCTTCAGGTTAGAAGCCTTACTAGCTGTAGGGGAAAAATCTATAGTAGTATTCAAAGATTCATCATTGGTAATCTATCAGGTGAGGGGTGAATGGTCAGTGAAGGAAGTATGGTTATTGCCTTATCTCAAGTGTCTGAAAGCCCTAACTAGCCAGTTCAAGGTTTGTACTTTTAGGTATGTGCCAAAAGATGAGAATCAATTAAGTGATGCCTTGGCCACTTTGGTATTGATTTGGGATAAGACAAAGGGAATAAGCATGAGTTGGTATTAATATGGAGTTTTAATAAGCTGTACTTTGAAACTGAATAGAATATGGACATTAAGGTGGATGATAGGAAGCCCTGGTACTATGACATCCAGAACTATTTAGAAAGGTTGGTATTTTTGGAGGAAGCCACTGAAAAGGACCAATGAATGATTCGTAAATTGTCAACTTAATTCATTATCGTAGTTGGAGTGCTTTACAAAAGACAACCTAATGGCATTCAACTGAGGTGTTTGAATAATAAGGAGGCTAAGAAAGTCATAGAAGAGGTACATACAGGGGTATATAGAGCTTACATGACTTGGTTAGCTTTAGCAAAGAAGATTATGCACCAGGGGTTCTTCTAGTTTGCAATGGACATTGATTGTTCTAAGTAAGTCAATAAATGTTAGTTATGCCAATAGTATGCAAACTTAAGACACTTGCTAGTTTCTAATTTGTGTAATCTCACATCGCCTTGGCCATTCATTGTATGGGGCATCGACATCATGGGTATGATTCATCTGTTAGCTTTGAATGGGCATAGGTTCATTATAGTGGCTATTGATTATTTCACCTAGTGGGTAGAAGCAAATCCTTCAAGAAGGTAGACGCTAGGGATATGGCTAAATTCATTGAAAGGAACCTAATATACAGATATGATTTGCCTCACCACATAGTCTTAGACAATGGGGATTGCAGTTTTTTTTGGGGAAACAAAGCAGATGCTTAGAAAATATGGGGTTCAGAACCATATATCTTCTCCTTATCGACCTCGGGTGATGAGGTAGTCGAGGCAGCCAATAGGGATGTTAAGAAGATTTTGGTTAATATGGTTTAGACCTATAAAGATTAGGCCGATAAGCTAACTTTTGCATCATGGCCTTATAGGACTATAGCCAGGACTTTAACTCGAGCTACTCTATTTTCTGTAGTATATGGGATATAAGCTGTACTGCCAGTGGAAATTGAGCATCAGTCTTTAAGGGTGGCTTTAGAAGCTATATTACCAAAAATAGAGTGGCTAGATAAAGATTGTTGGAGCTGAACATATTGGATAGGGATAAGATGCATGCTTATTATCACAATCTGGTTTACTAGAAGAGACTAGCTCGTTCATTTGAGACAAAAAGTTAGGAAGCATCCCTTAGAGGAGGGAGATTTGGTGTTTAAATAGATAAGGCTTGGGATTCCAGATATTCAAGGCAACTTTAGGCCTACATAGGAATTGTAATGGCCTTAACACCGGCCTGACCGTGAACAGTAAATTTCGATGGTGAATAGTGCACTCGGGCCGTAAATCGGAACCGAAAGTGAAAAATATTTTATTTAATCATTAGAAGGTATTGGTCATGGTGAATCCAGGGTTGAAATTTGAAGTGAAATCAAGGTCAAATAGGCATCCGAAAGTTAAAAATACGAAAAAGGTAGCAAATCAATTTCCCTAGTGGAAAAGGTGACTTGATTTTGTATAAATTTTTAAAAATAGCAAATGAACTCCAAAAATTGTCAGATTTTGCAGATCTTCATGAAATTTCATGTAGATTATTTTGGTATAAAAAAATAAATTATTCGGTGATGTCGAAAGTTGTCAAATTGGACCAGTTTGGTTGAATCGGAACAGTAACGGACTCCGATTCAGCCAAAAATTTACGTGCAACCTATTTTCGGGGTGATAAAAATTATGAAATCATTTTTAAAGTGATTTGAAGTTAAGAAGTGAAATAAATTAATTAAAATCAATATTGGGTAATTAATGGGTTTTAATTTAATTAAATTAGCCCAAACCTAAACCCATTAACCCAAGTCCATGATTAGCACTATAAATAGGAGGGATGAACAGTAAAATCGTGAGAAATCCAGAAAAATCAGCTTCTTCTTCTTCCTTTCCCACCATAATCATGTTTCTTCATTTTTTCACCATTTTTCATCATGTATGCTTCATTTTTCCCTTTGATCCAAGCACAAGAAATATTTCTTAGCCTCTCTAGTTGCTGGGTCTAAGCTCAAACTAGAGATTGAAGGGAGAAAAGCTAAGGAAAACAAGGGTTAAAGTCTTGGAGGTCAAAATGAGGTAAATGAATATTTGGTTTTTAATTTGATTTCAAGGCACCTATAGCTAGATTTAGGTGCCTAGAGTATGTTTTTGTGATTATTTAGAGCTAAAATGATGTTTATCTTGGTGAATTTGGAGGTGAAAGTTTCATCCATGGAAGGTGATTTGAAGGAAACATGATTTTCATGGGTTCAAGGATAGGAAAATAAAGTTTGTGCAAGGATAATGACAAGTATGAGGTTAGTGACTACTAAATCTTAGTATTTTTCATTTAATTTAATGATTTTTCTTAGGATTTATTAAGGAAAAAATATTTAATTGATTAAATTTGAAGTTAATTGCATAATAGTGAAATTTTCCCTTAGTTTAGCATGATAGAATATTTTATTGAAATTAAGAAAATTTGCAAGGTAATTTTATTAAGGTGACCGAAATTTATTGTGAAGAAAAAAAAACTTTATGCTAAGTATATAAATGAATTTATGCCTTAATTTGATAGTATATATGAAATAATGCATGTACAAATTTTTGTGAAATTTATAGAGATTATGTGAATATTTTTGGAATATTTATTGAATATGTAATAAAAATTTGGAAAAATATATGTATAATGAAATTACCCTTAAATAATGTAATTGAACCTAATTAAGCTTAAATGTAAGCTTAATTAAATTGAAATAAATTTTTAAGGAAAAATTCCATAATGGCCGAATCACATTCTTAAAGAAAAAGAATGTGTACATTAAGTATTTTGATGAAATTAAGCAATAAAATAAGGTAATACATGAAATATAATGTCCATGAATTTTTACGAAATTTGTGGAATTTATTCAAAAAATTTTAAATTAAGTATAAGGGTATATATAATGTATAGGATGAATTATGAGAAAATAATTCATAAAATGAGTAAAAATGATAATAACTGAAGACTATTGTTCACATAAATTTTTATAGAATTTATGTGATTGATGAGAATACTTTTGAGAATAAATATTGAACATGCTTAAGTGAAAATATTAAATTATTAAAAAATAATTCATTTAAACAAGTAAAAGTGAGTAAATTAATATAAAATTAATTTACATGTCGTATAAAGAAAATGGAAAGGGTTAAGGATGAATTTTTGAAAAATAAAAGTACAGTGAGTAAATAATCGTATTGAATTATTACCAAATAATTCATAAATCGAATAAAATGGTGAATTATTATAAATAATTTACATACCATATTAAAAGTATTCCAAATTATGAATAATCGCAAATTCAGACAAAAAAAAAGTAAGAAATTGATTAAAAGTCAAAAAGGAATAAAACAAATGTAAAAGGATAAAATATTGAATTATTGAGTAATAGTTCAATAAGTGCCAAAGAAAGGTGAATTATAATGATATAATTCACAAAGTATATAAAAAGGTGCTAAAACAATATTTGACCAAGTAATAAAAAAAGACTCTAAAAAGACAGTGTATGATAACCGAAATGAATTATGAAGACATAATTCACTAACGGTATAAAAGTACCGAAAGAAAAGTGAATGACATAATGTACCAATCTGAAAAAGTAATTATGAAAATTTTAAAGTTTGAAAAGTTTCAATGAGAAATACTTATGATGAATTATTGTAGAATAATTCTCAAAAAGTGGTTGAAAAGAAAAAGTATAAATTGGCTGATAAATTGTACTGACTCAAAGAAAAGATTTTGCAACTGTCTGAAATTTAAAAGTACTTTGAAAGTTTTGTTAAGTGATTTTAAAATGATTGAATAGTCAAAAGCACTATAAAGAGTGAGATTGACAAAAATATATTGTTTAAGAAAAATAAAGAAATTAAAATGCTCTGAAAGTCTAAAAAGTATCCTGAAAATAATTAATTGTCTTTGCCCTTAGCAATAGTCAGGTAGTAATATTCTTGTACAGGATATAAATGGCTATCCATATGGACACCTTATACCGCGGTGCAAGTCATGGCAACTTGCTATGCTATGGGTTGGATCTCTGATCACCATGGCATTCTCTGTTTTTTGCTCTGTGAGAAATGGTCCCTTGGGGATCATTTCTCTCTCTGTTGTGGCCCTGTGGGGTCCACGTCTCGCGTATCCTATCTGATAGTCCTGTTATATTGCATTATGGGCATATTGAAAAGAATAAATCAGAATTTGTAAAAGTAAACTGAATGTAAAAGATTTGAATAAAAGAACTTACTTGAGTAAATTAAAAAGTTCTAGGATAAAAATGTAAGTTCTCCCGAAATTGAAATTAATAAGTAAATATGAAAAGATATTATTTTACAAGGTAAAATATTAAATTAATGATTAAATAGCCCAAAAATATACTTCTGTAAAAGAAAAGTGGTAAGCTCATAATTAGAAATTATGGATTAAAATATTAATATGTTAAATGAGAGATTCAAACAAAATCTGATCTAAACTTTTGTAAGCCAAAAGTTAACTAAAGGTAAAAATAAGTAAATAGACGATAATTCTGTAATTAAGATGGAAAGTGCCAAGTTTGTTATAAGTAGATAAAAGAACCTTTGTATAGAAAAATGAAGGAATTAAATATTTATTTGTAAAGTGTTTCTAATTAAGTAAATCACTTTGCATTAAATGTTAAAAACTTTGATAATTGGAATCTGACAAGTAGCTCAAAAAGTTCGAGTAGAAAAAAATAGCAAAATTGAAATTTTTGCTATTAAAAGAATAATATTGCAATTAATGAAGATATAAAGCACTGCATTGAAAATCTGCCATTATCATTGCAATTAATTATGTAAATCGTTTCATCAAAATAAGATTGTATTGAAGTAATTAAATAGAGAAATTTATTCGCAAAATCAAGTCATACGTAAAAGTTAAGTAAAAGTAAAAATAAGAAAACAAAAATATCAATTTTTACCATTGAACGATAAAAAGAGAATATCCTGAATTAAGTGAAAAGTTTAAATCAAAGTAAAAAGTTTATCATGTGTTGGTAATGATCTGAAAAGTCTATGAAAATGATTAAATGCAACTTTTGATAAGACAGCATAGTAATTGACATAAATATGATAATTATGCTTAATTTGAAAATTTTAGGATTGGTAGTCACCATTGAGCATATCTAGTGCTCAGCACGTAGTTTTTACTGCGTGCAGGTTCTGAAGATAAGCTAGAGCATAATACACAGCGGAATGAAGCTTGAAGAAAAGTATTGTCTAGACTTTTAAGTATTTTTGGCTTGTATATACTCGGCTAAGGATAGTAAGACTTGACTGTATTTTGAATTATTATTTTATTAATAGTAAATTTTGTTATATATCTGTTGAATATGATAAATTATTGTGCCTCTTGGAGGCTGTGTATTGTTTGATTTTCAGGGAGTCGTTAAGTGGGTAGTCATTATGCTGCCCGAATTTTCAATGACTTGTGTTTGTTTAAGTTGGGTATCGGAAAAAAAAATCAGGCAAATCGTTTAAGTTCATATCGGAAAGAACTATTTCGTTAAGGGTGTTATAGGAAGGACCATCTGTGCTAAAGAAGTTATTGTCCAAAGGAACCGCCATTCTATTTGATAATGACGGCAATGAGTTTAGAGAGCCAGTAAATGTTGACAAATTGAAAAGGTTCCATTGCTAAGACTAAAAATAAGAGAACAAAAGCCTTGCGAGTCGAAAATCGAAAAAAATGGTGACTCACTAAAATTGGGTGCCTTGTCAAGATGAAAATAAAAAAAGGCATCCTGGTAAAAAATTAATGGCTGAGAGAAAATAATCAATCAAGAAAACCAGAGAGGGCTGATTGATGATAGGAGTTTATGATGCTTTTAAATTTCAATTTCGAGATTAAATTAAATATGTCATTGAGATGATGTTGAATAATAATAATGTGTATTGAAATCAGAAAGAAATACCACATATGTATCCAAAAGCATTATTAATATATCCAAAAGTAGTTCCTTTTCTTTTTGTGTGTTGAAAATTTTAAAATTTCTAATGAAAACAAAAACATGCTCTATGATAATATCTAATATAGTCTATTTGTATCACATTGCTCTCTCCATAGAGATGCCTAAGGTGAAAAGTCCTATTATCAGCCGTTGGACTCATGACCTATTGCTTGTATGAGGTGGAACTAGTGAAGTCACAAGTAACAATCTCAGGAATAACAGTCCCTACGGGAAGCCCATACTAAATCCTCTAGTAATAGTCTAACATAAAATGTCCTGACAATAGACAACTGATAATGTCCAGATGATCCCCGAACTGGTTAGCACAGGAGGCAGTAATGTAGATGGTGCCCTGACGTAATCCATATAAGGGGAAACATCTAGAAGGTCTGCCTTAGACCATATAAGAAATGGGCAACCAAGTATACCTAAACATGATGTCACCATCTACTACCTGAGCCAACCAATCAATCCCATTTTGGATCGAAAGGAACTCGCGGTACCTATGACTAAGGATGAAGTATCTCATAAGGTAAGTGCTCATGGCACTACCTCGAGGAAGAGGTTCTAATAATAGCATCAACTTCTCGTGTAGCCATATCCGAAGAAAACAAAAAGGCTGTTAGGGTGAGTTAGATTCATCTCAAGCAAAAATAAGGTAAGGGAATATGTGAAAATCCAAAAAGGACACATTTTCCAACAAGAAAAGCTAGTATAAAAACCCATAAAGGGCACATTACCTTCAAAATAATGACATACCTAGAGCAACATAGGGTTACCAGTGAGGCGAGCTAGAGGATTAATGCAAACCACATCCAGGCCAAGGATAGTTTCTGCCAAAAATAGAGGAAACGAGTTGTGCCTCTTGCGCACGCCATCCACAACATTAAACAATCCATAATCTTTGATTATATTCTCTAAATGCACTAACAAGAATTAGGCAAAGCAACAAAGTAAGATTACACTGAACTGGAAAGTAGACACATCGTCAAAGTTAGCTAGGACATCGGATAATAGCTCTAATGAAAAAGTCCTCCCTTGAGGTACTAAGCCTCTAGCCTAAAAAGGAAGGATACCCAAGGCATGAGCCACCTCTCTATACTAGTCATCAACTTGCCCTAAGCTATTTACGACCTTAGGGTTGTACTGCTTATGTCTATGGTGCCTTTAAAAATTTTTGCAATTTAGGATCGAGAGATAAAAATAATATTTTTTGAGATATTCTAAATTATCAAAAGGATACGTTTTTATGGGTAAACAAAAAAATGGCATAGTGATAGAATTTGAATTATGAGATGTCATTTTCTTATAGAATGAATTTCCAAAGTTGAGAGAAGTGAGTCAAGACTTTACTTTTTATGAAACTTAAGAAGAGAAACCAACAGGATCACTCCATTTGAGTGGGAGGGAATTAGAGGATTAAGATCAAGACCTAATACAATTTTGTGATAGTTTTTATGTATGATGTATTTTGAAAAGATAATTTGAGAAATAGAGTCTTTTAAAATGTATTTGAAAAAGTGTTCTTTTTTTGGTAGAAAATGTAAAGAACTATCACAAAATTGTATTAGGTGTACAGAAATCAATGCAAAATTGTGTTAGGGTCCAAAATTGTAGCAAACTATTTCAAGAGACTTGTTTTGTGCACAAGTTTCCCTAACTGCCAAGGAATTTCTAGCCAACTTTTGAGTAATATTTGCCTATTTAAGGATTAGGAGGCAGTATTTTTAGTAGGCAGTAGTTTTAGGAGGTTTAAATTTTATTTAATATTTTATTTTATTTTCCTTATTTGGTAGGATTAAACTATGTTCCTTAAATTTAGGAGTTTTGTTAAGAGAAGAAGAAGTGATTTACATCATTATCTTCTTTCTCTATTTTTTCAAACCTGTAATAGGGGTTTTTCTTTGACTTTCAATTTTTATTTTGTGATTTATTTATGGCCATGAGTGGCTAAATCTTTTTATTTTTGCTAAAAGTTAATTTAAAGGCAAGATTCAACTAATTAATGTGAGATCCTTTATACTTTAATTTTCTGTAGTGTTTATGTTATTTACTATTATTTAGAGAAATCCCATCTTCATTGTTATTTGCTATATGTTCAATAAGGTACCATTGTTCATTTAATTAAAAATATATAGTTAATTGAAGATATCAAATTCATAATTATTTGGTAAATTCGATAACAAGTGGTAGTCAGTATAACTATACTGAAAAGAATTATTGTATTAAGTAAATACATGATTCCATTTATATTTTTCCATGTTTTTATGCCTCATTTAATTAATATTTATAATTAACTTTTTGACAATAATTCTCTTATTCCAATTATTTATAATTTATAACTAATTTAAAAAAATTAAATAAAGATAATGTTAAATAAATGTTCTTACATTTAATTTAATTAAAATTTATAACCTCTTACATTATTTTTTATATTTCAATTAAATAAAATTATAACTAATTTTTTAAAAAAATTATAAATAGTTTTTTATTGTTTTTTCTTTATTTTTCATATTTAACTTAATTAGAATATATAATTAATTTTTTTACATAAATTTTGATATTTCAATTAATTGAAATTTATAACTAATTTTTTTAAAAAACAATTATAAATAAATATAATGTAATGTTAAATAGTTTTTTTTTTATATTTCATTTATTTGGAAAAATTTTTCTTTTTCATCTTCATCATTTATCTTCTACTTGCCAAAAGCTATGGGCGATTCCACCCATCAAAAGTTGACTTCCTAGTGTTGTTTCTTAATTGAGAATCTTTCTCTAAGTAGAGAAAAATTACAATTTTCAAGCTTAAAGAGGGAAAATATGTTAGTAAAGTTATTAGATTTTTTGCCATGGAAACTTTTGTTCCAGTTTCCTTTTGAATACCAGTAAATCATCTTTTCTAAAGAATGTTGTTAGAAATAACTTCCTATTCATTATTTTTGTTTTCCAGTTAAATAATTTGTCAACTGATTTTTCAATTTCTAATCCTTATATTTAGGGATGATCACGAGGTGGGGATTCCCCGACCCCGGTGGGGACCTACCCCATTCAGGGCGGGGAATCCCCAAATTTTCCTCCTACGGGGGTAGGGACGGGGACGGGAGGAAAAAATCCCAATTACAAATTCGAGAGCGGGGGCGGGGAATGGGGTATCCGCCCCGCAGGGATTCCCGCCCTGCAAATTTTTTTTATTTTAAAATATAATATTTTATAAATAATTAAAATTAAAATTAAAAAATAACTTAATTTTATAGCTATTAATTTTTAAATTATACTTAATTTTAAATTTATGAATGGTTAAAATTTATATTAATTTAAATTATGATTGATTTTAATTTTTTTATTAATTAAATGTTATATTTTAATTTTAATTATTTCGAAAATATTATATTTTAAATTAAAAAATATATATATTCGGAGACAGGGATCCTCGTGGGGCGAGGGGCAGGGGATGGGGGGGTTTTCTCCCCGTTCTAGAGTCAGGGGCGGGGACGAGGAATCCCTGACCCCGACGGGGCAGTGAGTGGGGATATAATCCCCAGCCCCGCCCCGCCCCATGAGCACCCCTACTTATGTTTTGAGATTGGTTTTGTGATAGAATTGTCATTTTGCATTTTGTTTTTATTTCATTTTATTTTTAAAAATGTTGTTGAGATAACTTTTCAATTCATTATTTTTGTTTTTTGATTAGCTAATTTGTTAATTGTTTTTTCAATTTCTAATCTCCTATTTTGAGATTTGGTTTGATAAATGGGTATCGAGTAGTATATAGGCATTATTAATCAAACTCAGGATGGATACGAATAATGTAATGTTAATTTTAAATAAGTATAGATAAGGTTTAAATATGGGTATGACAAAATTTTCATATACTCCATTGTTGCAATCATATATGTCAATTATCTATTATATAGATTATTTCAAATTAGCAACTATTTTATTTTAGGGTTAAGTACAAAAAAAGGTCTTAGCTATATGATCCCTTACAATATTGGAGCCTATCTTCAAAATCTTATAACGTCAACTCTTAACTTCGACTCCCTTTTTAATTGAGGGACTTCATTGTTATTCTGTTACTATTTTGTCATTCCCCTTTCAATAATGATGGAATAGCGATAGAGTCCCTCAATTGAAATGAGAGTCGAAGTAGGGGACTGACATTATAAGATTTTGAAGATGGGATCCAACATTGTAACGTACCCTATAGTATGGACTTTAATTTGTAATTAACCCTATATTTTATACACCAAAAATAAATCTTTTTGGACACACACACATAAAACATCATGATATACTAATTTATAATGCTATTCTTTATCAATTTTAAGAAATTACTGCTATTAGTCAACTATGTTATATTGTGGGGTTAAAGAAATTAAAATATGTCCTTTCATTTTTTTTCCAAATATGCTGCTAGACTTCTTTTGTTTTGCTCAAATATACCTTTGACTATGATCTAATTAAGTCTTATTAGGCTAATGGAATTCTAAGTCTGGTGGATAATTCAATAAATGTCATATTGCATTGGTAGATAAACCCTTATTTGGTTTCCATATGTTTTTAAACTCTTTATGGTCCCATTATGTTTGGATAGAGTGTATTAAGAGTAAATAAAGTAAGTAAAGTAAAGTAATTTGGGACTTATTTAAAGTTAAAACCAACCAGAGTTCAATTTTTATCATTCTAGATTCCAATAATTTAATTATAAGTAAAAGATGAAAGAATAAGGCCTAAATACATAATAGCTTATAAATTAATAGTGTCAAATTATCAAGGATAAAATAGATGCGGAAGCATACCTAAATCTATAGCCATCAAGAATGCGAAAGTTTTATGGCTTTTAGTGGACACAGAGATCTAGATTTCCTCAAAGGTGATGGGATACTAGAGAAAAAAAAAACATATTAGGGTTAGGGTTCCCTATGCAACCAGGAATGTAACTTATTTATAGAGTGACTTATTTTTTAATTTTCCTATCATAAATTATATTAAATCTCTTAGATTTCTACACATTTACAAAGTAATCACATATTCTTAATAAGACGATTATTACATCCAACTTGACTTTAAATTAATCAAATAACTTTTATTTGGACTAAAACTATGATAGCATATATAATATACAATATTCATATATTTAATTTGTATAGGTCTATAAATTCCAACAAAAGAAAGTAGAGTAACACATAGTAATTATTATTATTATTATTATTATTATTATTATTATTATTATTATTATTATTATTATTATTATTATTATTATTATTATTATTATTATTATTTTGGAAGGAAAGAAGGTAAGATGAATTAGAATTTAATAAGGTAGAGTTAAATGTTAAAATTACTAAAATACAATTCTCAAATAAGTAGTGTTTAATGACTATATTTTATGTTTTTAATTTATTAATCATAATAAAAAATAAAACTTTTTCTGCACTATAAAAAAATTACACACCATGCTTACAAATACGAATGGCTATAGAATAGGACTTTAATTTAGCGTGAACTTTAATAAAAATTCATGTTATTGGATGAGAAAAATGTAATTGACACTTTGCATATACTACAAGAAATTTACAAATTATAGATAGAAAATTCTCTACAAAAAAAATTCCATAGTAATTTACCGAAGGAATTTTCTTTCCGTAGGTAAAATTGTAAGAAAATGGTATTTTATGATCTAAAAAGAATCTATTGTAAAAAATGGAGGTAAATTTTACTGCCAAATTTTTGACAAAATTTAGCAACAAAATAGCGAGAATTGTTGTAAAAATAGGCACTAATGGTTCCCGATAAAAATAGGCATATGAAATTTACTGACAAAAAAAAAGTTCCATAGGGAATTTCCCAAAGGGAAAAACATTTCTGTACGGAATTTTCCTATGGAAAAATAATTTCGTAGGTAATTTACCTACGGATTGATGTTTCTATAAGTAATTACTGATGAAAACACAATTTCGTAGGCAAATTTCCTATGGAAAATAACATTGTAGGGAAATTTATATTATTGAATAATTAATTTTTACAATATTTTATTTTAAAATAATTTCATCATAACCAAAAATATTTTATCATCTACTTTTTTACAAAAATAACTTAACTATATATGAAAGTTAATTAATTAATAATCTAATAAAAATATAAAATAAATTACATTATTTTAAAATAAAATATTGTAAAAATTAATTATTTAATAATACATTATATTCAATAAAATATTATATAATTACACAATGATTCAAGATATATTTAAAAAAACTTGTGATTAAGCATATAAATCTTTATAAAAGAAGAGCTTAATCCTCATGACACCTCAATTTGGGCTGTTACACATTATGGACACGAGCAAGGGCATGTACTCCCTTGGGACCTCATCCCAAAAGTAAACAAAGCCTATCGGAGGAACTAATTAACTTTGTACAACAAAAAGAATAATAGATTTCTAAATAAGACAATCACCTTATCACCCTCTATATTTACAACTATATATATCCCTCACCACATGGTAATCTATATCCAAATGTTTTGTTCTTTCATGCACAAAACCCTAGATTTAGATGGAATTATGCTATTACACTTTGGACAAAATTTTAGGGAATTCTGAAGAGGGTAACATCAAAATCCAAAAAACAATAAAAAATAGAGGTTAATTTAATTACTGGGGTTAAAGGTAATTTTTAATTGGTTCAAGGGAATAAATGTCATAAGAAATTGGGCTATGATCATTTTCATTCAAAAATTAGGCTTTATAAATTGTAGAAATGCATGTGGTGATGACAAGTGGCTTAAAAATAAGCCATTAAATCAAATAGTAAATGAATCAATCTAAGCCCTTCATTTGGTACGCTAAAAGAAAAAATAAAAAAGCTTATAATTCTCCATAAACCTCTCTAAATTTTAGAAAATCTCCCCCTTCTTCCATAGGAAATTCGAACCCTCCTCGTTTTACCCTTCCACTATTTTTCTTCCTTCTCTTCTCAAATTCCACCATATCTCAGCTCCAAATTTTACCTAGATACATTAGAGATCACCCTATTCAACATAGCTATAAGTTGGGAGTAAAAGGAAGCTTGGCAAGTGCGAATTTTTGGTAAGAAAAATTTGACCTAATTAAGTAATTACATGAAATTTTGTTGGAATTATTTAGGGGTTTTCTTATTGAATTGTAAAGAATCATTAGCAGAGTCATTTGTTATTAATTATGTGTTAAAAATCATGGTTAAAACTAACAATTTCTTTCGCCTTTAATTCAGCCCAAAGGAAAAATTCAAAGTGAGAGAAAGAACAAAAAGGGAAAAAGCAAGAAAAAGGAAGAGTAGATGATTTCATGCTGTGTTGAGGTTAGTGGATACAATAATTCTGCACTTAATTTCTTTTAATTCCTTGAATTTTAGCTTAAACTTACATTATGTAACTATGGTAATTTGAGTATAATCACGAAATAAATTAATAAATGTTAATAAAATGATGTGAAAACAAGTAAAGACAAAGAATTAAGAAAAAATAATTAAAAGATGATAAAACTTAAGGTGGCAAAATGTTGGTTTTTAGGGTATTATGCGATAATTGATTCATTAATGGAAGATTTTACATAATTTGAATATTACAATGATAAGTGAGTCTAGTATGTATAATTAGAACCTTAAATTTCATGTGTACATAATGTACATAAGTTGGACATAATGGCGATCAAGTATGTAATAAAAGGTTATAAATATAATTTGAAAGTACATTTTTGAACAATGGCTTAAAATGATTAAAAGAACATATAAGATATGACTTTCTCAAATACTAATTGCCTTTTACCCTATAATGATAATGAAAGCACTTAGCAAATATTGGCATTCAACTAGATCTAGCTTTATATAATACTATTGTATTTGTGTAAAATTAGTACAATTCCATTTTTTAGGATAGATAAAATTCAGACAATGATCAATTGAGAAAATTATCAAATTTTCAACCATTTAAATTATAGGTGATTTCAAATCAATGTAACAATTATTTAAACTATATATATGCTAATTTCAGGTCTCTAACTGTATTAAGAATTAGAGCAAAAATGTTATATGCAAGATTAAAGGATCGATTAAGAAGAGTGTTGGACAGGATCCACTATGAACTCTAAGCAACAGACCAAACTGAGATGGGATTTGATATCATAAGGGATAGAACCAAATAAATAATTAGCATTAATTACACTTAGCCTACATTAACAGTGTGTTAATTAGCATCTTACCCCTTTTTCTTTTTTAATTTAATAAATCAAAACAGAATGTGCTTTTTATCTTATTGTTACTTTTCTCACCTTTTTTTATTGATTTTGGCACTAATGTAAGTCCAACTTTCTAATCTTTAATAGTAATTATATGTTCTATGTGTACTAATTGGCGAACAAATAGCTACTAATTAATTTGGTGTCTTTTCTTTTAACGTGGAAAGGTAAAATGAAATGTTAATTTGGATTTAATCACCCAAATGAATTTCAAATCCATCCAAATTAAATATGTAGGCTCCATAACACTTATGAAATATATTTAATTTATTTTGATCCAAGAATTAGGCCTCTAAGGCTTTCTATCAGGGTTTGGCGTGTAACCCTTCCTTTGGAGGGTTTATGCACCAAAACCAATCTTCTGGGCCTCTTTTAATATCTCCAATGGATCTATTAATTATTATATCATCCATATAACACTTATAATCCAATAATAATTAATTATGAAATACAATATTTCAATTAGGTCCATTTTACAGAATATTTCTAAAAAGTCCTGCGAACAATTTTACTTAATCATAATTAATTAAAACTCTTTAATTAATTATTCTCTTATTCACTTCTCTATTCCCATAATAATATCAAATATTATAATCCTTGTCATTTTACCATTTTACCTTTTCTCTATATGTGTGTGACCTATTGCGTTCCTGTCCATATTGGCAGTATAATATGTAATTGTGAGTTCTATTCAAAACTCAAATGATTTAAAATTCTTTAAATCATTTTATCAATCCCTAGTGATATTTATGATACACTATTATACAAGTCATGATTGGCCTCTAGCTAGGCATCATGACTATCCAAATCCCTTCCATAGAAATACTTACCGTGCAATTACTCCTTTCACCACTCTTATCTCAATTAGATTCTGAATATGGATTTTTGTCAATTCATATAAATCTAATTATGTATGTTCTATTAATTTAGCCATTGTTCCCAAAATACCCTTCATGGATCCCTATCCATCTTGGCATATTACTCTAGCTAGAGATTCTTTGAACAAGGCAATTATAGAATCATGCGAGATAACTTCCCTTAATAAATTTGGGATGGTGAATCCTTTGTCAATCACTCAACTATCTTCAAATAGGTCATGATATACCCAACCTCCTAACTATGTTCACCCCCAATTGGAAGTAATCAGTTATGGAGTCAAAGTATACCACTTGCTACTTAAGATAACTTTGGTGATCTCAAGTCAAGGATACTTACACAATTGCTATGAAGAGATTCCTCACTGACATAGATTTAATATCCATGTGAGGATTCTCTTTGCAGGTCTCCAATGAACTTGTTCTTCTAACAAGCATCCACATGTTAGCTTTGATTATCTTCCATAATCACAGTTATGAGAACCACTGCTTGAACCATTCAAGAAGCATAACATGTGCCAGTCTGTCCGAATTAACAATGTCCTATCTTGTTAATTCTATGACTGGGGTTATTTAGATATTAACACATTTGCATGCAATAGACATCTCATATCATGAACACTTTCATGATTGCCTTTGCACTGTGTTTATAATATCTAGGACTTCATTTATTAATTTAAGATTTACAAACTCAAATATTTAAACATAGCATTAATAAATGAATGATGCCTTTTATTAAGAATATGAGTTCATACATATGAAATACATCCCTTTTACATGAGCTGTAGGGCATACTCCCTAACAATCTCCCACTTGTACTAGAGCCAATCACTCATATATCTTAGACCCATGATATTTATATGGTGATCGTGCTTAATCTGGGAAAGTGCTTTAGTGAGGGGATCCACCACATTATCATCTATAGGGACCCTTTCTATTTTCACATCATTTTTAGCTACTATTTCCCTTATGAGATGGTAGCGTCTGAGAAAATGTTGGATCGCTGATGAGACCGTGGTTCTTTTGCTTGCGCAATGGCTCCATTGTTGTCATAATATAAAGTAATCGGATTAACAATGCTAGGCACCACTCCTAGTTCAGATATGAACTTTTTGATCCATACTGCTTCTTTGGATGCTTCCGAAGCAGTAATGTACTCAGCTTCCGTCGTGGTATTTACAGTTGTTTCTTGTTTTGAACTTTTCAAACTAACTGCTCCTCCTCCCATTATGAACACAAAACCATACTGTAATTTACAATCATCTTTGTCAGATTGGAAGCTGGCATCTGTATACCTATTTACTTCCAAACTGCCCTCCCCATATACCAAAAATATATCCTTAGTCCTTCTCAAGTACTTAAGGATATTCTTAACATCTGCCCAGTGTTCCTCTCCAAAATTGGATTGGAATCTGCTTGTGACACTTAAAGCAAATGCTACATCTGGACATGTACATAGCATAACATACATAATAGAACTAATTGCAGATGGATATGGTATTCTATTCATGTTCTCTCTATCCTCTAGTGTCTGCAGATACATAGACTTATAAAGGTGTTTCCCATGCACTATGGGTATAAACCCTTTCTTAGAGAGATCCATATTGAACCTCTTCAATACTTTATCTATATATGTACTTTGAAAAAGACCTAGCAACCTATTAGATCTATCTCTATAGATCCTTATTTCCAGAATATAGGATGCTTCTCCAAGGTCTTTCATGGAGAATTGCTTGGATAACCATATTTTAACAGATTGGAGAAGAGAAATGTTGTTTCCCATGATGAATATGTCATCCACATATAGAACTAGGAAGACAATTACACTCCCACTGACCATTTTATATACACAAGGTTCATCTTCATTCTATGAGGAACCAAACTCTTTGATTGTCTTATCGAATCATATGTTCCAACTCCTAGAGGCTTGCTTCAATCCATAAATGGATCTTTGAAGCTTGCATACTTATTCATCATTTCCTGATGTGAACCCTTCTGGTTGTGTCATATACACATTCTCAGTTAGATTTCCATTTAGGAAAGCTATTTTCACATCCATTTTCCAAATCTCATAATCATAATGAGCTACAATGGCTAAAAGTATTCTTATAGACTTAAGCATCGCTACAGGAGAAAAGGTTTCATCATAGTCAATACCTTATTTTTGACGATAGCCTTTTGATACTAAGCGAGCTTTATAGGTAATTATTTTACTTTCCATATCGATCTTCTTTTTGAAGACCCATTTTCACCCTATGGGTTTTATCCCTTCAGGTGGTTGAGTTAAAGTTCATACTTTATTCTCATACATGGAGTCCATTTTAGACTACATAGCCTTAAGCAATAAATCATGTTATGAACTATTCAAAACTTCTTGATAGCTTGTAGGCTCATTGTCCTTTACTACAGTTATGCCTCTATCTAAATCAATGTGAAATCCATGTCTCACAGGGATAGAATGCATCCTAGTAGATCTTCTAGGATTTTGTGTATAATTAGGTTCAACTGTAATCTCATCATTATGAAATTCAATCTTGGGTTCAATCAGTTGATTTACTTTTATTTATGGGTCTTGAACTTTATCAAGTTCAATTTTACTCCCACTGTCCTCTCGTAGGAGAATTTCTCTTTCTAAAAAGACACTATGCCTTGAAACAAACACCTTTTGTTTTAAGGGATGGTAGAAATAATATCCAAATGTTTCTTTTGGATATCCCATAAATAAACATTTGTCAGACTTAACATCTAGTTTGTCTGACATTGTCCTCTTCATATAAGCTAGACTACCCCATACCTTCAAATGAAAAAGTGTGGGTTTCTTGTTATTCCATATCTCATATGGAGTAACATCAACTAATTTACTAAGAACTCTGTTTAACACATAAATAGAAGTTTCTAGTGCATATCCCTAAAAGGACTTAGGCAAGTCTGCTCGGCTCATCATAGATCGAACCATATCTAATAGTGTTCAATTTCTCCTTTCAGATACACCATTATGTTGTGGTGTATATGGTGGAGTCCATTGAGATAAAATCCCATTATCTCTAAGATAATCTTGAAATTCTTGACTTAAGTACTCTCCACTTCGATCTGATCTAAGTGTCTTAATACTCTTACCAAGTTGCTTCTTTACTTCATTTTTGTATTCTTTGAACTTTTCAAATGCTTCTGATTTATATTTCATTAGATAGATATATCCAACTTTGGAGTAATCATCTATGAAAGTAATAAAGTAGGAGTAACCTCCTCTGGCATGTTTAGTCATTGGACCACATATATCTGAATGTATTAAGTATAAAATCATTTTAGTTCATTCACCTTTACCAATAAAGGGATCTTTTGTCATTTTCTCCAATAAACAAGAAAGACATGTATCAAATGATTCATAATCAAATGATCCCAAATCACCCGACTTGTGTAATTTGATAATGCATTTCTCATTTATATGGCCTAAACGACAATGCCATAATTATGAGGTATTTAGCTTATCTCATTCATTCTCTTGGTATCCACATTATGCACTTCTTTAATTAAATTAAGAACAAATATACCATTCTCAATGATAGCTTTAGCATAAAACATATTGTTCTTAAAAATGTAACAACATTTGTCTTTTAAAGAAATGTCATAATCATTCAATAAACAACTGAAAGAAATAATACTTTTGGATAATGTTTGAACATAATAACAATTATTTAACTCCAGTATTAATCCACTTGGAAGAGGCAAATGGTAAGTCCCCACAACTGTTGTAGAGATGTTTTTTCCAGTAGCTGACTGTAGATATATTTTTGCCTTTCCAACTCTTCTAATGCTTTTAAGCCCCTATAGATCATTACATAAATGAGATCCATATCCAGTATCTAATACCCAAGATTGTTTTAAAGCAATAGAATAATTATTAATTTCAATCATATGAATACCTAAAGTAGAAGCATCAGCTTGCTTCTTCTCTTAGAGAGAATCTAGATATGTCTTGTTATTATGCTTCTAATGACCATCTTTTCCACAATAGAAGTAAGTTCCTTTTGGATTCTCTTTCTTGGCAACCTTCTTCTTGGAAACCCCACCATTCTTTGGCTGTGCCTTGGTCATCTTCTTCTTTTGCTTCTTGCCTTTAGCAGAAGTGACAACCATGACATTTTTTGAATCCTTCTTGAATGATCCATCAACTGTTTTGAGCATGTTGATTAACTCAGGAATAGTTACTTGGATCTTGTTCATGTTGAAGTTAAGCACGAAAGGTGCATAACTTAGAGCCAATGAGTACAAGATTAAATTTATGTATAGATCATTATCCATTACATAGCCAAGTCTACTCAAATGCTCAATATACCCATATATCTTCAATGCATGAGCAGCAGCCGGAGTGCCTTCCACCATTTTGCAGCTAAATAGAGCTCGAGCAATCATATATTGCTCAGTTCTAGCCTGAGAAGAATAAAGCTCCTCTAGATGTAAAATGATGGTTCTAGCATCCATCATCTCATGTTGCTTTTGAAGCTCTGAGGACATAGCATCCAGCATTAGACATGCTACTGCTTCACTATCCTCCATGTATTTTCGATAAGTGCCCTTGATCTCATCAATGGCATCATCTGATGGAAGTGGTGGTGGATCTTTATCCAAGACATAATGGATCTTTTTAACTCTGAGAACAATTCTCACTTGCCTGATCCAGTCAGAATAGTTGCTGCTAACCAGGTTGTTATCCAAGATTGATTGTATATTAATGTTTGACGTGCTCATAATGATGACCTTTGATGTGAAAAAGAAAATATATGAGAGTATGTTCATATATATGTATGCATTAATTAGGTCTTTAATTAATCCATTTACTCCTACTATTTTATTGCGAATCAATAGCCCTCACTATTTAATCCGAGAAAACCCGATGGTTTTCTTAATGGGCCAATATCCAATCCTTGATATGAAATTTGACCTTGACTGTGGTCAACAAATCAAACTCCATAACCATGAAAGGTAGGTATCTCTATACCAATTGTGTCTCTACACAACTATTGGATCATTAGGTTATCAACTCTTGATACATGCATATCATAAAGCATTCACTACTCTTGCCTCTAGAACCATTAGCCTTGGTCAACAAGCTAATGGGCTAGCTAAGATGACACATTTAATTTGATTCGAACATATTCGATATAATGTGAGCTTGAGTGTGGTCGATAACCCACGCTATAAAGAACTCTGGTTCTCCTTAAATTAATGGAAGGCTTATATACCTTAGTATTAGTTTGAGGGATTTTAGTTAATTAAGTCTCATCATACATGGTTGGCATACATTGGTATGCATCCTATATCTATCACATAAATATAAGCATACAAATATGGTATAGTTATGGACTTTACTATATTGATCTCCCCGAGCCAAAAGGAAAATCAAAAGGTCAAACCTAGGTAATATGCATGATTCAAACAAGTAAAAACAATTATATTATCTTCAAACTTGTTGGATCTCCATCTGGCCCATCTTGCTCCTAGATAGTGGTCTCCATTTCTATCTCTAATTCTAATCTAAGTAATCTAATTACATATTACAATTTGAAAAAGAAATACAAACCAAAAACAAGTGGTCGGGACATAAAAGTCCTCATTGGGCCAAAATATGCATTATGCTCAATCACATTGGGCCTTTATCCATAACTATCCATCATGCCAATCATGCACCCTTATATGCATTTCTAATGCATAAAGTAAAACATATAATGGATTACTAACTTTGTTTCAACTCTTGAAACATACTTTTGAGTTATTTTAATAATGTGATCAAATTAGGAAACTTTTTCCATTTTGGAAACTTTCATTTTAGGAAACCTTTTTGCATGCATGTGTTTTTGCCTTAATTATCAATCAAATTGATTATTAATTGATTATCAATTGATTATTTAATTAATTAATCATATTAAATAATTAAAAGATTAATTTTGGTCTTAAAACAAAGGGTAGGCCAAAACCCACACTATAAACCTTAAAATGTGTTCACACACTAACTAGTTTTGTGCCTATTGGACCATTTGGGCCTTTTAGAATAAGCCAAACCCACTTAAACCCTTAAAACCCATTAATAAACTTAATTATAGTTTATAATATTTAATTTAAATCAGCTCCTTGGGCTCACCAAGTCATTCACTAATTTAAACCAAGTCCGTAAACATAATTAAGCCCATTAAGTGGTTTTAATGAATTAAAATTAATCCAATTAATTCAAGGCCCATTTTAATTAATGAAATTAATTAAAAACATATAAATATATCAGATATATCAGATTTAAAAAATTAAAAATTGTTCTAAACAAGAATACACTAAGAACACCAATTTATCGAACTTTTATACTAAGCTAGTTTTCATGCAAAACTTATTTGATTTTAATTTTGTTTGATCCTATAGCTTAATATCACATATTAAACACATAAATTATCATCAAAATAATTTTAGAGTGGATCAATAAAAATTTAATTTAGAATGGCCCCTAAACTTTATTGAAAAATAAAAGCCATTCACGCCAAACACAATGATTCTTTTCTCAAAAGAATCGTTTTTATTTTTCCTTTTATATATTTGATCACATATATCTAGAAATTAATATTTCTCATTCATGAACACTCAAATCTGAGATTTTAAAGTTCATGAAATAAATAACTCAAAAATAATAACTATTTTGCAAAATATAGAATTGTAGATTCGTGGCAAAATAGAGGCTCTGATACCATGTTGGGAATCATTGGTTACATGCATCTCATACATAAGCGGAATTTAAAATTTTTTAACCAATAGATATGATCTTGCCATGAATTTACAATATACATATTAATTATAATATGTTGAATAGTTGATTTTCCTTCTCACCAGGTTGTCGCAAACCAAAGTGTCTAAAATTAAACACCTCCAATTAGTAATCCACACTAGAGAAGGATTGAATGAACCAACAATGGAGGAACCACAAGGCTGGCTGAATTCCCCTTGATGCCAGCAAGGGAATGGCAGCTAGGGTTTTTAGAGAGTGAGAGAATGTTTCTTTTCTCTTAATGTTCACTTAACCCTAAAATCCCTATCACTTGGATTTTTATAGTTAGGTTAAAAATCCAACTTCATAATGGGATTGGCCTCTTTAAAATTGTTGGAGAAATATTAAATGGGCTTCTGGAATTATTAATATTTTATTTGGACTCAATTAAATCCAATTTAAATCCTTTCATAAAAGACTATGCACAAAACCCACAAACTAGGCCCTTCATGCATACACTTGGATTTAATCACCCAAAATGCCCTTCATAGATCCGTATCCATCTTGGCATATTACTCTAGCCAAAGATTCTCTGAATAAGGTAATTATAGAATCATGCGAGATAACTTTCCTTAATAAATTTGGGATGGTGAATCCTTTGTCAATCACTCAACTATCTTCAACTAGGTCATGATATACCCAACCTCTTAACTATGTTCACCCCCAGTTGGGAGTAATCAGTTATGGAGTCAAAGTATACCACTTGCTACTTAAGATGACTTTGGTGATCTCAAGTCTAAGGATACTTACACAACCGCTATAAAGAGATTCCTCACTGACATAGATTTAATATCCATGTAAGGATTCTCTTGACAGGTCTCCAATGTACTTGTTCTTCTAAAAGCATCCACATGTTAGCTTTGATTATCTTCCATAATCACAGTTATGAGAACCACTGCTTGAATCATTCAAGAAGCATAACATGTGCTAGTCTGTCCGGATTAACAATGTCCTACCTTGTTAATTCTATAACTGGGGTTATTTAGATATTAACACATTTGAATGCAATAGACATCTCATATTGTGAACACTTTCATGATTGCCTTTGCACTATGTTTATAATATCTAGGACTTCATTTATTAATTTAAGATTTACAAACTCATGTATTTAAACATAGCATTAATAAATGAATGATGCATTTTATTAAGAATATGAGTTCGTACATATGAAATACATCCCTTTTACATGGGCTCTAGGGCATACTCTCTAATAAAAAGTAAAAGAAATCCTAAGTTTGTGATGATGAAGAATTATGAACTAAAAATAGTAATTGGCAAAAACAAACAATGCAAAGATTTAAATAGACAGTTCTAGACAAAGCAAAACAAATAATGTAAATTGGTGAAAAATCAATATTAAAAATAACTTCTACTAAAGGACTATCCACCTTAACCAATATTGAACAACTCAGCCAAAAAGAATACAAGTGATTATGGAAACTAGTGATATAAGGCCAGATATCTTATTCAGACTATCAATTTACATATTAAACTTTCTTGTTCAGAATGAATTAACACATAGCATAAGAATCTGCTTTTAAACTCCTAGACATTTATTAAACTCTTTTTCAAGTAAACTTAACTTCAATCTATTCTTAATTTAACCATTCTCAATTTTAGTCTATCTATATTAACACATAATTAGACCTAATTCAGAATACAATTATGCATAAATACTGATGAACCAAACTGAGAGCATTCATATCATAGATCATATATAAGTCAAATACCAACTATTAATCAAATAAGTTAACAATTGATCTCAACACAATCTTTAGATACGAAGTTGGACAAAACTAAGAAATAATCAACTTATATTAAATGAAGCACAACTAAGTCACTATAATAAGAGTTAAAGATTCAAGTATCCCTTAGCAAAAGTACAGGAAATACTCACACTTCATCTTGAAAATTAAAGAAAATAAGTAAAAGAAAATGATACAAACACTTAGAATTTCCACATCTCTTGAAACCTTTACAGAGTCTTTAATTGTAGTTTCTAACCTTAAATGCAAAATGAAAATAAACTAAGATTTTTAATTGGTAAAACCATTCCTCATATCAACTGATGTTCCTTGCTACTTAAATAGCCTAAAACTAGAAGAATTTTGACTGCTGAAACTTCCCAAACCAGCAACAATCAGAGTCCTTTTCAACTTCAACAACTAGACTTGATAGAGTGACATTTCACTCCACCAAGTGAAGTTCTTCTATCCTTGGTTTTTAGAGTGACTCGATAGAGTGAGGATGTCATTCCATCGAGTAGCAAATTCCTACATGCCCTGCTTCCCTCTGTGTCACTCAGTAGAGTGAATATATGCTCCACCAGGTAGTTGCTCTCTAGACTAACACAAGAATTCTTTCTTTTTCTCTTTAGATAACTCGGTAGAGTAAGGAACTCACTCCACCGAGTAGCTAGGCTTTGGACTACACGATGAACTTTTTCCTTATAAAAAGCCTTCAATTGTTAAAATTACCCTTTTGCCCTTATAAATTCTTCTTTTCTTTAATTAAGCACCTAAAAATAGCAAATTAACCAATTAAGCTTATAAAGTACTATTTAAGAAATTTAAACACTAAATTAACCAAATCACCCTTAAATTAACATGCTAAACACATTAAAAACATACTAAAAATATAGTATAATTCATACTTATCAAATACCCGACACTTAGTCTTTGCTCACGCCCGAGCAAATAAGAACACACCAAATTCTCAAAATAATCAAACTTCTACCAAGAATTATGCATATCAAAACCAAGATTAGCAATTGATACGAGCACTTAACAAGATTCTAACTAGAATAAATTCAAACAAGATAATATGAGTTAATTTTCATGTGTGTGTCCAAGACCAAAATATTTTAAGTATTTTAAAAATCAAAATACCAATGCAAATTCAAAGTTAAGCTTAGAATGAATGTATACCTAAGTGTACAAATGGTTTCGTACTTTAAACTCTATAACACTATAAGCCTCTCCTTTAGCACCCAAACCTGAAGGTCATCTCTGCAAAAACAACTCACAACAAAACATAGAATCACTTAGGTCTTCAAAGGTTGTAATGGGGTTAAGGTATTGGTTATTAAAGAAAGGACAAAAGATAAGCAAAAAGAATAGCCACTCCATAATAGGATAGATAAACATTTCTAAACTTTCAAACCACTAACTCAAAATTTTAAACACTAAGCCAAACTTGCTTATCCTTTTATAATCATAATACCCTTGAGAACAAAACTATTGTAACTTTCACAGATTCACAATTTAACCCTTTTTAAGGTTACAACTTCTTCCCCTTATGACTACCTTACACTTAAGATTTTGCCAAAAATGCTGACTTTATTTCTTCTCTTTCATAGCATAACTTTTTCTTTTTTAGATTTTTTTTTTTCACATTAGCTTTATTACCGGCAATGCACTAAATAAAAGAGTAGTCACAGAGTAAAATCATTCATTATTCTCTTGAATTCCTTTAACATTTGACAATAATTTCAAACTGTCAGACTACACCATCAAATAAAAATTAACATATATAATTTTAGAGTGGCTAATTCAAAAGGAAAAGATAAAGGCTCTTTAGGCTATAAAGTTAATAATTTAGTGTAATAAGAAAAATAAATATGGCACACATTAAGCATGCCTTATTAAGCTTAAAATGGCTAACATGGGTCAAATATATTAAAAAGGTGGATGAACAGTCTTAATATAACTCAATAAGAAAAATATTGCCTTGATCACTTTCTATATTGCCTAAGTTGTTTTTATGCTTCGAAGGGTGATGAGGAAGGTTCTAGTTTTCTAAAATTCCTTACCCAACTACTACAATGCATTGGTTTTTCATCTTATTTCAACACTAGTCTTAGTGCTCAATAAGTGGAAACTAACAAATATAAGTCAAATTAAATGTTAAACTAGCTAAAAACTTATTAAACAACATGCTTGTCTTAATGCTAATTAAAGATTTTAAGCATTTCACATTCTAAGTTCAAGCTCAACTAGTTCAATTTCTAAGAATAAAACCTGGGGCATGATGGAATATGACATGGTATGAATGTGATGATAATACAGCGTAAAAACAAATATTTTTCATCATACATACCATATAAATCCAAAGCAAGAAATGAAACATACAATTTTAGGGTTGTAAAACTTACAACTATTGATGCACTTAAATATTTGGTTTGATGAAGACCAGCAACCAAGAGTGATATATCAACCTTTGATCTTCTCCACCAATGCTAAAAGAACAGCCTTTACGCCACTCTTCTCTATGTTCACACACACAATTGCAAAGACGGCTTAAAATCGAGATTGCTAGCTCTCAGTTTAAGTATCGTGTAATGGCAATTGATTTAAGCTACAAGATTTAATCTTGTATTTATTTTAGATGCTATTGATCTTCAAGAACACTAGAGAATGAAGGAGTATCTTTCTCTTAGAGGAATTCGGCCAAAAGAAAATCTTGAGTGAGAGAGAGAATTTTCACGCCAAATGTAGGAAAAAAAATTAGGGTTTTTTCCTTTTCTATCTCATCCAATATATATTATTTCATTGTATTAAGTGATCAAACTAAAATCCACTACCTCAAGATAATTAACATTAGCTAAAGATAATTAATTTTAGCCTTTATCACTTAATTAAAATAAGAAATATTTATTGATAAAAACTCTTTTAATTTATCCAAGATAAAAACAAAAGACATTTAATCAAATAATATCACTTAATTTAGGATAAAAGATAAGACACTTAAATCTAATAAACCACTTAAATAAAAATAATACATGTGCCGAAATTCCTTGGTATTTCCCTAGGAATTTCGGCCACATCAACTTCTATTTAAATGATTTATCTAGATAAAAAATATCTTTAGGCTTTAATACTCAATTAATTAAATTAATACATGATATTTAATTAATTGAAATTAAACCTTGTGGGCTGAATTTCTCTCTCTCATGGGCCAAGGTCCAATAGCAATCTAATAACCCATTACACACATTAATTTAACTTTAATTAAAAGCCCAAATTATGTCCAATACTTAATTTAAATATTTTAAGCCCAATGCTTTATGTGCGATCCTATAGGTCCATTTAATATTGGCAATGAATTAATAAATTAATTCAAAGGCTATATATATTCTCTAGCAAGATATTATAGCAATCCAAATTAAATGAAAATGCATATGGCATTTAGTGACCTAATGCAATTTTGCATAGTCCCTTATCCATAAATATCAGAATTAATATAAGGCATAGAACTAGTCATCCTTATATATATTAATTCCTTTCTTGATATTACAGTGACACTAAAATCTCAGATAAATAATGATTACTCATTATTTCATCTCGGTATGGCCATACACTTCTTAGTTCACTGATCAAGTGGCCGATGATATTTTTCTCTCTTATCGAGAGGGGTGATCCCTTCACTTCTCTCATGCTCTCTAATATGAATCAATGCATACCCAAGCATACCCGTACTTGTCACTCTGTTACGAGCACGTTAGGTGTATGTCAAAGCACACATTAATTCATAAAGAGTTTCATAGAGATTTTAGGTCTAAGAACTCCGATACAAAACTTGCATATGAGAAACACTTATGACTTGTACCATGTAGTGTTCTCATGAGCGGATCGAATCCAGATACCATGTTCTAAACATGTATCTATGATCTCTGATTGACACTCTTGTCCTTATGATCCGTAAGACAGAACTCAACTTATCAGAGAGATCATACTATTCTTAATTCATATGTTATTCCCATAACAATGACTAACTAGGGATATTTAGAATGAAGTCTCATTTATTTCAAGGTCTTACAACCATGTGCCTCACACATGATAACTTAAACTGAAACAACAATCTTGGATGGTTTTATCGATTGATATGCACAGGAATACAATAGATAAAACAATTGCCTCATTTTATTAATTAAAATATTTTATTATAATGCATTAGGGCTAGGGCTTACACTAACAGGGTAAACTAAGTCTTAGTGTAAGTTAATTAATAATTATAAACTAACTATTGAACTAAAATAACTAAAATAATAACACAAACTACTAACAAAGACTAGCTAGCATTAAGATTACTAGTACTTAAAATAAGAATACAAAATTACTCCTAAAAGACAACACAAATAAAACTTCAAAAGAAAACAAAATATAAGCAAAAGTGTTTTCAAGAAGGGGAGAATTAGATTCTACTTCCTGAATCTAAGCAAAATTGAGCTTAAAGAAGCTTTACCCCCCTCTCAAAAATTTGTTATCCACAGCAAACCAAAATGTAGCTCAATTAGATGTGGGAGTAGTGGCGGCAGATATCGTTCCCAAAAATTAGCAACAAACTACTAAAGAGTTAGCTTCACTTCATTGATACTATCCTGTATACTATCCAACCAACCATTCACTTGATTCATGAAAGCAGTCATTTGAGGCGAGGGTTCCTATGGTACTCATGCCTGTTTAACTAGTTGTTATGCATCTGAATCTTCATCTTGCTCACTATTTATTCTAATGGTGATTGGTCTAAATACTCTTCCCTATCAGACCAGTGTCTACTTGGCTTCTTAACTAAAATCTTTATCGGCATCACCATTGTAGAATCTATAAATCCCTTAAGTCCATATAACCTACAACTTTCACCAAAGAAGTTGCAACCTACCCTAGTGATGTTTCTTTAATAGTGCTCTTACCTTTTTGCAACTCATCTATTTTCTTGCATAGGAGGATTGCACCATTGATCTAAATACCTTTAACCATACATCTTAATAGCATACATTCCTCAACATTAATCTCATGAGGACTGCCAAGACAACTAAAGAAAGTGAGGGACAAAAATTGGTGAAGGACTCGCAGTGTATGACTGCCCAAAGCATGAGCCTTGAGTTTGCTGGATTGATATGGCACTAGGTTTATGAGATCTCAAATAAATTCCCAATTTTCCTATTGGGTCGCATTAGGCAATTTGCCTATAGCATTTATGGGGAAACCCAATTTCAATGAAAACTCTAGAGGTCATTTGGTAAGTTTTCCTACCAAAGTTAAAACTCATTATGCATTCATTTTGTTCATCTTCAAAAGAGAGCTTAAAAGATGTGAAGAACATTTACGAAAGGTGCGAGTGTACCTCTAGTTGCTTCTTAATGAATTTTTCCCAGTTAATATTTCTAATCAAAGGAAGAATCGCATCCCATAAATTGCTATCTGTAATATCCAGATAAAATTGCTTCAGAAAAACTAGATTGACAATATTGACTCCCATAAAATATTCATATAACTCTCTATCTTTAGCATCAATATATGTAGGAACATAACTACTAGATGTGCTTGATGCTTCATTCTTTTTTGATTTTTTAGGTGCCATTGCACACAATAATAAGAGTCAAAAATCAAAGCCACCAAATTAAAAATCAATAAACTCACTCAAAAAGAAATTCTCAACAATTAGGCCAACTTTCTCTTAAATCACTGCATGAACATAAGTGCAAAACATAGTGAATTCAAGCATGGAAACAAAATGCTAACATATACAAATGATTTATAATGGTTAAGAAGGAGAAAATTAAAGCACAAATAATGGACTTAGTCTTTAAGTAATTTTATTGAGCATGTGGTTGGTACTCAATGCAGACATAAACAATATGACCAAAGATATTATCAAAATAAGGTCAATTTAAGTGAGCCTAATTGTACAAAATGAAGAACTAAAACAAAAGTAATTAGGTCACTAAAATTGCAAATTGGGAGAATTAAAGAGAGAGTAGAAACTTACTTGAGCAATTTTGATGATGCAACACAAATTAAACAAGAACAAAACCTAAGTGGCTCGATGGAGTAGATTGGGCGAGTGAGTGAGAAAAGACCAAAAATTTAAACCCAATTCACAAATGCATGGTGGAGTGAATGCTAAATAGGGTATTTGAAGGGGGTTTCACAGTGGAGTAATGACCCACTCAGTAAAGTGAGTTTTTCACTCTATCGAGTGACTCATTACTATATGGGGGATGAAACAAAAATGGCACATATGGCTTGAAATGGGACTTGGTGGAGTAATTTCTCACTCTACCAAGTGACTAACTACCTAATGGAGTGGGAAATCACTCTATCGAGTGATGGAGCACTGGACTAATAAAAACAATTAAACATGCATTGTAAATCATAGACTCGGTTCACAAAGTCCAGAAACTGCCCTGTAACTCTTCATGCAATAAACCTTTAAAATGAATTGTTTCTTTAAAAGTGCTCTTTTATTTTAATTAATTCCCCTTTAACAACATCATAAATCCACCATAAAAGTTGAATCACTTAGCAAAAATTTAGCAAATGTTTACAAACAAATTAAAATGCCCCTTTATTGAACATCCTCAGCTTGCACAGAAATCATAAGAATTACTACTGATAAAACAACTCTAGCTGTTCTCCCACTACATTGCACTTCATGAAACACTTAAACACAAAACCAAAAACAAACTAACAATCATTGCACACAAAACAGCTCAAAACACAAACTAACCAAAATCAAATGAAATAAAAAAAAAACTATTAGCATAACATAAAAACTAACAGAGCAACACCCAAAAAGATAAGGAAGGAGTATAGTTCTGATTTTAACAAGTCCTTAGCTAGACTTTTAGAACCCTCTCAATAGTCGCAAAACACCATGGTTGCCTTAACAATCTCTTTTTGCCCAACTCGATACAGTTTTAACCTATGACCATTGATTTTGTATTCACGTCCATTTTGTAGACTCTTAATAGTCACTACTCCAAAGTCATTGCTTGACAACACCTGATATGGCCCAAGCCATCTAGATTTCAGCTTTCCCGGGAATAACCTCAATCAACTGTTGTATAATAAGACCAACATTCTTAGAGTAAACTCCTTCATATTTATCCCCTTGTCATGCCAATGTTTTATCTTCTCTTTGTATAGTGCTACATATGACCACTATTGAAATTCCTCAAGTTCATTGAGTTGTAACTTTCTCTTGTCTCCGGCACATCTCAAATCAAAGTTAAGCAATTTTATAGCCCAATATGCCTTATGCTCTAATTCGATCGATAAATGAAATGCTTTTCCAAAAACTAACCTGTATGGAGACATGCCTATAGGGGTCTTAAATGGAGTTTTATATGCCTAAAGAGCCTTATCCAACTTTGAGACAAAACTTTTCTAGAATTATTCACAATTTTTTCTAGGATTGATTTTAACACACTATTAGACACTTCAACGTGTCCATTTGCTTGAGTATGATATGGGGTAGTTATCTTATGCTTTACACTAAATTTTCTAAACAATATTCTAAATTGATAGTTGACAATATGTTTGCCCCCATCACTTATAATAACCCTTGGTGTCCTAAACCTAGTTAAAATATTCCTCCTAAGGAATTCAAGCACAACTCTAGCATCACATATCCTAGTTGCTATTGCTTCTACCCATTTACTCACATAATCCACAGCAACTCTAACATCACAAAAATCATAAGTTTATTCAATGTGGATTTGGGCTAAAAATAGGACATTGGTCCATGTTTTTGAATAAAAACCCAATTTACTTAAAAGAAAACATTTTAATGCTTTTTATTTTATTGTGCACAAAAAACCTTTTTTACTAACTATTACAACCCTAGAAAATAATACATCTAAAACAAATAACAAATAATGGCAAAAATTAAATAATAAATAAACATACCCATAATAAATAAATAAAATTAATAAAATAACTAAAATAACCAGGGAGTGGAAGAGGTGACCAATTAGGGGTATGACTTCCCATGCAAAAAACCATAAACCCTTCGAAGCCATAAAGGTATCAAGCACTCGAAGAAAATCACACAAAAAAACAAATGAATTAGTATTCACAAACAACATGGAAAAATAATTATAGATTCATCTTAAATACAAACAATATGGGTTTAAATACAAAATCATATTATGCAGTATTGAAATCACACAAAACAATATACAAATATGATATGAGATGAATAAATGGCATGAAAATTACATAAAATACATATAATGCATAAAAAATGTTTAAAAAATAGCCACGGACAGTCAAAGTGAAGTAAGGGATGGCCACAAAAAAGCGAGGTATGGGACAAGGAGATAAGCCCATAACAACCCATCCGTCGGATGACACACAGGCATCCATCAGGTCGTTTTCTCGTCCGTCACCCCTGGACAATACCAGTACTGGTTACAGATTTTCATGGAAAAAAATTTAAAAATTCACACAAAACACATTCTTAGCTCTAAACATGCAATATTAGATGCTAAATCATGCCAACAACATATTAAAATACCTGATCATACATTAATTACACCAAAATAATGAAATTAAAGAATTTAAGAAAGTAAGAAAAAGCTTTACATATACAACAACGGAGGAATCTCTAAGCCTATCATGCCTTTAGTATATCAAATAGCTGAGAAACACATCAAATATCAATAAACATGCATATCATTCAAATATAGCAATTAAAAAAATATTAAACCAATGATAAATAATCATATGATCTTGTGAATAAATTATAGAGAGAGAAAATAGGAAAGAGCCTGAAATATTACCCTTAGGAAATATTCTGACTCTATGAATTCTATAGTCCATATCTCAGCTTCGAATCATGCTCCTTAATTCTCAAGAAAAGTATGATATTTGTTTTTATAAGTGTGTGTGTCTAACAAAGATTGATAGAGCAAGGAGTTTAGAGAGAGAAAGAAATTAAGTTTTCTTTTTTTTTAAAGGTGGCTCTTTAAAAAGTGATTCCTCCCCTCCTAAAACCCTAGATTTAAGATTTTATACCTAAGGAAGAGTTTGAATTGAATTCCAACTCAAAACTCTTCAAATCTGGAGATAAAATCCCCCAAATTCAAAAGAATCTTATCAAATCAAAAACTGCCTCTTTTGAAAATAAAAAAATGTGGGAAAATTTAGGTTTCAAGCTAGGGATAGGAATCCTTCAATAAGAAGCAGTCATCCCTCATCACTAATCCAGAATTTCCCAAAACACCCCTTTGTTTGGCCTATGTAGGAGAGAATGACCCACAAACGAGCACCCCTCAAGTGACAGACGGTCGTTTGCCACCAGTGATGGTCCAAAACTAGGTTTTTATACACATTTTGTTACAACACTTAGTAATATTTGAAAATACTTGGAAATCATAAAAAGATTTTAGAAAAAATGAGAAATTTATGACCAAAACTTCTAAATTTGAACCTTGCTGTCAGTAATATGCTATTTCCTCATCATTAAGTAACCCTAATCTAGGCTGCCTCCGATTACAGTGTCTATAACTGCCCCCAATTTTTGGGAGCTAGTGCATTGGTGCTAAATTGAGCTAAAATTTAGAGCAAAAGGAAAAAAGATGCATACCTGAGAAAGCAAATCTCTTGGCTAATTAAAATACGTACCTTTTAAGGCAGTGAGTCTCTTGATCAGGTAGTTATCGTCAGCTTATCGATGCGTTAACAATAATTTAGTTAGTTAACATCAGTTTGTCTATATGTTAACCCTAATTTGGATATTTAACACTAGTTTGTCGATGTGTTAATCCTGGATTGATTGTCCAATTAGTGCCTGGGGCATACGAAATTGGGACAAATTAATTAACTCTAATTAGCACCTAAGGCATGAAAAATCAGATTATTTGAATGCGTTTGATTAACATTTGGGGCATGCAAAATTGAGACAGCTTAAAACTAACTCCTTTAAAGGCAGCAAGTCTCCACTTGTCTAATTAGTGCTCGGGGCATGTAGAATCGAGACAAGAAATAAGATTTTCCCTGATTAGTGCCTTGGGCATGCAAAATTAGGTATTTTAAATGCATTTGATTAGCAGCTGGGGCATGCAGAATCAGAACAACTACTATACTTGATTGAAATTATAATTGACCTACAACATCAAGTGAGGTGATTAGATTAATATTTGATTGGTGTTAATTCTTGACTATCCTATTGGTTGTTGTTTCTACAAGGTATGGTTGCACTCTTTAAACAATGTTCCACTAGAGAGATTTCTAACAAATATGCATTTGTATGGAGTCACTGAGATACTTGAAGTCATTCTAGCAAATATGCATATATGAGGAGTCACTAAGATGCTTGAAATCATTTTGGCAAATATACATCTGTAAGGAGCCACTCAAATGCGTGAAATCATTCTAGCAAATATGCATCTATGAGGAGTCACTTAGATGCTTAAGCCATTTTGGCAAATATTCATCTTGCCAAAATTTACATTATCATCATACTTTTGCCTCTTGTCTAATAATTCTTTGTTGTTAACATTACCCTTGTAACTTTTGATGCATTCAGATCGAAACATCTCATGTTCCATTAGATGGTGAAGGTGGACCAAATCCATGATGAATAGGTCTTTACAAAATATGAAGAAGATTCTCTTTGAATTTGAAAATATCCACACTTTTCTTTGTTGTGCATCTCTTTTATTTCAACCTATTCAGGCAACTTCTTGTGATGAAGAAGAACATTTGCATTCTCCTTGGAAGAATAGCCATTTGCCCCTTGGTGGGGGTTCTCAGTTCTTGTTGTGAAAAGTATTAAGTATTAGTTCCTTATTTGTTGGATCTAGCCTTTTTAGGCCTTCTTTATTATTGCTTTTTGTTATTATTATTATCTTTCGTTTTGCTTTGTTTTGTCATGGTTTAGTTATTTAAAAGTTATCTTATCAATTTCATGGCATTCATTTTCATTTGTCAAGCATAAAGAGCATAAATAAAATGAGACATAAAATGAAATGATAAATTATATACAACTTTATTTTTTATACATTAAAAATTTTAACAAAAAAACTCCCTAAATGCAAAATAAATCACTGTGAGGGCCCTGGTCTCAATGCTCTGCAATAACCTAGCCCTAATGGTGGTCTGAATGCTGATGGCCTGAGAGGTTGGGCTGGTGCCATAGCCTGAGGTACTAGAAGTGGCTACTCTCCGACCTGCTCAAATACAAATCTGAAGCCTGGCATCGCTAATGTCAAAGGCTACAGGACCTATGCTATCACACCTACTAGCCTCTCTGATCTTTGTCCCACCTCAAGGACTGCTCGAGAATGGTGCTCCAAATACCTTATTAAATCTTCCCTCAAGCACTCGATGTAACTCTTCATCTCCTCATCAGTCTCAAACATGGCCCATCTAGCCCTAGAAATCTTAGTCTTAATGCAGGTTTCCTGGTCTTTAAGTTGAGTAATTAAGGTCCCATACCTCTATTTGTAAAGTCTGAACGGTCGCTGGCAAGACTTGGAAGGACTGTGCTATCATAAGTATGGTCTGTAATGTCTGCTCTTGGCATATGTTAAATGCCTCTAGAATGGCAAATCTCATGGAGATATCATCAAATGGCATGGCAGAAGGTACTTGTGCTGGCAACGGTTAAGCTGATGATGGAGAAACAATTGATATAGATTCCCCCATGTACTTATAAGGTGGGGGAGCTAAAGAAGATGATGCTCCTAAATGCCTATATAGGGAAAACCTCCTTATAGTTGGTGACCTTTGATGTTTCATGAGAGATCTGAGAGGTACTAGCATCTGTGGAGATCTACCTAAAAGATCTTATAAATTGATCTGCATGTCGAACTCGTAATCGGAGTTGATGCCCAACCCTTATGGCTTTTGTGACTCCTAAGGCTCATCTGCCTGGTCCTCTTACTGAGGTGGCTACTCTAGTGGTGCCTGGGGCTCTATTGGTGCCTCCCCTAGTACCTTTGGTGCCTAACCCTGGCTATCTCCCTCTAATGCTATACCCAAAACTATAGGATTGAGGCCACATCTCTATCGAGTCTCTAGCATGGTGAGCAGTCTGTACTCTCCTTCACACCCCTCTATGGGCTTTATCATGCTCATTATGAATGCCACCTACAAGTCGATGTGAATGGCCTCTGGGATGAGGTCTCTGAATCAACCCTTATCCAACCCCAAAGATATTAACAACTTGGTTATAACTCCTCCTATACATACCTAGGTCCCTAGCATGGTGCCCACCCTAACTAAAGTCACGATGATCTCATGCATGATATCTATGCGGTGACCCTTTTGCATGCCTCATAAGCTAGTGACATTTGCCAAATTAATGTTACCTGGACTCCCCATGCATCCTAGGTATGAGGCAAATAAAACTCTCTGCGGGTATCAATAAATCTGAAGAGCCAACATGGTGCTCTTTGCCTTGTCTGAATCGTAAATAGCTCCAGGTCATGTAACAGCCCTATATCTGTCTCTATCTATCAATCGAGGCAATGTGACTATGCCTAACCAGATAGGAAGTCCCATAGCCTCTGTAAATCTGCACCTCGAGATGGTATAATGTTTGCTCAAAGCCCAAAATTTGACAACTCCCTCCTCTTTGTCTAACTTGGAGTCACCATCATACTTTAGAGTAGCAAAGACCTCTCTAGTGATGTCTGAGATGTCTTGTAAGTTGAGGTAAAGAAATCTATCCAGCCTGCTTTGGCTAGGAGTTTTTCAGCCTACTCTAATAGTTTGTAGTCCTTAAAGAACTATCTAAACATGAATTGTCTTAATCTATACTGAACCTGACCCAGAGCTCAATACCTCCTAGCTTGTATGGGTGTCATATAAGCTAGCACTAGCTAGGATGGCTGGGGACGTGCTGCCTTACAAGGCATCCTATAAAAAATATTACATTTTAGCTTGAAGTTGACTTGAATTACAAGCAAGTCAAATACATAAAAGAAAATTAAACAGCATGTTGGTTTGGACCTTTTTCAGTTAATCTATGCTTGGAACGTATGTAAATCAATATAAAGATAATACATGTTTGGTTATTTCAATAGTCAGGCATAATGTATAGTACACATTTTATGATAATTGGCTAGGAATGTGACTGCCCCCTATATAAAAAGGACAAATAAATAACACATAGGCCGTGAAGGCCAATATAATAAAATTATTAAAATTTCACATTTTATGAGAATAATAAAAATTCAATAGCATTTTGGCTAGGAATGACATTAGCCCCTGCACAAGAAACACATTTAAAACCAAACAACAAGCCACAAGCCATCATGGCCAGCAAACAATGCAAATTCAAGCCATTGGAATAATTCACAATTTACTAAAAATTTAATAAAATTTTCGCAGTGTTCCGTCTAGGAACGAGACTGCCTCCTGCACAAAAAGACACATTTAAAGCAAAGCAAGAAGCCATAGGCCATCTTGGCCACCAAACAACACAAATCCAAACTATTTACATTTGGTAAAATTGTGAATATGATATAAAAGTGCCTTTAAAAATTCAAATGCCATATACACATTACCGCCTAAAAAGAGAATATTATGGATTTATATGCTCATACATAAGGCATTTTATTGTCTATAGTACCAAGCAAGGTTTGGTAATTACACTATATTACTTAAACTATAGGGCATTATTTATTTTTAACCAACAAAAAATAAAAACACAAATAAAGGGTGTTCGAATCCATCATGCCTAAATCTAAAGTTTTACAACCTAACTTAAATACTAACTAAGAGATAAATACAAAAAAATGAAGAAAAAAATGAAGAGAATTAAATAATACTTGTAGAAGACAAAAAGAAAAAAAGAAGAAGTAGTAGAAAAATGATGCTCCATAAAGTGCGTCTTGCTCCCAATAGTCCATCGGTAAGAACGGTCAAAAAACGAACATCAGATGAGAGAGAAAGGCTTAAAAAATCAGAAGAAAGCTTTAGAAATCAAAAGTTATGGAGTTTTGGTCAGAAAATAAAGAAGATGAGCTTTTTATTCTAAAAATCGAGCAAGGGACAGGCTTCCCGTCTATCGCTAGTGATGGACGAGACTTAGAGACATCTCGTCCTTCAGGAAGAATGGCTAAAATGCCCCTCTTCTTTAATTAAGCCTAATTTTCTCATTTTAACTTCGCTTTCTTAAGTTTTTTAATCGTTTTCATCAATTTTTCATACTCTATCCATCTAAAATTAATTTACAACATTATTTACACCCTTTTTATGAGCTACAATATTATTTTTACAATATTTATAGGTTTTAATTACATTTTACTACATACAGGTCTCCAAAAGTTTGAAATACCCCTTGAAATTTGTCATGTCTCTATAGATAAATGATTATTATGTTCAAGACCTTCAAAGATTGAACATTTGGGTCCCCAAGCTTTAAAATTTCCTAAAAAATAAAAATAAGGGAAAATGCAATAATATGTAAGTGTAATGCATGAGACATGTAAATGTTTGACTTTTTGCATTCTAAAGCTGAGGGACACGCAATCAGTGGCTTGCTCATCTTGAGGAGAGTTTCCTTACACAGGAATCTACTACATGGTGCTACCCGATATTGGGATTTGAGGGTTCATATATTTAGATTCACTTACTAAGAGTTATGCCCCCTGTTGAGGAGTTTGCTGCTATGGTTGGTGTTAAATTCTCTGATGTCCGATATTATTTGCCATACCCTATTTATAGATATCCTAAAAAGGTGGTTCATGCTCTTGGCATTCTTCCTTCTGAGGCTAGGGGTTTGGTTCCTTATAGGAGGACTTTCTCACTGGAGCTATTGATCGATGTGCTAGCTGACTTTGATGATGTACCCACTTTCCATTCTGGTGTGGTACTGCTATGTTGTTTTACTTGATGCCTGCTAATACATACCGAGGATCCCATGATTAGAGATTATAAGCTATTTAGCATAGTAGATGGCATATACCACGGACATAACCCTTTTTTCATAATCTTGGCAAAGACCTTTGTTGGTTTAGATGTTGTTCACCATAATCCTAGCTCTATTCTTACTGGTAGCCCTCTGCTTCTTTAAGTACGTCCTTATTTTTAAAGGTAGTACATCCCTTATGGGTTTTCATACTAGCTTTTCTTATTGGAAAGTGTGTCATTTAAAAATTTCACACATTCTTTTACTTTATTTTTTCCTAAGATGAACCCAACTCACCCTAATGATTTTTTTTTCAAGTATGGCTTCATGAGAATCTGAAGCTATTATCAAAGCCCCCTCCTCGAGTCAGAGTTACAAAGACTTACCCCATGAGGTATGTCATAGCTAGGCATCTTTAGCGTAAGTTTCTAATGATATAGGAGGTAGCCAACTAGTTAGGAAGTTTAACCGATCATGATATCATGTTCAGGTGCACTTGGTTACTTATCACCTCTGTTGTTAGGGAAGGAGATTCTGGGTGTGCTCCTTTGTGTGGACTTCATCGTGCCATTTTCTATATTATTACTCACTATGCTCATCGGTTTAGGAGTCAATAGGACATTGTTAGATAGCCATTAGGTTTCCATAGAAGTACCCTTACTTATTTCTTTATATCAGGGTACCATTAGAGGGTGTGGACTCAGCCCCCAGTGAGGATAGCCATCCCTCACATTGATACTTGAGATTTCACCACTCCCAACTCTTAAAAGTGATGGGTAACCAGTCTAGCTATTAACAATAGACTCAAGGCTATTAGGCACCTGGATGAGAAAGATGTGATATAGATAGATTAGATTGGATACTATTATAGATTATATCATTCATTTCTATTGGACTTTTTAATTTTGAACATGTAAAAGAATACACTACTTTTGTTACATGAATGATTTTATGATTACATGCATGACATTTCTTTTTGATTTCAGTATACATGATCATTATTTGATATCATCCCAATAACACATATTATTCAATCTCAAAATGAAATTTTACAACCATCATAACTCCTGTCATCAATCAACCCTCTCGATTTTTCTTGATTGATTATTTTCTCTTAGCCTCTAATTTTTTCCCAGTATGCCTTTTTTTAGTTTTCACCCTAGCGAGGCACCAAATTTTAGCAAGGCTACCATTTTTTTTATTCTCGACCCACGGGACAATTATTGTCTTCTTTTTCTCTTTTAGTCTTTAGCCATCGAACCTTTTGAACCTATCAACATTTATAAGTTCTCGAAACTCATTGCCATTACTATCTAATAAAATAGCAATGCCTTTGGATAATAGCTTTTTAAGTATAAAATGTCCTTCCTACGTGGGCTTGAATTTTCCTCGGATATCCAGTATCCCTAGCCTCATCTATTTGAACATTGGGTCTTTGTCTTTCAAAGGGTGTTTTCTTACTTTCTTCTCGAATGAATGGGCTATTCTCTTATGGAAAACTTGATTGTGATAATATGCCCTCATTTTATCCCTATCAAGCATATTAAGTTATGATAGTCTCTATCTAGCCCATTCTACTTCTAGTATCTCAGCTTCCAAAACTACTATCAAAGACCGATGCTCAATTTCTACTAGCAGTACTGTTTATGTTCCATAGACCAAAGAGAACGGTATGGCCCGTATTAAAGTTCTAGTTGTGGTCTTATAACCCAATAGTGTGAAGGGTAGCTTATTAACCCAATCTTTGTAAGTCCGTACCATTTTGCCAAAATTCGTTTTGCATTTTTATTGGTTACTTTGATGACTCCGTTTACTTTAGGTCTGTAAAAAGAAGACTTATGATGTTGAACCCCATATTTAATAAGAATCTATTTGGTTTCACCTAAAAACTACAGCCCATTGTCTAACACCATATGATGAGGCAAGCCATATCTATATATTAGATTTTTCTCGATGACCTTAGCCATATCTTATGCATCTTCCTTTATGAAAAGATTTAGCTTCTAATCACTTAGTACAATAATCAATGGCCACTATGATGAATTTGTGTTTATTTGAGGTAGGCAAATGGATCATTCCCATAACGTCTATTCCCCATACAGTAAATGGCTATGGTGATGTGAGGTTACATAATTCAGAAATAGGCAAATGCCTTAGGTATGCATACTATTGGTACAACTGGCACTCTTTGACATATTTAGAACAATCAATGTTCATTGTGAGCCAAAAAAAACCTTACCTCATAACCTTCTTTGCCAAGGTCAAGCCATTTATATGAGCTCCACACACTCCCGTATGTACTTCTTCCACTACTTTCTTTGCTTCCTTCTCATCCAAACACCTCACTTTGATTCCATCAGGCTATCTCCTGTAAAGTACTCATACTACAGTAATAAATTGAGTTAATAGTTTATAGATCGTTCTTTGGTATTTTTCAATAGCTTTCTTAGGGAATACTAACTTTTCTTGGGTAATTATGGATGTCATAATACCAAGGTTTTCCATCATCCACCTCGATATCCATGATTTACTCCTTTTTAAAGCATGGCTTATCCGAACTCGAGATCAGCACTGGCTTCATAATTACTTCCTTTGGATTACTACACATGAAAACCAAGGCAGTCAAGGCATCTGCCAATCGGTTTTCTTCTCTAGGCACATATCCGAAAGTACAAACCTTAAACTGACTGCTCAAAACCTTTAGATATCTGAGATAGGAAAACAAGCACTCTTCCTTTACTGACCATTCACCCCTTACTTGGTAAATTATTGGAGATGAAGCTCCAAACACTTTTACAGAGTTTTCCCCCATAGCTAGTAAAGCTTTTAACCTAAAAATGCAAGTTTCATACTCTGCTTCATTATTCATGGCTTTGTATCTTAACTTCTTAGCTAATGTCATCCTTTCTTTTTCTAGGGTAACCAAGATCATTCCTACTCTTGCTCCTTTATTATTTATAGCTTTGTCAAAGTACATCTGCCAACCTTGCACCGTTATGGCTGTAATGTTCTCATCAAGGAATTCATAAGTCATCTCTTTACCTTCTAAAGGTTGATTAGCTAGGAACTCTGCTACTGCTCTTCCTTTAATGGTCTTTCTAGTAATGTATTCTATATCAAATTCCTCCAAGAGAATCAACTATCTCCCTATCTTTTCTAACAACGAAGGAGCTTCTTATAAGTATCTAAGGGGATTCTACTAAGCCATATCTTATATCTTGTAAGAATGGAAGTAGTGTCTTAACTTCTTTGATGCCTATATGATTGCCGGACAAATTTTTTCAACTTCTACATACTTTTCCTCATAAGGGAAAAACTTCTTACTAAGGTAGTATACTGCGTACTCAATCCTAGAATCATCCTCTTATGCCATTATAACCCCTACTGAACTATTTTCTATTGCTAGGTACAAAATTAGAGGTTTACCTATCTGAGTCGGTCTCAAACTTGGTGGATATAGTAGATATTACCTGATAATATTGGTGCAACTTAAAGATTGGTTCGCAGATCGAAGTTAACTTGGCAATAAACCTACTTATGTACTGGATCTTGCCTAGGAACCCTCTAACTTTTTTTTTCTTTTTAGGGTACTGGCATTTCTCTAATGGCCTTTACCTTGTCAGGTTCTACTATTATACCTCTCTGACTCACTACATGGCTTAAAGCTTACTTAAAGTTACACCAAATATGCACTTTTTTGGGTTGAGGCGGAGATTATACTTCTGATCCTCTAGAAAAACTTCTCTAATGTCTTGAAATAACCTTCCCTAGTGACTAACTTGATCATCATGTCATCCACGTACACCCCTACCTCCTTATGGATCAAGTTATCAAAAATCTTATTGGCCATTCTTTAATAGGTAGCACATGTATTTTTAAGCCCAAAACCATGACCCGGTAGGCATATGTCCCCTACTTGGTTATGAAAGTTGTTTTGATCCTATCCACTATTTTGTTCAAAACTAGTTATACCAAGTATACCCATCCATAAAATTGTACATGGCACAAGCAGTTGCACTATCAACCAGAACATCTATATGAGGTAAAGGGAAATCATCCTTATAGGGGTGTGCAAATGGCCAGTTCAGTTCGATTTTAGACCGAACCGAAAGAATCGAGAATCAAAATTTGGAAAATATGAGAACCGAATCGAAATCAAAGTTTATAGAATCGAAAACCAAATGGACCAAAATAATTTTAGTCGGTTCGATTTGGTCGAACCGATTCTGAGTTAATTTAGGCCTTTTATTGGACTTTTAATCTATATGGGCCAATAAATTAAATTAACTTATATTTAACAAAATAAAATCATTTAAAATAACTAAAAGAAAAATAATATAAATTTTTTCATATTATTTATGGATTATTTTGTAATTGTAGCTTTAAAATTAGATTTTGGAGTATATACAATAAATTATTTATAATGATTTTATGCAGATTTTGTTAAGATAGTGTTATACATTTTAATTAATGTATAAAAACAATAAAAACTAGGAAGAAAAAGAAAAAGAGCACATCATTTATTTAATTTTTTTTTGTGAAGTCAAGCACATTTCTTATAACTAAAATAAGAGCACTTCAATATAATTATAAGCAATGCATCTGGAAATGTAATGTAATCATGCAATAATTTCATATTAACAATTTCATTTTCAAGATTTTTTTTCCAAGAAAATAAATTTACTTCTTTTTTTCTACTCAATAATTTATTTTGTTTTCTTGTGTCTATTTTCAGTCAATGACATCCTTTGAGTAATTTAATTGAATTCTAGCCTAGACCCTAACTTTTTTTTTATTATTTTTTAAACATAACTTTTAAAGTAAAAAAAAAACTAAAATAAAGAAATTGAGAAAACAAAAAAAGATTAAAGTAAAAAAAATAAAAGTAGAAAAAATTAGTGAATTAGATTTTTATAGAGTAAAAAAAATTAAAACAAAACTTTTAAAGTAAAAAAATTTGAGAAAACAAAAAAAAATTAAAGTAAAAAGAATGAGAAAGCTATAAAATATGTCCCTGGTAGGAATTGAACTTAAGACCTTTGTGATTTCTATTTTGTGTCACACCACTCATCCAACTTTATACTCCGAAATTTTAATACTAATATATATATATATATATATAAACTTTGGTCCAGAACCAAACGAACCGAAAATCGAAATAACCGAACTAAATAGACCAAAATTTATTCGATTCAGTTCTCGATTTCGATTTGGTTCTGTACACCCCTACATCCTTAGGATAGGCTTTGTTCAAATCTCTACAATCGACACATCTTACTCTTTCATCCTTCTTTACTACAGGGACTACGTTTACCAACCACATAGGGTATTGGACTTCCACTAAGAACTTGGCCTCTATTTGCTTCCTAACTTCATCTTTAACTTTCTCAACCCACTTTGGCCTAAGCCTTTTAGGTTTCTGCTTAATCGGCTTATACTCTAGGTATGTTAGAATGGCATGTTCAGAACCTCTCGATATATTCCTGGCATGTCTTCATAGGTCTAGCTAAATACTTTTTCATTTTTTTTAATATTCTATTAATTTTTCTCTCTTTATGAGTTATGTCTGATGCCAATAAAATTTCTTTTGGATTTTCTTTAGTTTCGAGATTAAATGAACATTTGTTTGTTAAGTTAATGTCAAACATAAATGCTTTATGATCTTAATCATACATATTGAAATTAGAAGAAACATCACACAAGTAAGAAAAAATATTTTGATATAATTAAAAGAGAAAACATTGTTCTCATTAAAGAGCTCAGGAATATAAAAAATATCAATAAAAGTGTCTTCTCCAATCTTGTCAGCATCAGATGTCTTTCTAGCCTTTGGTTTAACCTTGGATGGTTCTTCAACTTCCATTTTCTCATTGCCTTTCAGTAGGGTAACAAGCAACTTCTCTATCATAACCTTTTCTAGCACTCTTTATCCCAAGCAAAGTGGTACAAGAGAATTTCTTCATCCCAAAAAACCTCAACTATCTTGATAATTCCCTATTCCCAATTAAAGAAATCATTGAATAGCTTAAATCCCGATACCATCTCACCCCCTATCATCTGAGGTTTATTCTCTCCGCAATAAAGGCAAACACCTAAAGTTGGCACAAAACTCTAGGAAATGTGAGGAATCCCTTTCATTGCTTCCTTCTCATTATCTTTCTTATTGGGACCTATAAAGCCTAATCCTTTTTTGTCCTTCTCACCCTTAGCAACTGTAACAGTCTGAGGCCCTTAGGAATTCTCGCCTAAACTAGCACTAGGCAAAAAAATCATCTTTTTAAGCATATTGATCACTTGAGGGCTGTCAAGGAAGCCACTCTCATTCTTTTCATCACTAATAACTGACACATGAAACCCACTAAATGGCTGTTTGGCTATTTTAAATGTAGACACTTGGTTCTCCCTTATGGCTTTAATAGTGACCACCTGACCATTATAGGGAATTTTAATCATCTGATGTAATGTGGATGGCACTTTTCCCAGCTTATAAAACCATGGCCTCCCAAAAAGCATAGAGAAATTTATTGGAATAGGCAAGACTACAAATTTAGCTTCAATCTCAATGGACCCTATCTTCACTATAGCCTTAAAATGTCCTAATAGCCTGCCTTTTAGAGTTATCATAGGTAGAAATAGTCACATCAGACTTACTTAGCATGCTCTTATTTAATCCAAAGGCTAAAATTATATCATGCTCTCATTTAATCAAAAGGATAAAATTGCCACCAAGGGATAGACATTAATGGAGGACCCATCATCTATCATCACACAAGCCATGTGCTTACCATTAACTTCAGCCTTTATGTAGAGGAGATGATTATGATTCCTTCTTTCCATAGGTAAGTCAACATCAGAGTATACCATATTCTCCTTGGTTCCTCCTTTAACCAAATCTAGCAACTTAGAGGGCAAGATAGTGGTAGCAATAATAACCTCATTCAAAGCCTCCACCAATTTTTATCTGTGCAAAGGAGCTATCTTAACAAATCCCAAATACCTATATGAGCTTGTGTCTTTTTCAATTGCTTGATTATCTTATTATCCTTAATCTCCTTTTTTGTTGGCATTATAGTAGAAGCTGGCTGCCTTTTGATCTCTGAGGCCACTCTCCTACTCCTTGTAACTGCTTTTACTTTCTTCTCTTCCTCTACTTCTTCCTCATATTCACCGGCTGAACTCTAGATATCAATGGGCACTAAAGCCCCTTCGTTCTCACTCTTTGTAAGAGTATCCCAATAGTCAATCATAGAAACTAGCTTATTTTCTTCAACTAGCTTTGTTACTTTTAGGGTAGAGCAAGTAATGGCCAAGTACTCGTTCCCATATAGATCCTTCATCATATACCACTCAGGTAAACTTGACCCAATCATGTACACTGGAGGGCGTATAACATTGTAACCTCCCTTTTTTCTCATCCCTCTTTTTAAGATCTAAAATTTGCTTGTTATTGATCAAATCCTAAATCGTGTTCCTCAGAGTGTGACCTGTATGCTGATGGTATGCGCAGTACTGATCCTCCCTATGATAGGGCAACCCCTAGCTCTTTACAAGCCTTAATGACAGAGGCTGAGGCTTCCCTTCTTTTACCAACCTATTCAAAACCTAAGACAACGATTTGCCCAGGTTAAAATAGTGCCTCTAACTAGCCTCTATAGTAGACATCTCTGCGGTCTTTCCAACTCTATTTTGCCCACTATTATTCCTAACAGCCTTATTATTGCCGAAATTCCTCTTCTCATTCTCACTACTTTCCCTTTTTGGCTAAGTACTCTCTTTCAGCCTTTATAGCTATATCATTCAAGGGCTCCTAGTCTTTCAGACCTTTCATCTTTAAACCACTTCTCAAGTATGGACTTACATTTCAGATAAACAATCGAATTTGATTAGCTATGTTCGGTTTCATTTTCATCTCCATCACCCTATTCCTCCACCTAGTGGGGTACTAATGGAAAGACTCATCATGTTTTTGTCAAAGTAACTCAAGGTCCTTTAAGGTGACCTCTATCCTTATGCTATAGTCATACTACTTTAGGAACTCCTCTATTAATAGGTCCCAATCCTCTTTAGTCTACCTATCTAACTAATAGTACCAGTTTACTATAAGCCCAATCAAACTCAAGAAAAAGTACTCCACCTTCTATTTCTTGGATAAAGTGGTCCCCTTTATAATCAAGGTGCATTACTTGATATATGCTGAAGGATCTAAAATTCCACCAAACCTTGAAAAATCAAGCATTTTAAACCTTTAGGCTAATGAATCATCTCCATCTAAATACTTATCTTTAGGGTTCATCCCTCAACCAAAAGACAATAACTTAGACATGGCTTTAATCTTTTCTTCCATTTTTTTGAAAGCTAGGTCCTCAAGACTAGGGCCTTTTATTTTCATGTTCATCATTGAAAGGACATAGTCTTTATCCTCTTCCTTTATACAGTCATCCTTAAGATCATGCCTTCTTTCCTTTCTAGGTGGGTCTAAAAGCATAGTAGCATCAGCTGCAGCAGTATTCCTAATGTGCATTGGCTCTGTTGTCTCGCGAGTGGCTGCTACAGGCTAAATTTTGACATTGGGTGTTATAGAAGCACCATTCCACTGATTATAGCTAACATCCTTTCCTTGAACTCCTGTAGACGTCTATCTAATCTCTAGCCTAAGTTATCTCTCACTGTCAAAGGCCCAAATGGAGTAACATTTGCCTCATTCAATTCATTGTTTGCCATTTCAATAATTATTTCCTGACTGCTTTCTGATAACTGGCTTGAACCCAACTCAAAACTGACTTTTGAACCTAAGTGTAAACCTGAACTTAGTGATGTGAGCACAACTAGCATAGCCAAGCTCAATGAATTAGCTATTTCTTAAGGAAAAATTACAAGAATGAGGTCAAATAAGCTTAAAAAAAGCTCTAGAAGCTTTCATGAGACCTTATGTAGAGAAAATGAAAGTCTAAGAGATCAAAGAGGCTAACTTGAACTTTAAAGACCAATTTATTGTTCATTTTCTTTGTAATATATGTGTAATTGAAGACACATGTATTTAAGTAAAGTAGGAAGAAGTTTAGGTAAAACAGGAAGAGAAGGAAAAAATTTGTGCCTTTTAGTCCAATAGCCATTACCTCGGTAGAGGGAAATCTCCCTCCACCGAGGCAAGCTAAAAGTCACAATGCATTTTAGTAATCTCAGTAGAGGGGAAATTCCCATATACCGAGGCAGCATAATTAGAGTGCTCCTTCAATTGAGGGAAATTCCCTTCTATTGAGACATTTTTAAGTCCAGTTATGATATTTTTTGTTATTTCCTATTTTATTTATTCTAGAAGTTTAAGTTTGAGTAGGTTTCTTTGCTATTTAAACAAAATTGTAGGCTTTGTTACAAATACTTACCTTTTGATATTAGTGATTGTTGAGACTATTCTCTTGGCTTGCCAATATTTTATGAGTTAATATTTATTGATTCTTGTTATTGCATAAAGAATTAGAATTAGGCAGTTTGCATGATTATGTATGCTTGATTCTTATTCTTCTTATTCTAAATCAATCTATTAAAAACATTTTCATTCATATATTGTTTGGGGGTTCTTTAGATTGGGGGTTTATTTTCTTGTGTATGTTCAAATATTATGGTATATTGGCATTCTAGTTTGAATATAGGCTAGGGTTACTTATCAATTGGAATCAGAGCATAAGCTAAGGGATAAATTCTTAACCATCCTTTAACTTTTGAGCTCTTATTTTCTATTTATTTTACTACAATTAAAAAAATTCAAAAAAAAAATTGTGATCAATTTGGATTACTATACTACTTATGTTCAAATTTGAACAATTTGTGAATTTGTTGCTCTTGTTGAATCTAAAAATTGTAAGTTATCTACTTGAGCATTTATCTTACAATTTTGAGTGGTTAGCCCTTTAATTGAATTGATCCAACAAGAAATCAGAATTAGAAACTTTCACAATTGGTTTGAATCCATCAATACCAAGTTGGTACTCTTAATTTCTGTCTTTGGGTTGTGTTTATTGCATGTTATCTTTGAATTCTTCTTATTGAGTCTACATAAATTCTATTTAAAATAAACATTAGGTTTAGTTAAACATCACATTTAAGTGCATCCATCTTGTCTAATTTCCTTTCATTCTAAGTTATCAATTTGCGTGTCTAAGTTGTTTATTATTTTTAATTACACTAGTTTAACATATTGCACATTTTTTAACATCTATAAAAATTATAGTACACGAAATCTTCTTCTTATGTACTAATTTTTTATTTTGTTTAATTTCGTAAATTTTTCTCTAGAGTCCATACTTTTACTATTCTTGTTAGGTTTTTGTTATTTCACGTAATCAATTTAGTTAATTATGTGTGCTTGTTTGAGTTAGTTTCTGAAGTGCAATTGTGAGACATCAATTAAGAGTGGAGTGGTAATCATATAAGGGGAGTCTTGTGAGATTATTTTATCTAACATCTTTTACAAGTTTACATAATGACTAAGGAATCTACTACGAAGGAGTTGTCTCTGAAGGAGGTAGCTTATTCAGTGCAAGCTATGCATGGCACATTTGAAAAGTTTATAAGGGACAAAGGGAGTGTAAATGATATGTTAGAGAAGTTAGAATTGAGTGCCTCTAACTCTAGAAGAATAACCAAGGGAGGTCAATGGATTAATGAAAAGGCTAATCTAGATGAGTGGGATAATGATGAGAAAGTCTAATTCATAAGGGAGTAAGAAGAGAAGAAAAAATAGAGAGGAGAGATAGCAATCTTAGTGCAATAAAGATGAACATTCTATCTTTTAAAGGTATGAATGATGATGAAGTATATTTAGAGTGGAAAAGAAAGTTAGATATTATTTTTGATTGTCATAATTATACTGAGGAGAAAAAGGTGAAATTAACAGTAGTAAAGTTTAGTGATTATGCTTTAGTTTGGTGGAATGAGTTATTCAAGGGTAGGAGAAGGAATAGACTTATAACTACTAGCAAAAAAATGAAGAGAGTGATAAAGAGAAGGTTTGTGCCATCTTATTATTACAGGGAGTTGCACCAGTAATTACACAGAGTCACCCAAGGAGCTAGACCAGTAGAGGATTATTACAAAGAGATGGAGATGCTATTGATCAAAGAAAACATAGAAGAGGAAAAAGAAGTAACTATGACTCAATTCATGAGAGGATTGAATAGGGAAATTACTGATGTAGTGGAGTTGCACCATTATAGAGAGATGAAGGACTTAGTGAATATTGCCATAAAAGTGGAGAGAAAACAAAAGCAAAGGAGAGCAGCAAGATCATTTCCCAATTCTAGCAATAAGTGGAATCCAAAATGGAGTAAAAATAAAGAAAAGAAGAAGGATGACCATTTAGCTTCCAAAGAGAAAGGTTTTGAAACAAAAAAAAGCAAGGAAAAGAGTATTTCATTCCAAAAAGGTACTATTGATCCTTTATCTGAACTTTCTAAACATAGGGATATTAAATGTTTTAAGTGTTAAAGGCATGGTCATTATGCATCTGAATGTCCTAATAGGAAAACTATATTTATTAATGAGAAGAAATTATTTCTAAATCTAATAATAGGAATAAGTCTGATGGTGGTGAATTAAGTATGCCACCTTTAGAAGATTGCTTTGATAACGATGATTGTGTTGAATATGCAATTAAAGGTGAAGCCTTAGTTACTAGGAGTGTTTTGAATATAAATTTGAAAGAAGATGTCCTAGAATAAAAGGAACATATATTTCACACTAGATGTCTAGTAGGTGAAAAAGTTAGCAGTCTAATCATAGATGGGGGTAATTGCACTAATTTGGCTTACACTACTTTGGCAGAAAAGTTGGAGCTAAAGTGTGATAGACATCATAATCCATATAGATTGCAATGGTTGAATGATAGTGGAGAAGTTAAAGTGACAAAGTAGGTTGTAGTTGCATTTGCTATTGGCAAATATGCTAATGAGGTTATATGTGATGTAGTGCCAATGCAAGCTAGTAAAATTTTGTTAGTTAGGCCTTGGTAATTTGATAGGCGTGTTGTGTATGATAGGTTTATATGTATTCTTTTGTGCATAATGGACATAAAAGTTACCTTAGCACCTTTGTCACCTAAGAAACTTCCCTTGAATAATTGAAAATTTAGCAAACTTCAAGTGGAAATTCAGGTAGTGAAGTGAAAAAGAAAGAGGAGAGAAAAGAGGCAATGAGATAAAAGCATAAGAATAAAGGTCTAATGGTGAGTGACTACACAAGTGAGAAAAAAAAGTGGGATGTGCAAAAGAGAAAAAGTTAGTGAGTAAAAAGAAAAAGAATGATAAGAAAAGTGAGCAAAAAGAACTTGAGAGGAGTGAAAAAGTTAATAACCAATCATATTTTTATGCAAAAGAGAGAGAGTTGAAGAGTGTATACTAAGCATCAAAGCTTTAGTGCTTATGAGGTTTAAGGAAATTTATTTTTGAAAAACTAACTTTAACCCAAATATGCCTAGTTCTTTTTCTAAGTTGTTGTCGAATTACCAAAATGTCTTTCCTGAGGAGATATGCCCTAGGTTGCCACCAATTAAAGGGATTAAACATCAAATAGATTTTGTTCTTGGTGCACAAATTCCAAACCATCCAGCTTATTAAAGCAATTTGAAGGAAACAAAGCTGTTGGAAAGACAAGTAGAGGAACTATTAGTAAAGGGACATGTAAGAGAAAGCTTAAGTCCTTGTGCCATACCTATTCTTTTGGTACATAAAAAGGATGGAACCATAAGAATGTGTATTGATTATCAAGTAGTTAACAAAATCACTATAAAGTATCGCCATCCTATTGTTAGGTTAGATGATATGTTTGAAGAGTTAAATGGTGTCGTAATATTCACTAAAATTGACTTAAAAAGTGGTTATCATCAAATTAGGATAAAATTAGGTGATTAATGGAAAATTGCCTTTAAAACAAAATATGGCTTGTATGAATGGTTGGTTATGCCTTTTGGCTTAACCATTTTTTGCATGAATTCTTAGGTAAATTTGTTATTATGCATTTTCATAATATCTTGATTTACAGCAAAAACCTATATGAACATTTAAGGCATGTTAAACTTCTGTTAACTGTTTTGAGAGAACAATAGTTGTATTTTAACTTGAAGAAATGCACATTTTGTGGTGATAGCATTGTTTTCTTAGGATTTGTTGTTAGTACATGTGGTGTTGAGGTAGATAATGAAAATGTTAAGGCTATTCAGGAATGGCCAACACCTAAGAATGCTAGTGAAGTGAGGAGCTTTCATGGTTTAGCAAGTTTCTATAGGAGATTTGTTAAAGATTTTCCGATGATTGCTACACCTCTAAATGAAATCATTAAAAAGTCTGTTGGTTTTAAATGGGGTAAAGAATAGGAAGATGTTTTCAATACTTTGAAAGATAAATTGTGCACTACTCCTATTTTGAAATTATCTGATTTCTCTAAAACTTTTGAGATTAAATGTTGGCCGGTGTCTAGCAAGGGTACTAGATTGGCTAGTAATATAGGAAAATATAAATTAAGACCCTAGATATCATACCCTAGGGAAACTGTGTAAATGCAACTTATTTTAGATTTTAGAGTGAATACTATGTGCAAAAAGTAAAAGAAATCCCAAGTTTTTGATGATGAAGAATTATGAACTCAAAATAATAACTAGTAAATAGATAGTTCTAGACAAAGCAAAGAAAATAATGTAAATTGGTGAAAAATCAATTTTAAAAACTTATGCTAAATGACTATCCACCTTAACCAATATTGCAACAACTTAGCTAAAAGGAATACAAGTGATTATCACTAAAAGAAAAATGCTCTTTAAAGAAGGGAAATACGATCGTTAAAATTTAAAATCCGGTCGTTAAAATACTATAACGATCCAAAAAATCCGATCGTTAAAAGTATAGACGATCGGATTGATATCCGGTCGTTAAAGTTATTAACAACCGAAACAAATCTGGATGTTAAATATAAATTTTTAGCGACTGAATTTTCCTTCACTAATTGTGTTCTGCTTTTAACGAAGGAAATTCTGATCGTTAAAAAAGCCCTTTTAACGGTCGATTTCTCCCTTCATTAATTGTTTACCACTTTCAGCGAAGGAAAATTTGGTCGTAAAAATTAACTTATAACGACAAAAAGTTCCCTTCGCGGATTGTTTATATCTTTTAACAAAAGGAAATCCATTCGTTAATAATTACAAATGGTGGCCGGATTTTTCATCGCTAAATGTACATCCGATAATTAATATAAATAATTTTATTTAAATATTTCATGTACACCCCATCGACACTCCGACACATACATACATGTCCAAAAATATAATAAATACTCTTTTCATAAATTACAAAAAAATAATTACAAAGTATAGCAATATTTCGAAATTGTTTAACATTCTATTTGTCACATATAAATTTGTTTAGAAAAATAGCCCATTGCTATAACATCTATCTAGCTACAATTTTTTAAAAAATGAATAATGAGCATCAAATCTTTATTGTCCATTGATCGAAAAACCTGCAAACATAATTTTATAATTAATCTTCATTTATAAAGGCAGTAGATCAAATGGCTAAGAAAGTAAAAAAATAATAAGTTTAATAATATATTAACAACATATTATCATATTAGAAATCAAGCAAGATGAAAATTTATGTAGAAAGACAACAGAAAATACATGTAAAATACAATCACAATCATAAAAGAAAAAATTATTAATATTTCAAAGAACAATATATATGCTGTCATATACTTAAAAAATATTATAGAATGTATACTTTAGAATATATACTTAAAAAATATTATAGAATTTATACTCGAAGAGCACAATTAATAATTGAAAAATAAGAATTCATGCGGTAATGATATAGGAGTCGTGTCATCTGTGCATAAAATAATAATAAAGGGAAACCACATTACCACTTAAAAATCATTAAAATACACAATCTACGCCCTAATTTGTATATTAAATATAATTTTGTAATGACGACCAAGATGACGAAAATTCACTTGTATTATTATTAGTTAGATGCTATGCACCTATCTATTATATCATAATAACCACTAGGGTTATATTACTATTAATCCTAAATCATTGGACTAATCAAAATTCTGGCATTTTACATTTTTTTTTCTCTTTTCTAGGTTTGTGCATCGAGATATTTTACCAACTTCCTGTACCATTTTTCTCTCAGGTGCGAATTTATTGCATATCAAGTTATGACCCCATTCACCTTATAAAATTATGTATATACTATTTTCTAAGGATTTAAACTTTGATTACATTAAAAAAAATAGATTTTTATATAGAGAAAAATAATAAACCGAAATTAGAACTCAAAATTTTTCTATAATGCTTTTTTGAAGATAATAGCAATAATTTTAACTAGCTGACAACTAGAAAAAACTGTAAAATAGAAAACAAAACCAACTAAGATAAATGCAGTAAATAAAATGACTTTTTTTTTGTAATAATTCCTTATTTAAGCAATAGCATAATGTCATCATCATTGAAATGAAAATAAAACAAGACTTGATCAGTTATTAAACTACATATCTAGCAAGTGGAATTAGCATGGAGCAACGTAACCTTAAACAACTTAGAAAATACTGAAATAATAATATAAATTTTAGTTTAATAACACTAGCTAATCGTATTTTATGATTATAAGATCTTCAAACTCAGAGCGGATCTGTGGGGAAAAAAAGCAAAATATATCAATAATAATAAAATCTAATTTTGGCAAAAAATAAATAGAATATATATATTGATAATTTTTCCCATTGTATTGTCTAAAAGGGGTAAAAGGAAGAAAGAGTCCTATAAATTAAAGGATGGATTACCCTTTCAAAAGTCATTTTCGTCGTAAAAAAACTGACAAGGTTAAACCTCAAGTTGAAGCCTTAACCCTTAACACTCTTTTAAAATCTCTTATAATTTAAAAATTTTATTTTCTAGATACATTGTATGACTCTTACTATTACTGTTATTTTTACTATTTTACTTGTGAATTTACTGTTGTATTATATGCTCTCCCTCAACCTAATAATGTATAAATATTCTCACTATGCATGCATACACATACACCAAATTGAAGGGCAAATTAATTTGCATTTTTTAAAAGAAAATAACACTCAATTGGAAAAGAAAATGAAAATAATAGAAAGAAGTTTGTATTATAAGCAGCTAATAATATGATTTGCTTATGAAGAAATTAGTTATCAACTGAATCTAACAATCTCCTCACATCTTCAGTAGAGGCAAAATATTTTGCATGAAACCTTTCCTTGGATGGAATAAAATCGATCTTAATCTATAAAAATAACCCCCTCCATATACAAGGTGAGAATACAAAGATGTTTCCTAATAAAGGAATAATAAATCAAGGCCTTTGCCTTAGATGCCAATATCTAAGGTTGCTACGCACCCGGATCTCTAATGTGTGCTAGTGCTTTACATAAGGTATACTAGCCTAAGATATGCTCAGTTAGCATATGAAAGCCAGTGAATAAAATATTGTATCCATATTCAACAGTAATAGAATGCATTACATGTTTCAGCTTTTGCCAGATAGAATTTAGATGCTTGCTGTATTATGTTTCAATCAGAGTATACTTTCATCATTTGATGGTAGTTAGGTGATACTTTCATCCATCCTTTATTCAATGTATATAGCTTTATTGTCATTTTCTTACCACGTATGATTATGCTAATGCTAACGGAAAAAAATCATGAAAGTAAATCTAATAAATTTTCACAAAGGCAAAGTACTTTTCCTAGAGATTGCCACTAATCGTACCTCATATGCTATCCAAGCAACAGAAGTTATCACCGCCACGACTAGTGCGTTTGAGAACTTCCTATAAATATCCAACTTAACATAACTTCTTTTTGACTGCATGATGATTATTTTGGCATCCCAAGTCAGATATCATGAAATAAAAATGGGAAAAGTGACAGGATAATAGAATAAGCCCATACAAAGATTACATATAGAAACAGATGATTCAGAATATATAATTTAACCTATACATTAATTTTGTAATTTGAAAATTTAAATTTCATTTCTTCAACAGAGTTGGTACAACTGTTGATACTTCTAAATGCAAAAGTTCAAGTGCAATTTGTAGGTGTGCTTAAATCATCTAGTAATACATCAGTGCTTCAGGAATTCTTTATTTGATAATTAGTTCAGGTTAATTTAATGGATTTTCATTTTGTAGGAAAAGACAGAGGCTGAGATCAAACAATTTCGGAGAAGCCTTAATTTCAAAACGACACCTGTGCCTTCTTTCTACCATTATGTTGCATCACCAGGTTCCAATGGAAATAAGGTACAATAGCAGTTTTTTCTCCTTTTTTTTGCTCGTTTCAAGATGATTGCTTAAATGCTTCTGCTTAGATGCACTCATATGATAATATTGCTTCATAGATCAATTATTTTATTCTTTAAATTGATTAATTCTAATTAAGAATTAAAAAGATTTCAACATAAACAGCTTAATTGCATCGGCTTCCCTTTAAATCAAACAATATTCACTAGGCAATTAAACACCCACACAGAACAGAGATATACCCATAGATATATTGAGAAAATTAAAGAGGGGATTACTATAAGACTTTAGAAAAAGCATACATACCGAAATCAATAAAGTTGTCGGTGACAGAGTCTTGATCGGTGGCCGGCCAAAGAAAAATCGTTGATGGTGGCTGGATGAGAGCAAAAAGCAGAAAATCAAGAAGACCCAAACAAAGTTTACAGTGGTTTCGAAGGAGTGAACCAAGTAAAAGGAATTAGGGATTTTTTTGCAGGATTTGCTTTTATTTTTAGTTTAGTTTATCTGCTTTTTATTTTCACCTTTTTTAGTTTTTCTCATGGGTGTTGTTATTTTATGTTTTATTTTTATAAAATAAAATAAATGGAATTTATTTTGGAGGTAAACTTTAGTAAAATCCCATCAATTTTTTTAATATATTAACGACCAGATTTACTGCTCTTCAGCTATTGAATTTTTAACCTCTTGCTAAATAATAATAAAATTTAACAACTAACGACCGGTTTAATTTCCCTTCGTAATTTGAATATTTTTACGATCGGATTTTCATCCCTTCGCTAAATTTTGGTCGTTAGAAATCAATTTTCTTGTAGTGTATGGAAAACCAGTGATATAAGGCAAGATAGCTTATTCAGACTACCAATCTATATATTAAACTTTCTTGTTCAGAATAAATTAACACATAGCATAAAAATCTAGTTTTGAACTCTTAAACATTCATTAAACTCTTTTTCAAGTAAACATAAATTCAATCTACTGTTAGTTCAACCATTTTAAATTTTAGTCCATCCATATTAACACATAATTACACCTGATTCAAAATACAATCATGCATAAATACTGATGAACCAAATCAAGAGCATGCATATCACATATCATATATAAATCAAATACCAACTATTAATCAAATAAGTTAACAATTGATCTCAACACGATCTTTTGATACGAAGTTGCATAAAACTAAGAAATAATCAACTTACATTAAATGAAGCACAACTAAGTCACTACAATAAGAGTTAAGGATTCAAGTATCCCTTAGCAAAAGTACGGGAACTACTCACACTTCGTCTTGAAAATTAAAGAAAATAAGTAAAAAAAAAAGGATACAAACACTTAGAATTTCCATAGCTCTTGAAAACCTTACAAAGTCTTAAATCGTAGTTTCTAGCCCTAAATACAAAATGAAAATAAACTAAGATTTTTAATTGGTAAAACCATTCCTCCTCTCAATTGATGTTCCTTGCTGCTTAAATAGCCTAAAACTAGAAGAATTTCGACTACCAAAACTTCCCAACCTAGCAAGAATTAGATTTTCAACTTCAACAACTAGACTCAATAGAGTGACATTTCACTCCACCAAGTGAAGCTCTTATATCCCTAGTTTTTAGAGTGACTCAGTAGATTGAGGATGTCACTCCACCGAGTAGTGTATTCCTATATGCCTTGCTTCCCTCTGTCTCACTCAGTAGAGTAAATATGTGCTCCACTTAGTAGCTGCTCTCTAAACTAACATAAGACTTCTTTCTGTTTCTCTTTAGACCTCTCAGTAGAGTGAGGGATTCACTCCACTGAGTGGCTAGGCTTTGGACTGCACGATGAGCTTTGTCCTTATAAAAAGCCTTCAATTGCTAAAATTACTATTTTGCCTTTATAATTCTTCTTTTCTTCAATTAAGCACCTAAAAATAGCAAATTAACCAATTAAGCTTATAAAGTACTATTTAAGAAATTTAAACACTAAATTAACCAAATCACCCTTAAATTAACATGCTAAACATATTAAAAAAACACAAAAAATATAGTATAATTCACACTTATCAAATGCCCCACACTTAGTCTGTGCTCACCCTCGAGCAAATAAGAACAAAGTAAATTCTCAAAATAATCAAACTTCTACTAAGAATTATGCATTTCAAAGCGAAACTTAGCAATTAATAAGAGCACTTAATTGGATTCTAACTAGAATAAATTCAAACAAGATAATATGAGCTAATTTCCATATGTGTACGTGCAAGACCAAAACATTTTAAGCATTTTAAAAATCAAAACACCAATGCAAATTTAGAGTTAAGCTTAGAATGAATGTACACCTAAATGTGCAAATGGTTTCAAACTTGAAACTCTAGAACACCATAAGCCTCTCCTTTAGCATTGGAACTCAAAGGTCATCTCCGTTAAATAACTCATAGCAAAACTTAGAATCAATTAGGTCTTTCAGAGGTTTTAATGGGTTAAGATATTGGTTATCAAAGAATGGACAAAATATAAGCAAAAAGAATAGCCACTCCATAACAAGATAGATCAACATTTCTAAACTTTCAACCCACTAACTCAAAATTTTAAACACTAAGCTAGACATGCTTACCCTCTTATAATCATAATACCCTTGAGAACAAAACTATTATAACTTTCACAGATTCACAATTTAACCCTTTTTGAGGTTACAACTTCTTCCCCTTATGACTACCCCACACTTAAGATTTTGGCAAAAATGCTAACTTTATTTTTCTCTTTCGTAATAGAACTTTTTCTTTTTCAGACTTTTTTTCACATTAGCTTTATTGCAGGCAATGCACTAAATAAAAAGTAGTCATAGGGTAAAATCATTCACTATTCTCTTGACTTCCTTTAACATTTGACAGCTGATGGAATATGACATGGTATGAATGCGATGATGGCACAGTGGAAAAACAAAAATTTTTATCATACATACCATACAATTCCGAAGTAAGAAACGAAACATGCAATTTTAGGGTTGTATTACTTACAACTTATGATGCCTTTTGAAAATTGAATTTGATGATGTCCAGCAGCTAAGGTGACTTTATCCGCCTTAGGTCTCGATCAACAATGCCAAGGAACAGCCTTTTACGCCACTCCCTCTATTCTCACACACACACTTGCACCGACGGCTTAAAATCGAGATTGCTAGCTCTCTTTTTCGGTATTGTGTAAAGGCAATGGTTTGAAGCTACAAAATTTGATTTTGTACTTCCCTTAGGTTGCTATTACTACCCAAGATCACAAGAGAATGAGGAACTATCCTTTCTCCTTGTGAAAATTGGCTAAAAGAAATTAATGAGAGAGAGAGAAAGTTCACGCAAAATACATAGAAGATTAGGGTTTTTCTATTTTGTTTTCACGCCAACTTCTTCTAGTCCATTTAGGGTTTTATATCTTTTAATATATATGCTTATCCTTTGGCAAGTCATTAATCTGAATTCAACTATCCTAAGATAATTAATTCAAACTCTTTCACTTCCTAAAGATAAGTAATATATTTTGAATTAAACTCTTTTGAATTTAAATTCAAATTTGAAATAAAACATAAGACATTTAATTAAATGAAAACACTTAATATAAATAATAAACATGTGCCGAAATTCCTTGATTTCCCTCTTGGAATTTCGGCCACTTCATTAATTATATAAGTGATTTAATTTAATTTAAATTCCTTTAGGCTTTAATACTCAATTAACTTAATTAATGTAACATAATTAATTAATTGAAATTAAACCTTGTGGGCTGAATTTCTCTCTCCCATGGGCCAAGGTCCAATAGCAATCTAATAACCCATTACACACATTAATTTGACTTTAATTAAAAGCCCAAATTAATGCCCAATACTTAATTTAAATATTTTAAGCCCAATGCTTTGTGTGCGATCCTATAGGTCCATTTAATGTTGGCAATGAATTAATAAATTAATTCAAAGGCTATATATATTCTCTAGCAAGATATTATAGCATTCCAAATTAAATGAAAATGCATATGGCATTTAGTGACCTAATGCAATTTTGCATAGTCCCTTACCCATAAATATCAGAATTAATATAAGGCATGGAACTAGTCATCCTTATATATATTAATTCCTTTCTTGATATTCCAATGACACTGAACTCTCAGATAAATAATGATTACTCATTATTTCATCTCGGTATGGCCATACACTTTTCAGTTCACTGATCAAGTGGCTGATGATATTTTCTCTCTTATTGAGAGGGGTAATCCCTTCACTTCTCTCATGCTCTCTAACATGAATCAATGCATACCCAATCATACCCGTACTTGTCACTCTGTTACGAGCACGTTAGGTGTATGTCAAAGTACACAGTAATTCATAAAGAGTTTCATAGAGATTTCAGGTCTAAAAACTCCGATACAAAACTTGCATATGAGAAACACTTATGAATTGTACCATGTAGTGTTCTCATGAGCGGATCGTATCCAGATACCATGTTCTTTAACATGTATCTATGATCTCTGATTGACACTCTTGTCCTAATGTTCCGTAAGACAGAACTCATAATATCAGAGAGAGCATACTAGTCTTAATTCATTGTTATTCCCATAACAATGACTGACCAGGGATATTTAGAATGATGTCTCATTTGTTTCAAGGTCTTACAACCATATGCCTCACACATGATAACTTAAACCGAAACAACACTCTTGGATAGTTTTATCAATTGAGATGCACAGGAATACAAAGGATAAAACAAATGCCTCATTTTATTAATTCAAAGTGCTTTATTACAATGCATTGGGGCTAGGGCTTACACTAACAATAACAATTTCAAACTATCTCACTACACCCTCAAATAAAAATTAACCTATCCAATTTTAGAGTGGCTAATTCAAGAGAAAAAAATAAAGGCTCTTTATGCTATAAGGTTAATAATTTAGTGTAACAAGAAAAATGAATATGGCACACATTAAGCATGCCTCATTAAGCTTAAAATGGTTAATAAGGGTCAAATATATCAAAAAAGGTGGATAAACTTTCTTTATATAGCTCAACAAAAAAAATTGCCTATATCACTTTCTAAGTTGCCTAAGTTGTTTTTATACTTCGAAAGGTGATAAGGAAGGTTATAGTTTTCTAAAATTTCTTACCCAACTACTACAATGCATTGGTTTTTTCTCTTGTTTCAACATTGGTCTTGGTGCTCAATAAGTGGAAACTAACAAATATAAGTCAAATTGAATGTTAAACTAGCTAAAAACTTATTAAACAACAAACTTATCTTAATGCTAAACAAAGATTTTAAGCATTGCACATTCTAAGTTCAAGCTCAACTAGTTCAATTTTTGAGAACAAACCTAGGGCAAACTAAGTCTTAGTGTAAGTTAATTGATAATTATAAACTAACTATTGAACTAAAATAACTAAAACAAGAACACAAACTACTAACAAAGACAAGCTAGCATTAAGATTACTGGTACTTAAAATAAGAATACAAAATTACTCCTAACAGACAACATAAATAAAACTTTAAAGAAAACAAAACATAAACATAATAGAACATAAACAAAAGTATTTTCATGAAGGGGAGAATTAGATTATACTTCCTAAATCTAAGAAAAATTGAGCTTAGAGAAGCTTTATCCCCCTCTCAAAAATTTATTATCCATAGCAAACCAAAATGTAGATCAATCAGATGGTGGGAGTGGTGGCGATGGATATCGTTCCTAGAATTTAGCCACAAACCGATAAAGAGTCAACTTTACTTCATTGATACTATCTTGTATATTATCCAGTCAACCATTCACTTGATTCATGAAAGCAGTCATTTGAGGCGAGGGTTCCTATGGTACTCGTGCCTATTCAACTGGTTGTTGTGCATTTGAATCTTCATCTTGCTCCCTATTTCTCCCAATGGTGATTAGGTCTAAATACTCTTCCCTATTAGACCAATGTCTCTTTGGCTTCTTGACTAAAATCTTCATCTACATCACTATTGCATAATCTATAAATGTAGGCTTCCCAAGAGAATCCCTAAAGTCCATATAACCTACAACTTTTTCCATTAAAGTTACAACCAACCCCAGTGATGTTTCTTTAATAATGCTATTCCTTTTTTGCAACTCATCTATTTTCCTGCATAGGAGGACAACACCATTGATCTAAATACCCTAAACCATGCATCTTAATAACATACATTCCTCAGCATTAATCGCACCTGGACTGCCAAGACAACTAACACTTTAAAAAAAAAATGCAGAATAGCGATAAATATTGGTAAGGACAATAAAATTTAATGCAAAATACACCATTTAGCAACAACATTGTGACGAAAAATAAATTTTGTCACAAATATTGTTAGGGGCTAGTGAGAAAATAGATATTGCGACAATTTAGCGATAAATAAATTTTGTTGTAGCCAATTTTAGGTGCCAAAATTTGGCACAAAAAATAGCGATAACTTTACGAGCATAGAACCCTCGCTAACTATTAATTCATAATGCAAATGATTTAAGAACCGTTTAGCGAGGACTTAATCCTCGTTAATTTTGCGAGAACCAAATCCTCGCTAAATTAGCAAGGATAAATCACTCGCTAATGGTTAAGTAGGTTGGCATTCGATATATAAACCGTTTAGCAAGGACTTAATTCTTGCTAATTTTATGAGGAACAAATTCTCGCTAAATTAGCAAGAAAAAATCCCTCACTAATGGTTAAATAGGTTGGCATTTGATATATAAACCATTTAGCGAGGACTTAATCCTTGCTAATTTTGCGAGAAACAAATCCTCGCTAAATTAGCGAGGACAAATCCCTTGCTAAAGGTTAAATAAGTTGGCATCTAATATATAAACCATTTAGCAAGGACTTAATCCTCGCTAATTCTGCGAGAAAAAAATCCTCGCTAAATTAGCGAGCGGTTCAATAGGTTGGCAATTGATATATGAACCATTTAGCGAGGATTTAATCATCGCTAATTTTGTGAGAAACAAATCCTCACTAAATTAGCGATGATAAATCCCTCGCTAACAGTTAAATAAGTTGGCATTTGATATAGGAACCATTTAGGGAGAACTTAATCCTCACTAATGGTTAAGTAATTTGACATTTGATTCATGAAACATTTAGTGAGAACTTAATTCTCTCTAATTTTGCATAAATTCGATGAGATTAATTTACTTACTAATATTTAATTTAGTTGGTATTAATAAATTAATAAAAGTATAAAACTTACTAATTTTCTTATCAATATTAACTAGAACTATGTCCTAACCAATTTAGTTAGATAAATTTTTTTAACAAACTAACAAATAATTGTGATAAATATAAGGAAAATTAATTGAAAAATATTATCATTTAGCAACAAATAAAATCCTTGCCATTTGAAGCAACTAGAAAGGATAAATTTCACGTTAATTTAGCTAGATAATCAATTGTTGCTAAGCATAAGTCATGTGGCATTTTTTGTATATGAAGTATTTGGTAAGAACATTATCCTTGCTATTTTTGTAAGGGATAAATCCTCGCTAATATGACGATGACAATGCTCTTGCTAAGCATGAGTCATGGGGCATTTTTGGTATATAAAGTATTTGGTGAGGACATTATCCTCGCTATTTTTGCAAGGGATAAATCCTCGCTAATGTTGCGAGGACAATGCCCTCACTAAGCCTACTGTCCTAGCTAAATAAAATTACCAAATTTTATTATCCGACACCATTATTTCCAAAACTCCCTCTCATTTGCTATTATTTCCCATTCTTACTCTATGTCCTCTTATTTCTTTCCCTCTCTTTCTAATAACCTTTAGAAAGCCTAGCCGTTCACCCCACTACCTTCGCCGCCCCCTTACCAGCCTACTATAGTCCCATTTTGCAAGTACTTTTTGCAACTTCTACTATAGGGGCAAGTAGAAGAGTGTTTCAACTCCTCAATCATGTTTCAAGCATACCAAAATCTGGAGATAACCTCATCAGGTCAGTTTCTCTCTCTTGCTCTCTATCTCTCTCTTGTGTGAAATCTAAATTACTAGATCTGACTTTAATTGATTGAGTGTACTTTCAGAATGGATAAAAGTTCCTACACATTAACTTTTTTTTTTAACTCAAGGAGATGTATAAATCTGTTCATTAAAATTGATCAAAATAAAAATGTCCTGACTTTATAATTTCACCCTTATATTTCTATTTGAAATTTATGGCTTACATTCACGGTAATCTAGATAGAGAAGTGGAATTGGATGAGAGGTGAGGGATGATTTTTGGTTATGATAGAGACTTAGGAATAAATAAGTTTCCTTCTTCTTTTGATGGTCTTCAGCTTTGTTTCTAAATTATAATACCTTGTTATTTGATTTTGTGCATTTTCTTTTCTTAAAAATCTTTGACTTGCGTGTTGTTTCTATTCGGTTCTCCAAAAAATCCTACAAATAGTTTAACTCTCTTAGTTTACAGTTATTGTACCTACATGTGTGCTGAAACACAAAGTTGTTTTGGCAGTTGGCCTGTTGAAAATTATGATTTCTACCATTCATTCCTTTTTTGCTAGTTGGTGACCATTTTGTAATTGTTTAAAAAGGGTTTTGGTTATCATTTCAGTCATTTTGATGTGTTTCAACTTGTAAACTATAAAATTTTCATGCTTTGATTTCTTATCTAGATTCTAACGTTTTCATTTAGGTCTTATTATTTTAGCTGAATATTATTGTTTGTATCAGTGTAAGGAGATTGTTTAATTTCAGTTGTAGGAAGCATCCATATGAGAATTGATTGCAATGCATGTGCATTCCTATTTTTTTGCTTGTATGTGATTCAACAAAAGTTATGTCCTTGATTAGTATTATAGATTAGTTTTCTCGTGTCTTGTGTTATATCAATTAGGAACTTTAATTTCATTGGCAGGAGTTTTTATTTTGTTATAGCTAAGGTTAAAGTAGGATTAGCGGCATGGCTTGGCTGTGGTCTATCTTGTGTGTGCGTATAAAGAAGAGAGAGTGATGCTCGTCCTTCATTTGATTTAACATATGCTTAGGTGCTTTTTTGTTTTCAATAACAAAGATGTGATTTTGTCACTTATGCTTTCCTTGATGTGTGCTTTATTGATTTGACTTAGTCATAATTGGAATATATGCCCATGTGTTTGCCTTAATCTTAATTGGAAAAAGAAGAATTATACTATCCATGTCTTAATTATCTCCTATAAAATTAATCATTTTGTCCTTTATACCAAAATAATAACAATACATAATGATTGCTCTAACACTTGTGAATCTGAAAATAGCATGAAGTTCTTTTAAGACTTTCTATTTGTGTTTAAATAGAAACTCTAGTTTTCCCCTCAAATCTCTCTAGTTCTCCCCTCAAATCTCTTGAAAAAAAGCCATTGTGTTGAGGGGCCATTATTTGTAGGGCATGTTGCTTTGTGGTTATTTTGACTTGTCACCTGCTTTGTAAAATTTCTAGCAGAATCTTAAAATGAAGATCAGTGATTAGAGATTCCTTAATATTTGAAACAATGAAGATCTGAACCTAGAGATTCCTAATTGCTTAGAAAAAAAGATAGATTCTGAGCGAAATTGTTTACCTGCTGATTCTAAGAAAGTGTCTAATGGCTTTTTTCTATTTCCAGAGGTCTGTATGGATTTTTTGCATATTTATGTGCTTTATTAGTTTTAACAAGTTAATATTATGCCACCTTCAACCTTTATGCCTCACAATTAGCCTTGATATTTTAGGATATCTTGATAGAGGGAGACAAGCATTTGTTGTGGCCTCATTGGTTTCGAGCTGCTATTCCTGGAAACATTTCCTTGCATATAATTATATACTATGAGCTAGGGGATGCATGAAGTGCCATGAGATACTGCACTCTGCGTATGCATTATAATATACAAGTATGTATTTAAATATGATGCAAACATTGATTGGATGTTCTTTGCTAATTAGTGGATTTTATCCTTTTCCATGTTAATTGTTTGATTGTTTGTGTTGTTTTGTGGGTTCTGAAATTGAAGAAGTAGAGAAAGGAGTATCATTAATAGGGGATCTATTCCATTGATGGTCTATAAGCTACTAGAGAAAGGAACTAACAATTTTGGGGACATAATTTGTTGGGTTAATATGGATTTAGATGGGTTTATAAAGCTTTATTACAAGATGAGAAGCATGATCCTATCAAGAAATTAGATTGTTCTAGTGAATATGAATGGAAGGAATTTGAGGTAATATTTTGAATGTTGGTTTACTTTTTTCTTATCTGGTGTTTGATTTATTGCTTGGAATTATAAAATGAGGTGGATTTGTTGAGCAGAGGATTAGAATAGTTTATTTAACCTATTTTTAAGTACTTGTTTTCAAGATTTTATTGTTGTAGCGATTAGTTCTTGCTTTGCATATTAGGTAACTTTGATAGATCCTTCAAAATTGGTCCAAACTTAAGGTCTTTCATTAATTAGAGAACATGCATGTTAATCATGAGATTCGTGCAATACATAAGTGGAATGCTTTGAACTTCTATACCTTTGGCATTTCATGTATGTATTTTTCAATTCAAGATTTCACCATAATTTCTAGAATGTTATAGTATTTTCATCAATGTATGGATTAATTTATATCAATGTGGAGAAAAGGTGTGCATAGATTTATTTCTTATGTTTGTGCTTTATATGGTTCATAGAATAACCTTTGTTTGATGTTTGAGAACAATTTGGCACAAAATGTATAACTCAGTATGTGTGTTAGATGAGAATCTAGTTATGTTGGACTGATTCTAGTTACAGTTGATGTCGCTAGTTTTGTTGGGAACCTGCTTGTTTCCTTCTTTCTTTTTTTGTATGAACTTGCTGTTATCAATGCATATTTTTGGCTTATAAAAAAATGTCATTGTTTTAATTTTTGAGCTGTGATGCTATTGAATATACCCTGTTTATGGCAGTGTTTTTAGGTAAATTGTAATCACCATTTCATATCTTCGTAGTTTAGTTCCAGTGCATTTGAGTTTTAATATGAAACTACTTTGATACATATACATTTTATAGTGAAAGGATTTATTATTTTTCTGAAGGACAATGCTAGTAAATCGAATATGCATGGCTGAGTTTGGTGTAGAAGTGAAAATGTTAATTGGTAGAAGGGCAAAGTTAATAGTATATCACTGTCTCATAATATTATTATTGATTAAAATACAAACAAAAACTTCATGTTAGAGAATTTCACAATTTGTTTTCCCGTTTGAACACCTGGACTTCACCATGCATCACGTCCTTCCTTTATCCAATACTTACCTTCTATGAATATTTGACTTTTTATTACTAACACAAACTTTCAACTTTCATCCACATAATTTCATCAGCTTATTCATCTACTTCAAATTTTTGTTTGTGCTATGTTAAAGTTATAGCAGCCCTTAAATTTGTTCCCTTTTGGCCAATTAAAGTTTGCTACATTATTAATGTAATTGATTGAAGTTTAAAATTTAGTTTGCTATGTTCTCTATTGATTTTTTCTATTTCAATGAAATTGATTGCGTGACCCGTTCATCTTAATTTTTGGTTACATGCAGCTCACTACTTATCCAGGCCCTTACCTGGATAAGTAATATGTATATGGGTGTTTCAATATTCTTCAAGAAGAATATGTGTGTGTTTGTAATTGTTTTTTGATTTTATATTTTACTTTCTTTTTTCCTAATACATTGTAGCCTTGCCCCATTGTTGATCAAAATATGATGAGATGGAATAGAAGTTGTTGCTGTAGGATTATTTGATTTAAGAAACATAATCATTTAAGAACTTGGATGTGTTTTTATTGAGCAAGAAAATAATTTAAGAATTTGCAATAAAACTAAATTGGTTATCCAGCCCATAATAAAACAATAAAATAGTAATAATAAAAAAATTAGATGTTGCTAGAGTAAAAGAGAGAAAAAGCAATTATTAGATGGTATATTATATGTATGAAGGACATACAATATCTAACATATTGCACTTACATGCACAAGAAGACGAGATATTGCACTGTATATGTGACCATATGTCCAAAAGCAACCAAAGGCTATCCATTTAGCAGTTGTTGAGTCAAACAAATAAACAACGTTGTTTGGAAGTTCCAACTAGATGAAATTTTTTGTTTTCAAAGAAAAGGATATTTAAATTTTATACTCTTTTGTGATTGTGCTAAATTAAAATAAAATTTAAAGTCCCTATTGGTGTGCTTCTTCTTAGAATTTGAGTTGTTTGTTTGATCGAGACTTACTTAAGGCATGATTTAGTCCAAGCTTTCACGGTATCAAATATATGGCATGTACTGTGATTGAGACAAATAGTTCTTTATTAATTATTGTAACATGTTTTACGTTCCATCTTGCAGTTGCTATACATTGTAAATGGAATTCGTCTAGGGACTGTACATTTTAATTTGTTTCAAATTTGTTTCTCTCTTTTTATATTATTTGCTAGGTTTTTGGAAATGTGGAAAAGGCCAAGGATATCTTAGTTTAAGCACTCGAGAATGTTCCATTGTCAAAACCACTTCTTGAGGTTTCATCTCTCACTCACTTAGAGATTCCTGTCCATGAGTAAATCTTATATCTTTTAAAAATGTTTTACATCATAATGTATTTTATTTGCCCTGGTAAAAAGCTTTACCCAATTTATATGCAAGGCATCATGTTCTAGTATAGCCACTATGAAATGCCATGTTATCTTGAGATTGAATTTAAAGGTGCATAGATGTAATGGCTTTCCTAGATAACAATATTGTCTAGGAAATGCAATAGGTCTGGAGATTAGTGTTCTTGCTTTTGGTGCTGTTGCTGAGTTGTTGTTAGAGTAGTTAGATGGGGAGTTTTCAAAGGTTCTTGGTCTGCTGGGTTTTAGATGAATGGTTTGAGTTTTTTGCTATGGGACGGGTTTTGGTTTCTTTAAGGCTAGCAGGGCAGAGTTATTGCAATCTTCTTCCTCTTCTTATGAATTATGAGGAGTTAAATTGTTGCTCTCTCTAGTGGCCTGAATTCTTTTAGTTTTTTTTTTGTTACTTCTTCTCCATTTTTATGAGCTATCAAGGTTTTGAGTCCTGTGTTTGCTTCCTTTTGGGCTCTCAATTTTGTGGACTTTTGCTGTTGTGTTTGTGGTTTTAGCTTGAGGTTCTATTTTGGTAAAGATTTTGGAGCTTCATTTTTGCTCTGTTCCTGGAAGCTGTTGGCTTCTAGCTGTTATCTCTTTAATAAAACTTCATCTTATAAAAAAAGTGTGTTTTTTTATAAGCTAATATTTTATTAGAATCAAAGATCTGGGAGTCAGAATAGGCCACCCCAGCAAGGTGAACGTAATTACAAAACCACCATCAGATCAAAGCTAGTCCCGGTGCACTCTCGGCAACCTGACAATCAAAAAACATCATGAATAACATGATATTTTATAGAAAATAGATGAACAAATAAGTTGTCTACTTATATTTTAGATTTATTTTCTTTAATGTATAAATAAATTTATATTTTTTTTTCCAGAAAATATAATGCAAAGATTTAAATTTTTAATGCATAAAGTTAAGTATCTTAGTATTATTTTGAGCATTATGGTTTGCAGTGATACTTTAAAGTTTGGATGTGTGTAGGACTACCATTCTTTTAGTGTGGAGGGGTTTGAATCAATAAAACATATTGTTGTTGTCTTTTCAATCATCCTTTATGAGCAAGCAGATTCTAGGTAATTTGAAATTAAATATCATTCATGATCTGCAAATCAAATTTTCATTGCATTCCCGCTTTCTTGCCAAATTTTAATTTTTTTTCTCATTTCTACAAAATCTTCAGATTTTTGTTACATTCAAGGGTAGTTTGAACATACTTCTCTTGACCAATCTAAATTTTAAGATTTGAAGTTTAGTGGGTTCATTATGTAATCTTATGTATGCTCACATTCCCTATTGTATTCTTAAATATTTCTTGTTCAATTCACACTTAGCTCCAGGTATCATTAGAAATTGTGTTATTTGAATTAAATTAATTCATCAATGTTGCCTTAATGAGATTTTACTTCTAATAACTTCTATTTAAATGGTAATATAACATATTGAGATTTCACTTTTTAGTTTCATTATTATTTTTTTTGGATTTCTACTCTAGCTAGAAATGGGATTCTCTAGTCTGCACCCATTCATGGTTGTCCATTTTCTTGCATCTTCATCCTCTTGTCCTATTTGAGCTGCAATTCTTGACTTCTCTAAAGGAGATGAGGAAGTGACAAGCTTGAATTTTTTTATATTTTTTATTAGTTTAGAAAGAATAAATGTGGAAGTGGTGACAAGCTTATCACATTCATGTTTCTTCTTCGGATGAGTATAGAGGAGGGATGGGGAAAGTGATGATACTTACTAAAATCGAGTTTATAAAAATTAAACCGATACTATATAAGTAAAATTGTAGACATGCATTAGGCCAATAGAACTCTTCACTCTTTGATTTTTTTTTCTCGGTTCATAATCAAATTGTTATAGTTTTTATTGATGTATTTTTCAATTACTGCAAATTGCTGCAAATTCTATTTCTTGCCTATAATTATGGGTAAATAATTGATGTATTTTGCAGTGACTCAAGCTTTAATTGATGTAGTTTTCAATTAATTCATTAACTGCAAATTGCTGCAGTTTTAATTAATGTATTTTTCAATTACTCAAGCTTTTTTCTATTTTTTGCCTCTAATTCTCTGGAACTTATGCGATTTTTGCCTTAATACTTAGGTAGATGACTTCACGAGCTTGTGAAGTTGCAAGAAATAGCACCGGTTCTATTTTCCTTATGTTTTTGCTATTCTTTTTTCATCCCTTTTATTTTCCTGCTGTTTCTTTCATTTTATCGTTAATTGTTCACATTCTTCTACTGATATATCCATTACTGATTGATATGATTTGGATCATATACTTGACTATTTTACTCTGCAATCTATAAATGTGCTAAAAGGCAGTAGAAGCTGAAATATTTTGGGTAGCTTAATTATTGTAATGGGATTATGAAAGTTCTTTTTAGACATTTGATTAAATAGACTTCTGCTAATGGGAAATGCAAGTTTTTGATATTCAATTGGATTAGTTAGTGTTGGTGATATTTAGAATTTTGGTTTTTGTTGCTGAAATTGCTTTCAATAATGGGTTAATTTATATGTTTTTTGCTGCTAAAATTGGATTAGCTTTTATAATTGGTTTCAATAATTGCTTGCCTAGAAAGAATGATTTAATTTATATGTTTTAGTTGGTTGTTTAGGTTTGTGTTTGTGTGAGTGTGTGTGTGTGGTAGTTAATAGTTTCCTATTGCAGGATAGAAGTTTTGTCTAGGGGTTAGTTTGTAGTTAGTTTTGGTTTTCTGGTGGTCTGGAGTTCTTTGGCTTTTTTGTTTTATAGCTCCATATCCTTGGCTGTAACTATTTTAGGTTCAGAGCATTCTACTCTGTGGCTATACTTCTCAATTTTAATGAAATTCTGGCTTATAAAAAAAAGGTGTCCGAGTTTTTATTGATGAACTATTATGTATTTAATAGTGGTATTTTCTCTTTTTTATATTATTGATGCCTAACTCTTAATATTTTTTTCTCACTATTTCTTGTAAATGACTTTAAATTTATTATCAATTATTTTTGTCAATTTCCATCTACTTATCAGTCGTGAAATCCAGTGTTTTGCAAGAAGTCTATAAATGCCTAGCTTGAAGATATATTTCCAATTCTTATCCCAACATCTTTTGTGCTAAGTAGAAGACAATAAACCGCCAATAGCAAATAAGATTCACTTTTATAGGGTGATATCAAGAATAAGACTTTCTTTTGCTTAAGTTTTTTAGATAGTAGGGATATTTAATTTTTTTGGCTCCAATGTAACTGATTTAGTAGCAGTCCAACATTTAGCTCAATTGATGAGTTATTTTATGAATATAATCTTGTCTGATACATCTGTGTACAATCTACTATTTGATTACTATCATTCTTTGGAATATAGGTTTTCTCAAATGTTATCAAAGACTATATGTGGGGATATTGATTTATCCGGTATACAGATTGAAGAAATTAGTGACATTCCATGCAAAGTATGATTTTAAATGGAATTTGTTAATTTTATGTTGCTGTCATTGACTTTCATATGCTTTTTTTCACTACCTAATATGTAATATTTTAATTTTATAACATAATTCATTTGCATGATGCTAATGGTAACGATGTTAAAGATAATGATGGAAAGTTGGCAATACTTAGTTTTCATAATTGCTAGTGATGGCTTCAGTGATGCTAATTAGTTTTCGTAATTGCTGGTGGTGGCTTCAATAATGCTACAATTACAGAAGAGTTACCTAAAGCTTTAATTGTACATCATCTTCATACTTTATCCAAAACTTTTGGAAGAATTCATGCAACTATTCATTTATAAGCATGAAGTTTAATTTGTTTTAAAAATTAGCATGATCTTAGAAATTTATTCTTATTATCCTTCTATAACTACTTTTTCATTATCTAAATAGGTCATATAATACTTACCTATGGTTGCATGACAATTCCAGAAATAAGCCCTTCTTTACTTACTTTTTGTATCGGTCAAAATCTGCATGAACATTTGGTCAGATGTTCAAGATCAACAATTGGAAGATCAAGTTATAATAATGACACTGGGTGGAGTTCTTGGTTATCTGCAATCAATCACTACACAACTATAGGAACTAAAAGCAGCTGACATTTTATGAACTAGTTACGACTTTTCATTGTTATTGTTGTATATGCATTGTATTATTTTGGATATATTATTAGCAATGTTATACACATGTAAATAATAATTTATTCATTAATATATATATTTTTATATTAAATGCTGAGTGGATATAAATTTATTTTTTAGTTTATTATTTATTATTTAAATAATAAAATTTCCATATTAAATTAAAAAAATAAAAAAAAATTCATATCAATATTTAGTAAGGATATATTTCATGCTAAATTTAACAAAAACAATATTTGTCACATAATGCATGCTAAAATTTAGCAAGGAACTTGCCTTGCTATAAATTAGCGATAATTTAGTCCTTCCAAAAGTTAGTGAGGATTAAATCCTCGCAAGACTTAGTGAGTATTTTAATCCTCGCAAAATTTAGTAAGGATTAAATCCTCATAAAACTTTGCGAGGACTAAATCCTCGCAAAAGTTAGCAAGGACTAAATCCTCGTAAAACTTTGTGAGGTCTAAATCCTCGCAAAAGTTAGCGAGTATTAAATCCTAGCAAAAGTTAGCAGGATCTAATCCTCGCTAAATTCAGCTATAATGACTTTTGTTACAAAATTTTTGTCCTTGCTAAATCCTTGCTAAATTAATTTAGTGACGAAAAATCATCATTTAACGAGGACTTTTGTCCTTGCTATTTTGCATTTTTCTTATAGTGTAAAGAAAGTGAGGGACAAAAATCGATAAAAGACTTGCACTATATAGCCACCTAAAGCACGAGCCTTGAGTTTGGTCGATCGATATGGCACTAGGTTTATGGGATCTCAAATAAATTTCCAATTTTCCTGTGCGATCACATTAGGCAATTCTCCTATAGCATTTATGGGGAAACCCAATTTTAATGATAACTCTAAAAATGTCATATGGTAAATCTTCCTACCAAACTTAAAACTCACTGTGCCTTCATCGTATTCACCTTCAAAATAGAGCTTAAAAGACATGATGAACATTCGTGCAAGGTGCGAGTGTACCTTTGGTTACTTCTTAATTAATTTTTCCTAGCCAATATTTCTAATCAAAGGAAGAATCGCATCCCATAAATTGCCATCCATAATATCTAGATAAAATATCTTCAGAAAAAAAGGTTTGACAAAGTTGACTCCCATAAAATATTTATATAACTCTCTATCTTCGACATCAATATACACAGGAAGATGATTACCATATGATCTTGATGTTTTCTTTGGTTTTTTAGGTGCCACTACACACAATAATAAGAGTCAAAAATCAAAGCCACCAAATTAAGAATCAATAAACTCACCCAAAAAGAAATTCTCAATAATTAGGCCAACTTTCTCACAAATCACTGCATTAACATAAGCGAAAAACACGATGAATTCAAGTGTGGAGACTTTTGGTAACATATGCAAATGATTTATAATGGTTAAGAAGGAGAAAATTAAAGCACAAATAATGGACTTCGTTTTTGAGTAATTTTATTGAGCATGTGGTGTGCACAACTTTACTAAGCAAAATTGTATACAATCCAAACCATTTAAAACCCAAAAGTGAAATTTCAAGAACCATATCCAACACTTAATGCAAACATAATCAAAATGGACAAAGATATTATCAAAATCAGGACAATTTAAGTGAGCCTAATTGTACAAAATGAAGAACTAAAACCCAAGTAATTAGGGCACTACAATTGCAAATTGGGAGAATTAAAGAGATAGTAGAAAAATTACTTGAGCAATTTTGATGATGCAACACAAATTAAACAAGAACAAAACCTAAGTGGCTCGGTGGAGTAGATTGGGCGAGAGAGAGAGAAACGACCAAAAATTTAAAGCCAATTCATAAATGCACGGTGGAGTGAATGTTAAATGGGGTATTTAAAGGGGGTTTCATGCTAGAGTAATGACCCACTCGGTGGAGTAAAGATCCACTCAGTGGAGTGAGTTTTTCACTCTACCAAGTGACTCATTATTGTATGGGAGGTGAAACAAAAATGGCATATATGGCTTGAAATAGGACTCGGTGGAGTGATTTCTCACTCTACCGAGTGACTAACTACTCGGTGGAGTGGCAAATCACTCTACCGAGTGATGGAGCACTGGACTAATAAAAATAATTAAACATGCATTGTAAATCACAGACTTGGTTCACAACGTCTAGAAACTGTCCTGTAACTCTTCATGCAATAAACTTTTAAAATGAATTGTTGCCTTAAAAGTGTTGTATTATTTTGATTAAATCCACTTTAACAACATTATAAATCCATCATAAAAGTTGAATCACTTAGCAAAAATTTAGCAACTGTTTACAAACAAATTAAAGTGCCCCTTCATTAAACATACTCAGATTGCACAAAAATCATAAGAATTACTGCTGATAAAACAACTTTAGCTATTCTCCCACTACATTGCGCTTCATGAAACACTTAAGCACAAAACCAAAAACAAACTAACACTCATTGCACACAAAATAGCTCAAAACACAAACTAACCAAAATCAAATGAAATCAAACAAACTATCAGTATAACATAAAAACTAACAGAGCAACACACAAAAAGATAAGGAAGGAGTAAAGTTCTTAGTTTAGTAAGTCCTTAACTAGACTTTTAGAACCCTTTCAATAGTCTCAAAACACTATGGTTGCCTTAGCAACCTCATTTTTCCCAACTCAATACAATTTTAACCTATGACCATGAACTTTGTATTCACATCCATCCTTCGAACTTTTGATAGTCACTACTCCAAGGTCATTGCTCGACAACACCTGATATGGCCTAAGCCATCTGGATTTCAACTTTCCCGAGAATAACCTCAATCGACTGTTGTACAATAAGACCAACATTCTGGGAGCAAACTCCTTCATATTTATCCTCTTATCACGCCAACATTTTGTCTTCTCTTTGTATAGTGCTACATTTTCATACGACCAATGTCAAAATTCCTCAAGTTCATTAAGCTGTAACTTTCTCTTGTCTCCACATCTCAAATCAAAGTTAAGCAATTTTATAGCCTAATATGCCTTATGCTCTAACTAGACCTGTAAATGACATGATTTTCCAAAAATTAAGCTATATTGAGACATTCCTATAAGGGTCTTAAATGCAGTTTTATATGCCTAAAAAGCCTCATCCAACCTTTAAGACAAATCTTTTCCAGAATTATTCACAATTTTTTCTAGGATTGATTTCAACACCTTATTAGACACTTTAACTTGCCCATTTGCTTGAGTATGATATGGGGTAGTTATCTTATGCTTTACACCAAAATTTTCAAGCAATGTTCTAAATTGATGGTTGACAAAATGTTTGCCCCTATCACTTATAATAGCCCTTGGTTTCCCAAACCTAGTGAAAATATTCCTCCTAAGGAATTCAAGTACAACTCTAGCAACAACTAGGATATATTCAAATTTATATGAATTTGGAAATAGTCCCATAAAATCGATAGCCCAAACACTAAAAATTTCTACTTCTAGCACATTATTCATGGACATTTCATCCCTTTTCGAAATATTTCCTACATGTTGACACCTATCACATAACTCTTACACATTGAAACCTATCATATAACTCTATACAAGATTTAACATCAGAGAAAAGAGAAGGCTAAAAGAAACCTGACTGTAGAATTTTTTACACTATACGATTTGCTCTATGGTGACCTCCTGCCTCTCCTCCATGACATTGTCTTATGATATCTTCTTGCTCCTCCTCTAGAACACATCTCCTAAATATTTGATCCGTACATATCTTGATCAAATATGGATTATCCCACAAATAATGCCTTGCATCCACTATTAGCTTCTTCTTCTGTTGCCAAGTAAATTCTTTTTATAGATAACCTCATGTAAGATAATTTGCAATATTAGCATGCTAATGAACTAAACCTTCACAAGCATAAAAACACAAATATGTTCATCAGGAAATAAATCAAAAATTTCTTCTTTTTCTATGTGAGCATGATCTAGTCTAGATAGATGGTCAGCTACAAAATTTTTAGCTCCCTTTTATCATTGATTTCTACATCAAATTCCTGTAGTAGCAAAACATGACCATCCAATAAGCCTTGGTTTGGAATTTTTCTTAGCAAAAAGGTGTCGAAGAGCTGCGTGGTCCGACTACACTATGACTTTGGATGCTAAAAGATATGGCCTAAATTTTTCAAAAGAAAAAAATGATTGCAAACAATTCTTTCTCAGTGGTGGTATAGTTCACTTGAGATCTAGTAAGTGTATGATTGGCATAATAGATGGTGCGAAACATCTTCTCGCTCCTTTGTGCCAAAACTGCTCTTACTGCATAATCACTAGCATCACACATTATTTCAAACTGTAAGGTCCAATCCAGTGATGCTATTACCAATGCCATAATTAAATTTTGCTTTAGTAAATTGAAAGCTTATAAACACTCAACATCAAAGTTAAATGTAGCATCTTTAATCAGTAAACTAGATAGTGGTTTTGCAATTTTTGAAAAATCCTTAATAAAATGGCAATAGAAACCGGTATGACCAAGAAAACTTTTAATGCCTTTGACACTAGTAGGGGGAGGTAATTTAGCAATCACATATATTTTAGCCTTATCCACTTCAATTCACTTTTCAAAAATCTTATGCCTTAAAACTATACCTTTCCTTACCATGAAGTGACATTTTTCCCAATTAAGGACAAGGTTAGTTTCTTTACAACTTTTCAAAACCAATGCAAGGTTATTCAAGCAAGAATTAAAATCACGGCCATATAAAGTAAAGTCATCCATAAAGAATTCCATAAATTTTTCAATAAAATCATGAAATATAGCCATCATACACCTTTGAAAGGTGGTTGGGGCATTACAAAGACAAAATGGCATTCTCCTATATGCAAAGGATCCATAAGGGCATGTAAATGTAGTTTTTTCTTGGTCTTTCGGGGCTATAAGAATTTGCATATATCCTAAATAACCATCTAAAAAGTAGTAAAACCTATTCCCAGTTAATCTCTTTAGATTTCGTCAATAAAAGGTAAAGGGAAGTAATCCTTCCTAGTGAAATTGTTCAATCTCCTATAGTCTATGCACACTCTCCATCATGTCACTATTCGTGTTGGGATAAGTTCATTCTTTTCATTAGTTATAACAGTCATACCCCCTTTTTAGGTACACAATGAACTGGACTCACTCAATTACTATTAGAAATAGGATAAATAATGCCTGCATCCAGCAATTTAAGTACCTCATTCTTCACTACTTCTTCTATAGCTGGATTGAGTCTCCTTTGGAGTAGCACCACCGGTTTGAAATCGTTCTCCGTAGCTATCTAGTGTGTGCAATAACTGGGGCTAAATGCCTTCAAATCGGATGTCTCCCAACCTATAGCTCCTTTATGCTTTGTCAATACTTTTATAAGCATTTCCTCATCCAAACCTATCAAAAGTGAAGAAATGATTACTGGTTTTGCAATATTTTCTAAAAATACATATTTTAAATGAAAAGGAAGAGTTTTAAGTTCAGAATCTCTCCTAGGAGGGGACGGTTCATCCTCCTTTATATCTTCCTCTTCATGTTCTTTTTCTAACTCTTTTATCAGCTTATTTTTCATTTTTCTCAACTTTGTCCTCATTCCTTAGATGCATTAAACAATTCTTAAGCTCATCATCCAATAAAATTTATTTTTTCTTTTCCTCCATACATTCTTGAATACCTTTTATAAAGTAAATGGACTCTTCAAAATCATAAGAAGGGTGCTTCATCACCTTATTCACATTAAAAACTATTTCTTCCTCATTGAACCTTAAAGTAATTGTCTGTCCATGTACATCTATTAAAACTTTTACCATATTAAAAAATGGCCTTCCCACTATCGAGGGTACCTTGCGATCCTCCTCCATATCCATAACTACAAAATCAACTAAAAATATAAAATTTCCCACTTTCAACAATAAGTCTTCAATAATACCCTTAAGTCTCTTTACTGATTTATCCACCAATTGTAGTGTCATTTGGATTTTCTTGATATCACCTAAATTCAATTTCTTGCAACATGAATAAGGCATTAAGTTAATACTAGCACCAAATCACATAATGTATGTCCAACAAAATTCCCTCCTAGTTTGCACGGCAAAGTGTAACTACTAGGATCCTCTAATTTTTAGGAATTCTGTTCATTAAAATTACACTATAATTTTTAAATAATTAAACTATTCTACACCCTCTAGCTTTTTCTTGTTAGATTATAACTCTTTTATAAACTTAGCATATTTAGGCATGTGCAAAAAAGCTTCAACAAATGGTAAATTTACATGCAACTTTTTAAACATGTCTAAAAATCTTGTTAATTGTTCATTATGCTTTTCCTTCCTAGCTAGAGATGTATAAGGTAATTTAAACTCATTAAGCATAATAGAAACAAGTGTTTCCTTACCTTTGCTCTTATCAACAATAGGTGATATTTCATCATTAAATTTAGGTTCAAAAGTACTTACCTTCATTGTCAATTTCACCAAATCTTAAGACTTCTTACCACTTTCAGCTTCCTTCACCTCCTTTCCACTTTTCAAAGTAATTGCCTTGGCTTCTTCCTTTGGGTTTTTATCCACGTTACATGGAAAAGTGCCATGTGTCCTATTTGAGATAGAGTTAGCAAGTTGCCCTACTTGATTTTCTAAATTCCTAATTGAAGTATCTTGATTTCTCATCCAAATATCTTGTGATATCCTTTTAGCATCTTGATTAGCCATAAATGTGGTATGGGCAATCATAAAGTTAATAAACATTTCCTCTACATTAGGTTTTCTACCCTCTGTGGGCTGAGGTCTAGCATGAAAACCTGAGGGTTGATATGTGGATGGGTGATGTAGTTGGGCTTGAGTTTGGTGAGGCTGATGGTTGTTGCTATGAGAGACTATGTTTTGATTAAATGGAGCCCTAGGTTGATTACTAGATGTAGATGCATGGTTCCCCTCTCTCCATGAAAAGTTAAGGTGATTTCTCCACCCAGGATTATAGATATTGCTATAGGGATTCAATAAGAGTTAAGGATTCAATTATCCCTAAGCAAAAGTATAGGAACTACTTACACTTCATCTCAAAAATTGAAGAAAATAAGAAAAAGAAAATGATATAAACACTTAGAATTTCCACTGCTCTTGAAACCCTTAGAGAGTCTTAAATCATAGTTTCTAACCCTAAATGCAAAACAAAATTAAACTAAGATGTTTAATTGGTAAAACCATTCCTCCTTTAAATTAATGTTCCTTGCTACTTAAATAGCCTAAAACTAAAAGAATTTTGACTGTTGAAACTTCCTAAACCAATAAGAATCAGAGTCTTTTTCAACTTTAACAACTATACTCAGTAGAGTGACATTTCACTCTACTGAGTGAAGCTTTTCTATCCCTGGTTTTTAGATTGACTGGATAGAATGAGGATGTCACTCCACCGAGTAGTGTATTCTTATATGCCCTGCTTTTGTTTGTCTCACTCAATAAAGTGACTAGGCTCTGGATTGCACGATGAACTTTGTCTTCATAAAAAGCCTTCAACTGTTGAAATTACCTTTTTTCCCTTATGAATTCTTCTTTTCTTTAATTAAGCACCTAAAAATAACAAATTAACCAATTAAGCTTATAAAGTACTATTTAAGAAATTTAAATGCTAAATTGACAAAATTATCCTTAAATTTACATGCTAAACATATGAAAAAGACACTAAAAATATAGTATAATTCATACTTATCAAATGTGATGCTTTCAGGATTGATATAGGTGATGTTTTAATGAAGGAAAATCACCTAATAGCATACTTCAATGAGAAGATGAGTAGAACACAACTGAATTACTCTACTTATGACAAAGAGTTATATGCATTGGTAAGAGCTCTTGAGGTTTGGGAACACTAACTTTTGCCTAAATAATTCTTGATATACACAGATCACCAGTCTTTCAAATATCTAAAAGGATAAAGTAAGTTGAGTAAAAGGCATGGTAAACAGGTAGAATATCTTGATACTTTTCTACATATGATTAAATGCAAGCAAGGTAAAGAGAATGGTGTTGCTAATGCACTTTCGAGGAGATATACATCAATTTCTATGCCTAGTTCTAAGTTGTTAGGTTTTGCATATTTGAAAGAAATGTATTAACATGATTCTGATTTTGGTAAAGTGTATAAGGCATGTAAACATTATACATTTAATAATTACTATAGATATGAAGGATATCTTTTCAGGGGAAAACAACTTTGTATTCTACATCTTCTATTAGGGAGTTACTTGTTAGGGAATCATATTATAAGGGATTAATAGGGAATTTTGGCATGAAAAAAGACATTTGGTATGCTTAGTGAACATTTTTATTGGCCAAATATGGGAAAAGATATGGAAAGAGTTTATGCCAAGTGTATTGTATGTAAGCAAGCTAAATCTAAATCTATGCCTCATAGATTGTATACACCATTTCCTGTACCTAGTGAACCTTGGACTGATGTTTCAATGGATTTTTTTTGGGTTTATCTAAGACTAGGAAAGGTAGAGATAGCATATTTGTTGTAATGGATAGATTTAGTAAAATGGTGTATTCTTTAAAGAGGTGGTTCAGCTTCATGGAGTGCTTAGAACTATTGTGTCTAATAGGGATGTTAAGTTCCTAAGTCATTTTTGGAGAGTTTTATGGGGAAAGTTAAGTACTAAGCTTTTATTTTTTACTACATGTCATCCATAAACTGATGGAAAAACTGAAGTAGTAAATAAGACTTTAGGAACCATATTGTGTACTATTGTGGGAAAGAATTTAAAACTTTGGGAAGATTGTTTGCCATTTATTGAATTTACATATAACCATGTTATACAATCTTCTACAGGTTATTCTCCATTTGAAATTGTGTATGGTTTTAATCTATTAACTATTTTGGATTTTATGCCTTTACCTTTGAATAAGCTTACTAACTTAGATGGCCAAACAAAGGTTAAACTGGTTAAAACAATACATGAGAAAGTACAAGAGCAAACTGAGAAAAAGAATCAAATGTATGCATAAAAGGCTAATAAAGGAAGAAAATAAGTTATTTTTGAGGAAAGTGATTAGGTTTGGGTGCATTTGCAAAAAGAGGTATCCATAGCAAAGGAAGTCAAAACTTGATACAAGGGGTGATAGACCATTTCAAGTGTTGGAATGCATTAATAATAATGTATAAAATTAGTGCTACTTTTAAGGTTTTTGGTTTATCTCCTTTTGACTTTGATTCAGATTTAGGGATGAATCCTTTTAAAAAGGGAGGGGATGACGTGAGCACAACTGGTATAACCAAGCACAATGGCAACAATAAATATGAATTAGCTATTTCTCAAGAACCAATTACAAGAGCAAGGTCAACAAAGCTTAAAGAAGCTCTACAAGCTTTTATGAGAGCTTATGTGGAGAAAATGCAAGTCTAAAAGATCAAAGAGGCTAACTTGAACTTTAAAGACCAATTTAGTTTTTATTCTCTTTGTAATATATTTTTAATTGAAGACACATGTATTTAAGTGAATGAGGAAGAAGTTCAAGTAAAGCAGGAAGAGAAAGAAGAAATTTGTGCCTTTTAGTCCAATAGCCATTACCTCAATGGAGGGAAATCTCCCTCTACCAAGGCAAGCCAAAAGTCACAATGCATTTTGGTCACCTAGGTGGAGGGAAAACTCCCTCTACCGAGGCAAACAAAATGGCATTGGAGGGCAGTGAGGCTCACCTCGATGGAGGGAAATTCCCCTCTACTGAGGTAATCTAATTAAAGTGCTCTTTTGGTGGAGGGAAATTCCCCTCTACCTATGCTATATAATTAGAGTGCTCCCTCAGTGAAGGGAAATTCCCTTTTACCGAGGCATGATTAAGTCCGGTTACAATATTTCTTTGTTATTTCCTATTTTCTTTATTCTAGATGTTTAAGTTTAAGTAGGTTTGTTATTTCTTTACTATTTAAATAGTTAAAATTATAGGCTTTGTTACAGATACTTACCTTTTGATTATTAATAATTATTGAGACTATTCTCTTGGCTTGCCAATCTTTTATAAGAGTTAATATTTATTGATTATTGCTATTGCATAAAGAATTAGACTTAGGCATGTTGCATGATTATTTATGTTTGATTCTTATTCTTCTTATTCTAAATCAATCTATTGTAAGCATTTCCATTCATATATTGTTTGGGGGTTCTTTATATTGGGGTTTATTTTCTTGTGTATGTTCAAATATTATGGTATCTTGGCATTCTAGTTTGAATATAGGTTGGGATTTTGCATCACTTAGTCTCAACGGGCTAGATATAGATCTTCGTATCGGGCACTTGTCTGACCTTCTAGATCACCTATATAAGTCTATAATGGCTGTAAGAATTAGAGGTTAGGAATGATGCATGGGCTTAGCATATACACGATGTATGAATGAAATGTATTATTTTGTTAGACATTAATCATAACCACACATAAGCAGCGTAATAGCTTTCCAACCTTATTACTCCTAAAAAGGGGGTCGTGCGGTCTCTTTCGTAGTTAGGCTTAGCCTATGGGTCAATAAGGTACCCAATGGATGCACATGGTGTATGATGAAAAACCAGTAGCATAACCTTTCTAATTAAAAGTGCAGGCATATGGGTTTTGACCATTATGTATTTTAACTAACTCATACAGATCAGGTTGGGCCCACCGAGGTATGGCAACCTTTGACATGTACCTTCCTAACATGTTTGAGTTTGATCATGCATAAAGGTCCATATAACAAGGAAAAGATTATTATGGTTATACAACCTAGGGGAAGTTGCTATTGTCATTACATGGGCTTTAGTTTAGGGTGATGAAACTTTAGGGCTACCCAAGTGTGGTCCTTGCAAATATGTTCAGCTCATCACAAGCATAATGATCTATGGGTCACCATTTTATATACCATTTGCTATTAAACTTGGGCCAGTAGTTCTCCTTGACACCTTCCTACATTAAGTGAACGTAGGGTGTGCTTCAAGATAGCACCGGGGCTAAAAATGGGACGCCAAACTTAATTTTAAAGCCCTAAGATGGATGCAATAAATGCAATTTAGAAAGCATATAGGATTAATAACAAAACCTAATTATAAAAAAACTTAACTAAGACATTTTTTGGAGTAAGGTCTCTCTGTTCCCCAGCAGAGTCGCCACCATAATGCATGCCGAAGCGCCTGCTTGCTTTCAGTTTAGTTCTTGGAGGCCCGCTTTTAGGGTCCAAGACTACATAGGGCTCACTTTTAATCATAAATTGGCTACTTAGCAATTAAAAAGGGATCAAGCCCAAATTATTTTTGGTACTTAACCAATGGAGGCATCTACTAATGGTTTCAAAAGAGGTAGGTGTCATAGAGTCACCACCCAATAGAATATTGGAAAATGATTTTCAACCTTTTAACGCCCAAATAGAGATTGGTATTTGAGAATCACTCTTATTAGGCATCTTAGTTAGGTGTTATTTTATAATTGAGTTTTATATTTAATTCCTTCTTCTCTCTCACACAATGCAAGGCGATAGAATTTAAATAAATATCCCAATCAAACAAAAAAGCAATAAATAAATACTTAAAATAAAATCTTACTTAAAAATGATTACAGAGGCAAATTGTCCCACAACATCAACAAAGAAATATACATGCATAAATCAAAGAGTTAATTTGGGGTCGGCAACGTTGGTTCCCTCATGTATATTTTACAAAAATCATAAGTTTATTCTATTTGAATTTGGACTAAAAATTGGACATTGGTCTATGTGTTTTAATAAAAACCCAATTGACTTAATAGAAAATATTTTAATGCCTTTTATTTGATTGTGCATAGGAAAACCTTTTTTACTAACTATTACACCCCAAAAAATAATACATCCAAAATAAAATAACAAATAATGGCAAAAATTAAATAATAAATAAACAAAACATAATAAATAAGTAAATAAAATGAATAAAATAACTTAGATAACTAAGGATTGAAAGAGGTGACCAATTTAAGAGCACAACTTCCCGTGCAAAAAACCACAAACCCTCCAAAGCCATAAACGTATCAAGTACTTGAAGATAATCACACAAAAAAACAAATGAATTAGTATTCACACCCAACATGGCAAAATAATTATAAATTCATCTTAAATACAAACAATATGGGTTTAAATAGCGAATCATATTATACAGTATTGAAATCACATAAAATAATGGACAAATATGATAAGAGATGAATAAATGGCATGAAAATCACCTAAAATACATATAATGTATTAAAAATGCTCAAAAAATAGCCACAGATGGTCAAATTAAAGTGAGGGACAGTAAAAAACAAACGAGGGATGGGACAAGGAGATAAACCCATGATGTCCTATCTATCGGATGTTAGACGAGCATCCATCGGGTCATCTTCCCATCCGTCACCCCTAGACAACATTAGTTATAGATTTTGATGGCAAAAAAATGGAAAATTCACAAAAAATGTATTATTAGCTCTAAACATGCAATATTAGATTCTAAATTAACAACATTTTAAAATACCTGATCATGCATTAATTACACCAAAATCATGAAATTACAGAATTTAAGTAAGAAAAAGCTTTACATAAACAACAATGAAGAAATCTCTAAGCCTATCATACCTCTAGCATATTAAATAACCTAGAAACACATCACATATCAATAAACATGCTTGTAATTCAAATATAGCAATTAAAACATATCAAATCAATGCTAAATAATTATATGATCATATGAATAAATTATAGGGAGAGAAAACAGGAATGATCCTAGAATATTACCTTTAAGAGATATTCTAACTCTATGAATTCTATAGTCCAGGCTTTAACTTCGAATCATGCCACTTAATTCTCAAGAAAAGTATGAAATTCATTTGTATAAGTGTGTATGTTCAACAAAGATTGATAGAGCAAGGAGTTTAGAGAAAGAAAGAAATAAAGTTTTCTTCTTCTCTAAAGGTGGCTCTTTAAAAAGTGATTCCTACCCTTTTAAAGCCCTAGATTTAAGATTTTATACCTAAGGAAGAGTTTAAGTTGAATTTTAACTCAAAACTCTTAAAACATGGAGATAAAATCCCCCAAATCTAGAAAAATCTTATCAAATTAAGAACTGCCACTTTTAAAAATCTAAAAACATGGGAAAGTTTGGGTTTCGAGCCAGGGACGAGTGTCTTTCAATGAGGGGCTACCGTCCCTAATCACTAATCTAGAATTTCCTAAAACACCCCTATGTTTGCCCTATACAGGAGAGAGAGACCTATAAACGAGCAGCCCTTAAGTGACAGATGACCATCTGCCACCACTGAAGGTTTAAAACTATGTTTTTATGCATATTTTGTTCAAATACTTGGCAATATTTGAAAATACTTGGAAAATCATGAAAAAATTTTAAGAAAAAATGAGAAATTTAAGATTGGAGCTTTGAGATCCGAACCTTGTTGTCAGTAATATACTATTTTCTCATCATTAGGTAACCCAAATCTAGGCTGCCTTGAGTCATAATGCCTACAGCGTACATAACGTAGTGTATATGATAAAACCAATTGTAGATGCATATGATATACTATTCATGTTATCTCTATCCTCTTATGTCTTAGGACACGTAGACTTTGAAAGGTGTTTTCCATGTACCATGGGTATAAACTCTTTCATAAAGAGATCCATATTAAACCTTTTCAATATTTTATCTATTTATGTACATTATGAAAGACTTAGCAACCATTTGGATCTATCTCTATAGATCCTAATTCCCAGAATATAGGATGCTTCTCCAATATCTTTAATGGAGAATTGCTTAGATAACCAAATCTTGACTAACTGAAGGACTAAAATGTCATTTCCCATGATCAATATTTCATCCATATATAGAACAAGGAAAACAATAGTACTCCTACTGCCCTTTTTATACACACAAGGTTCATGCTCATTCTGTGAGAAATCAAACTTTTTGATTGTCTCATTGAATTGGATGTTCCAGCTCTTAGGTGCTTACTTCAATCCATATATAGACCTTTAAAGCTTGCATACCTTTTCACCATCTTTAGATATGAACCCCTCAGGTTGTGCCATATACACATTCTTAGTCAGATTTCCATTTAGGAAAGCTGTCTTCACATCCATTTGCCAAATCTTATAGTCATAATAAGCGATAATGGCTAAAAGAATTCTAATGCATTTAAGCATTGCTACTGGAGAAAAGGTTTTATCAAAGTTAATTCCTTATCTTTGACTATAACCTTTAGCTACCGGGTGAGCTTTATAAGTAACTACATTACCTTCAATGTCAGTCTTTTTCTTCAAAACCCATTTGTACCGTATGGGTTTTATCCCTTCTAGTAGTTAAGTCAAAGTCCATACTTTGTTCTCACATATAGAATCCAATTTAGACTGCATAGCTTTAAGCGATAAATCACATTCTAAACTACTCAAAACTTCTTGATAGCTTGTGGGCTTATTGTCATTTACCACAGTTACATTCTTATTTAAGTCCATGAGAAATTTAAATCTCAATGGGATAGTCTTCTAAAAACTTGTGTATATTCAAGTTCAATTGTAATCTCATCATTATGAGATTCAGTCTCAGGTTCAATTGGTTAATCTATTTCAATTTATGGGTCTTGAACTTCACTAAGTTCAATTATACTCCTAGTGTCCTCTCTTAGAAGGAATTCTCTTTCTAAGAAGATAACATACCTTGAAACAAACATCATTTGTTCCAAAGGATAATAGAAATAATATCTAATAGTTTCCTTTAGATATCCCACAAATAAGAACTTCGTCTGACATTGTCCTCATCACATAACTAGGAAAACCCTATACTTTCATATGAGAAAGTGTGGGTTTCTTGTTATTCCACATCTCATATGAAGTAACATCAACCAATTTACTAAGAACTCTATTTAATGCATAAATAGTAATTTTGGGTGCATATCCCTAAAAAGACTTAGGCAAGTCTGCCAGGCTCATTAAGGATCGAACCATATCTAATAATGTTTGATTTCTCCTCTTAGATACACCATTATGCTATGGTGTATATGTTGGATTCCATTGAGATAAGATCCCATTATCTCTAAGATAATCTTGAAATTTTTAGATTAAGTATTTTCTACCTTGATCAGATCTCAATATCTTAATTACTTTTACCAAGTTGTTTCTCTACTTCATTTTTGAATTCTTTAAACTTTAAGTAAAGTAAAGTTCGTCGAAAGTAATAGTTGGTATTCCATTATTTCTATCAAAGATATGTATACAATGATAGTTTAGATTCTCAACCATTATATGTATATGTACAAAGGATGTATTTGATAAGGTGTTAGCTATAGATTAAAGTAGTATATGACATATATGAGGTTAGTTCTCTAAACTATAGTATATGTGTATGGATAAAGTATATAGAAGTTACATTGATATGATATATGAGGAAGAATTTATATACACTCAATAAGGATATCTCTATATGAAGTGAATATGATGATGGGTTTAAATTTGGTTATGGCACTCTATATACCTGTCAATGACTCCTTAACAACATGTGTAATTATTTAAAACATTTTCATTGCATGGGATCGGGCAAACACTTGCATTACATGAGAATATACTTTTTCATTCTATTGCATAGATGAAATGATTCATCTTTCATAGCATTGCATTTGCATCATTTGACAAGACATGAAAATCATCAAATTATACGTATATGCCCCAATAATAAAGGAAGCTGATAAGATATACATTAAATGCAAAAATGATAGTAAGAGAAAGTTATTGCTATAAAAAGACTGTGTTAGATAGAACCTAAGCATGATGCAGTAAAGAATGAAAGTAATAGAGAGAGATGATATTGGATAAAGTTTTATTGTAACAAGAATAGAATTATAGGAAGCAATTGATGGAATTTGGTGAATGCTACAGGTGGGAATTTTGAGGATGAAATTATTTTAAGCGGTAGAGAAATGTAAAGCCCCAACATATGCCCTAGAAGAATTTATACATATTTAAATGGTATCATGATGAATAAATGCTTAGTTTGATAATGCCTTGAAGGTTAGGACCTAGAGGGAATTTTTTTAAAAGAAAAAGGGCAATATGGTCAATTTTTATTAAGACGTGCATGTGCATAATTTTGAGAAAGCATGACATAGAGATGTAATTAAAATAAAAAGAAAAAAAGAAAGTTAAAGGTAGAAATACGAAATAAGAGAAGATGAGGGAGTTAAGTGGGATTCATCGAGGCCCCACAAGTGAATTAATGAGATAAAGTCACTTAGTCTTTCTAGAGTTTTCATAAGAAAAGAAGGAAATTCAAGGGATAAAAACCATGATGGTTGGCCACCCTGGAGGACCTAAAATTCAGTCATTTTCTTCCCAAGTAAACCTATTTTATCATAAGATTATCCCCTAATTTCAACTATATGCTTTGTGAGGAGAGAGAAATTAATGGTTAGACAATTTTAAGGTAACAATTCTCTCTCTTTTCATTTTCTACTACATATGATATAAGTTGAATTGAAGAGGTAAATAAGTGTTTACATGTGCAATTATTATATGTAAAAGGAGAAACAAGCAAAGGCAAGAAGAAAGAATTAGAGAGAGAGTGTAGAAGGAACCTTTGTGACATTGAAAAAGATATGGGAACTTCTCATCATTTTACATGTGTATATATTTGTGTATGTGATGAGTTGAATGGAATATTAGATGTTGTATTGAGACACAAGCATGGAAATTATGCTTAATTATGCATAAGAACCAAAATATGGGAGTTATCATTAAGATAGGAAAATCTATCTTAGGGTTCACTTAACCCAACAGAATTATTTTGCCTATAAGTTGAGTTGTAGAGCTAAAAATTGAGTAATTCTAGTTAATGTAGAATTTAGACTCACAGTCCAAGATTTATTATGAGAGGTTGAAGTTTGGTTCTCCCTCTAAAATTGTAAAAAATTAGCTTGAACCTTGTCTATGTCTACTGCCCTAACAGTAGGAGAAGTCCACATTGTTTGATAGATATCTTAAGATTTGGAAGCTTAAATGGAATTATTTTTTATGATTTCGAAATTAGAAACATAGAGGAACAACTTTGTAGAAGACAACTTTGCTAGAAATTTCATTTACTATGACTAAAATGATATACAACTTAGACTCAAAAATCTGTCTGTTGAATTCTTAGGGTAGAATGATGCACGTGATAGAAACTATTTTGTCTCTGTCCTGTGAACCTTTGTGTATCGATTGAGACCATTGTACATGATCGAGACTATTTACTCTCCATTATATGCCTCCTCTGTTACAACTTACACTTGATTTGAAACACCCTAATCTAGCATCTCTATCAAATATTATGAAGTCTACTTAAGTCATGTTATGTTAGGCAATTAACCCGATTAACATCTATATGCATTCACATCACCTGATCCGTCTAATCATATAACTTGTATTCTAATTAGGCGTATCACATCTCTCATATAAATTTCAGTTTGAATAAGCTTAGTGAGTCATTATGCAACCCATTATCTTAATCATACTAGATTCAACTATCTTAGTCATTTCACTATAATGCGTAGCATTCAGTATTCCAGCATATGTGAATAAAGCCATTCTAGCTTCTAGATGCATGCATATACTAGCATTCTCACTATAAGCTTATTACAACCTTAACCTCCATATGACATACATATGTAATATAAACTTTATACATATTAAACATGTAAGGAGCTATACAAAATTAATCATAATTCCTACATCAACTTTTAAAGACTGGTATTGGCCTGTCCTGATACAGAGAATGTTCTTGTGCAAAAGTCTTGACTACCAAAACCTACACGAATCAAAATAACCAATGCTAAGCTATACAACTTAGTAGGGATAATAAAAGTGAAGGACAACCACTCACAGTGATCGTTAGATTCATTAAATCATACATAATTTAAAAACATTTAAAATAACACATAAAGGATAAGCATATGATAAAAGTAACAATGTATTTGATCAGCAATGTATTCCTACACTCAAGTAGTCTCCATACATTCAACATTTCATAAAGTGTTTTGTATATATATATATAAGCAAAAGAATATGATACATGTATTGGAAAACTCAATTAAACAGGATACTCCATAAATTATATGCCTTGGTATATTGTAACCAATTATGATGTATTTATACTGTAACATAGTTTGCTTAAGTTCTAAAGGTGGATAATGGGATCGGTGGATACCCAAGGGTATCAAAATGGTGGATATCCGAGGATATTAGATTTATGGACCCAAACGGGGTTGACTGTATGGTGGACCGGTCAAATGGACCCATACGGGGTCAACTAACAACCCAAATGGGGTGTTCATGATCCAATAGGATCACTGTACTTTAGACCTAATCAGGTCTATGGTGGCAGTTGCCAAATCCCTATAGGTGCCTATCTATCCACAATTGAACTCTAATTGCAAGCGATACTTTATTTAATTCTGTTTTCATATATCACGCTTGCACTTGATTAAATCAATTTGCACACGTATAACCAAAGTACAAATATATTATTACTATAGCATAATTATGTATACAAATTTCATATAATGTTTCACATAGTTTTTTGTCATGTTACCAGTAGGCATCATATTTAGCTTGATCATACCATGACAATCAGGTAATATATCATACATGTTCAAGTGTTCAACATAAGTCATGCCTTGTTCTAAGAACTTTCCAATACAGCAAAATTTAGGTATGTGATCATGTAAAAAGATCCAAAATCCCTAGTTTATATAAATACATGTAACCAATTTTCCATTTAACATTTCAATATTTTGACAATTGTGCATATATCATCATAATAGATACCTTAACATGTGATCCATAATACACTATATGTCAAAATGATCATACTATTGTATTTCTTATTTCATAGTATAGGTACATGTTAAAATATACACTTACTCATCATAAGATTACATACATAAAATTAATCTTGCATATAACAATCATGTATATATAAGTTTAATCCCATATATATATATATATATATATATATTAGATATCTTTATCAATAATCCTTACCTATATATATATATATATATAACCCTTTATTAATAGTCATATCGCATGCCATATCCAATTCATTATATATTGACATAGACACAAATTTAACTCACCTATACAAAATAATAATAATAATAATGAAAGATATATTAAAATTCTACATAAGGCAGCATTCTGGACCCAACTTGTGAGCCACCTATGATTTTAAAAACATAATTTTTAGGCTAAATGACCTTCTACAATTTTATTTCCCTATGTGTCTAGTTCCCAAAGCATCAAAAATAATCTTAACATCTTGTCTATAGCTCGATATATTTGAGAAAAACTATAAGTTGTTCATAGAACCAAAACTGTGTTTGTTACCACTTATAAAGAGTTTTAGAATAAAATGCTAAAGGAATTAGATCAAAATTTCTTCATAAAATTTATACTTACATGTCTCTACTTTTACCATAATTTTACTTTGTAGCATTTTAACAAATCTACCAAAATTTATGCCCAATTTACTATGGTCTATTCCCTAACAGTACCTCCAGTCCCTATGAATTTCAAGTCAATATTTGACATGTTTGTACACGATTTTAATTCATAATTCCTACATAAAAAATGTGAATTTAGGAGTCTATTTTTCATAGGAATTAACCTCATAGCATTCTAACCATTGCACAAGAAATTATAACACAATTACCACAACCTATTCTAGAAGGTTCAACAACTCTCCTAATATTCCATTAAATATAAGGGCAGTTTAGAGGCCAAATTAGTGCTAGGTTTCAACTAAAAAATTATTAATATAACTCTTATATAGATATAGACATTAACATGGTCTCAATTAAAGATTCCTAACTCCTTTATAATGAAAATACAGCAACTAGTTTCATTAATTTCTCAAGTAACACTTAATGTAACTCATCCTAACTTCATGCCTCCTTCCATTTAATCAATCCAACACACATTTGCATCTTAATTATCTAATTATTATTCACATACATGCAAGATAAACCCTATCCCATACCTTGGCTGAAATCCCCCTTCACTTTCAATCTCTTGCCACTCCTTTTCCTTTGGTCTTTCTACTCTCTTCTTCTCCTTAATCAACAATTTCATCCATTAACTCAAACTTCCAGCATTTGATCAATCAATCACTCAAAAAAATCAAGAAGAAGATGATGATGAATCATTAAATTAAGATAATTGCCTTTTTTTTTAGCACTAATGGTCTTGATTAATCGCCACATGCAAGGATTTCTTCAATAATACTAAGATAGGCTTTAAAAGATCAAAGAAGATGAAAAAGAAGAGAACCAAATTCTGTAATTCCCTTTGAAAAATCCAGCCCTCTCTCCACTCAAAATAGCTTATATAGTGACATGTAAAATCCCTTTTTTAGTCCTTCAAAATTTTGCATGTCACATATTAACCTCACACCTTTTTGCATGCTTAATATTGACCCCCTCCATTTAATCCTTTTCTTAAATCAACCTCTCCATTTATTCCTTCTTTTAAATTAACCTCTCAATTTACTCTTCTATTCACAATTGACCCCTAAAATGCTATAATTACAAATTTACCCCAAATTAATACTTTATACTTCAATTATACCCTTGAATAATATTAAACTATAATATTAAATTCTATTTTCATGCAATTAATATAATAACAAAATAATTTATCACTTGCCCCATACTTTATATGAAATACATATTTTTAATTTAATCATAATCAACATAATCCTATAAAAGCATATGCATTTTTAACTAGGGTCATGTTAGGGTCCTTACAATTCTCTCCCCCTTAAAGAATTTTATCCTAGAAATTCATACTTGTTCCAAACAATTAAGGATATTACTCCCTCTTGACTGCCTCCAGTTCCCAAGTCACTTCTTGTGCTCCATGATGTTGCCAAAGTACTTTGACCAAAGCAATTTGCTTGTTCCTCAATTGTCTAATCTCCCTAGCCAGGATTTCTTTCGATTCCTCATCATATGTGAAATCCGATTGTACTTGAATATCTTAAACTTGCAGCTTATGTGACTCGTCCGAGTGATATCTTCTAATCATAGATACGTGAAACACATCATAAAGCTTGGCTAATTCCATAGGGAGGGCTAATCTATAAGCCACTGGTCCGACTCTTTGAAGGATTTCATAAGGACTAATAAACCTCGAACTGAGGTTTCCCTTTTCCCCAAATCTAAGTACCTTTCTCCATGAAGATAACTTTAGAAATACCTTGTCACCCACTTGATACTCAATATCCTTTCTTTTCAAGCCAGCATATAATTTCTGTCTGTCACTAGCTTCTTTTAGCCTCTACTTGATAACTTGAACTTTTTCCTCTGTATCTCTAATAAGGTTAAGATCAATTATTTTGCATTCATTCTACTCAGTCCAACAGACTGGAGTTCTACATTTCCTGCCATACAAAGCCTCATATGGTGCCATTTGAATACTTTTCTGATAACTGTTATTGCAGGCAAATTCCATTAAGGCCACATATTTATCCTAACTTCCAGAAAACTCCTAAGTACATCCCCTCATCATATCTTCTAGAATCTGAATAACCTTTTTGGATTGTTCATCCATTTGAGGATGAAAAGTTGTACTATACTTGAGCTATTTTCCTAAAGCTTGCTGTAGACTCTGCCAAAATCTCGATGTAAACCTTGGATCTCGATCAGAAATTATGGATACTGATATATCATGTAACCGTACAATCTCATTCACATACAATTCTATAAGCTTATCAATCGAAAAATCTATTCGAATCGGTATAAAGTGAGCTACTTTTGTTAACTTATCCACTATTACCTAGACAACATCATATTTTCTTTGAGTAAGAGGCAAATCGGTAACAAAATCCATGATAATGTCTTCCCACTTCCACTGTGGAACAGAAATGGGATTCAAAAGACCTGAAGGAAACTAATGTTATGCTTTCACTTGTTGACATGTTAAACATTTAAAAGCATATTTAACAATATCCTTCTTCATGTTAGGCCACCAGTAAAACTGTTTCAACTCTTGATACACCTTTTCCCACTAGGATGCATAGTAAATGCAGTATTATGTGCTTCATGCAACAATATTCTTTTCACATCTTTGTCATCAGGAACACACAACCTGTTATGGTAGTATACACCACCATCTTCTTTCACTGAAAAATCTTATTGATCTCCTTCACAAACTACTTTGACAATCTGTTGTAACTTTTCATCTTCCTTCTGAGCATCTATCATTGTCTGCCTAACCATAGGCCTAGCTTTAAGCTGTGCTAGTAATGCACCATCTGATGCAAATTTCCATCTATATTCCTTTAACATCAATACTGCCATTGTCTTAAGACTCAAAGTATTAGCAACCGTATTCACTTTTCCTGGATGGTAGTCAACTATACAATCATAATCTTTGAATAATTCCAACCATCTTCTCTCCCTCAAAGTAAGTTCTTTCTGAGTAAGCAAGTATTTGAGGCTTTTATGATCAGCATAAATCTTGTATTTTTCCCCATACAAGTAGTGTTGCCAAATCTTTAAAGCAAAAACCATAGCTGCCAATTCTAGATCATGAGTCAGGTAGTTCTACCCATACGATTTCAATTGTCTAAATGTATAAGCTACTACCTTACTATCTTGCATTAATACAAAACCCAACCCAATCTTGGAGGCATCACTATACATTGCATGCTCTTTCCCTGACTCTGGTTGAGTTAACACTGGTGCTTCAGTCAACATTTTCTTCAACTGATCAAAGCTTGCTTGATGACGATCAGACCACTCAAACTTAATATTCTTCCTTAATAACTTAGTGAGTGGTGAATCAATGACAGAAAAACCTTTCACAAAATGATGATAATAACTTACCAACTCGAGAAAACTTCTAACTTCATACACATTCTTGGGTGGTTTCCAATTAACAATAGCCTCAATTTTATTTGGATCAACCTTAACACCTTCAGCAGATATAACATGGCCTAGGAAAGAAACTTCCTTAAGCCAAAAGTCACATTTACTTCAAACTCGAGAAAACTTCTAACTTCATACACATTCTTCAGATGTTCAACATGCTCAGCTTCATTCCTGGAGTAAACCAATATGTCATTGATAAACACTATGATAAAATGATTCAAGTAGGGTCTGAATACCCTATTCATAAGATCCATGAAAGCAGCATGTGCATTTGTCAACCCAAGTGGCATAACTAATAATTTATAATGCCCATAATGGGTTCTAAATGCAGATTTAGAAACATCCCCATCTTTTACTCTGAGCTGATAATAACCTGATCGCAAGTCTATCTTTGAAAACACACCAGCACCACTCAACTGATCAAACAAATCCTCAATTCGAGGTAAAGGATATTTGTTCTTCACTATCACTTTGTTCAATTGTCTATAATCGATACATATTCTCATAGATCCATCTTTCTTCTTAACAAATAAAATCGGACCACCCCAAGATGACACACTAGGTCTGATGAAGCCTTCGTCTAACAATTCCTGTAATTGAACCTTTAACTCTTTCAAATCAGATGGACCCATTCTGTATGGTGCTCTGGAGATCGAGGCTATACCAGGTAACAAATCAATAGACAACTCAACATCTGTTTCTGGAGGAAGACCAGGTAAATCTTTAGGAAATACTTTTAAAAATTCATTCACAACTGTTTTATTCTCAAGCTTCACTGTATCCCTTTTTGAGTCAAGGACTAAAGCTAAAAATGCTTCACATCCTTTCTAAGACAACGCCTAGGTTGCATTGCTAATATAATATTAGTCAGTAGCTTAGCACAACTACCTTCCACTAGCACTTCCTTTCCTTCTTCATCCCTGAAAGTTACTGTTTTCATTTTACAATTCACCACTGAATGATGCTTGGATAACCAATCCATTCCCAGAATTACATCAAACTTATGAAATGGAAACACAATCAAATCTGTTATAAACTCTCTCCCCTGAACTACTATAGGACAGTCTTTACACACCTTATTAACAATTGCACTATGTCTCAATGGACTAATCACACATACTTTAAAAATCTAACTGTTGTATTTCAAAACTATCTCTACCCAAATTCCCAATATAAACATATGAATGAGTAGAGCCAGGATCAATAAGTGCATGTATGTCACAATTACAAAGAGAAAAAGTACTAGCTATAACTTCTGGAGCATTTTATTCCTCCCGAGCCTTTATTGCATAAGCCCGACTAGCAACCATTTGAGCAGAAGGTCTATCAACTGTTTCTGACACACTCTAGGACTGGGATCCATGATGAGTTGATCCACCCCTTCCTATGCCTCTGCCTCTACCAGATGGGGGTGCATTAGAAGCTCCCTTGCTACCCTGTTGTTTAAAACCTTGATCCCATTTCAAAGGACAGTTTGCCATAAAATGGTTAGCACTACCACATCTAAAGCATTCTCCAGCCAGTTTTCTACAGTTACCCTAATGGTGCCTGGAACAATGTGGACATTCAGAAGCTGGACCCCCACTCTGTCTTCGTGAAGCTTCCTTCTAGATTTAAACTTGGTATAGGTTCTTGTTTCTTTGCTTTATTAGCAGAACTAAAAATAGACTCTACAGATTGACCTCCTTAAGCTCCACTAAATCTTTTTTCACTAGAATATCCTCCCCTAGAACCACTTCTTTTGTGCTCCCTCTCTCTTTTAGCTATCTCATATTTTTCAACTTTCATAGCAGCTGTAACCAATTGGTTAAAATCTACCACATTTAGAGATGTAAATCCAAATAATTTTTCTTTCATTCGATCATTCAACCCATCTTAAAATTGTCTGCATTTAAAAACTCCTATCAACATCTCCTCAGGAACATACTTGCACAACCGGCTAAATTCTTTTTCATACTCAGCCACAGATAAAACTTTTTGTCTCAAATTCAAAAACTGCTTTAATTTCTCCTCTTTGTATGCCTCAGTAACATATTTCTTCTCGAACTCCTCCTCAAAGAATTCCTAGGTAAATGGGTCAGGTAACTAGGGTTGTCTTAATATCAGTTTCCACCAATCATAAGCCATGCCTTGAAGTAAGGACACAACACAAGATACTTGAGACTTGCAGGGTAGTTTATTTCATCAAAAATCCTCTCCAGCCTTTCCAACCCAAACTCAGCTTCATTAGATTGTTTTAGATTAGTACCCATAAATTCTTGTGCCCCATGTTTCCTAATTTCAGATATTGGAGCTTTAGGCATAGTCATTCTTTATAGAATCTGGGCCATATCTTGAGAAATTTTCAACAAGGCTTCTCCAGGAATCGCAGCAGGAATTTCATTTTGATGTGATGATGAAGTCACTGGATTAGAAGGATTTGATCTACCCGACAAATTACTTTCAGTTGATTCTTCTATAACATCCCTAGAGGAATTCTCAATCTTTAATCTATAAGAAAATAGGAACTTCTGCATTAGGCCAACACAGCACTATCTCATATTATATAATCCTATACTCAAATTGCCCATAAAAGACTAAACCTAGCCTCTAATACCAAATTGAAACACCTTAATCTAGCATCTCTATCAAATATTATGAAGTCTACTTAAGTCATGTTATGTTAGGTAATTAACCCAATTAACATCTACATGCATTCATGTTACTTGATCCGTCTAATCAAATAACTTGTATTCTAATTAGGCTTATCACATCTCTTATGTACATTTCATTTTGAATAAGCATAGTGAGTCATTATGCAACCCATTATCTTAATCATACTAGATTCAACTATCTTAGTCATTTCACTATCATGCATAGCATTCAGCATTCCAGTACATTTGAATAAAGTCATTCTAGCTTCTAGATGCATACATATACTAGCATTCTCACTATAAGATTACAAACTTAACCTCCATATGATATACATATATAATATAAGCTTTATACATATTAAACATGTAAAGAACTACATAAAATTAATCATAATTCCTACATCAACTTCTAAAGACTGGTGTTGGCCTGTCCTGATGCAGAGAATGTTCCTGTGCAAAAGCCTTGGTGACCAAAACCTACATGAATCAAAATAACCCGTGTTAAGCTATACATCTTAGTAGGGATAATAAAAGTGAAGGAAAACCACTCACAGTGATCGTCAGATTCATTAAACCATATATAATTTAAAAACATTTAAAATAACACATAAATGATAAGCATATAATAAAAGTAACAATGTCTTTGATCAGCAATGTATTCCTACAATCAAGTAGTCTCCATACATTCAACATTTCATAAAAATGTTATGTATATATATATATATAAGCATAAGAATCAGATACATGCATTGGAAAACTCAATTAAATAGGATACTCCATAAATTATATGCCTTGGTATACTGTAACCAATTATGATGTATTTATACTGTAACATAGCCTACCTAAGTTCTAAATGTGGATAACGGGATCGGTGGATAACGAGATCAATGGATACCCGAGGGTATCAAAACAATGGATATCTGAGGATATCAGATTTATGGACCTAAATAGGGTCGACTGTATGGTGGACCGATCAAATGGACCCATACGGGGTCAACTAACAACCCAAACGGGCTGTTCATGATCCAATAGGATCACTGTACTTTAGACCTAATCAGGTCAATAGTGGCAGCTAAAAAATCCCTATAGACGCCTATCTATCCACAATTGAACTCTAATTGCAAGCGATACTTTATTTAATTCTATTTTCTTATATAATGCTTGCAATTGATTAAATCAATTTGCAAAGGTATAACCAAAGTACAAATATATTATTACTATAGCATAATTATATATAAAAAGTTCATATAATGTTTCACATAGTTTTTGATCATGTTCTCAGCGGGCATCATATTTAGTTTGATCATACCATGACAATCAAGTAATATATCATACCTATTCAAGTGTTCGACATAAGTCATGCCTTGTGATGGAATATGACATGGCAGTTATATGATGATCATGAAGCGAAAAATAATAAAAATCGATCATACAAGCCACTCAATCCATGAACAAGAATCGAAAGCATGCAATTTTAGGGTTTTAAAACTTACAACTTTAGATGCACTTCAAAATCTGATTTTGTTGATGACCAGCACCCAAGAAGGATATGTCAGCCTTAGATCTTCACCACCAATGCCAAAGGAACAACCTTTATGCCACTCCTCTCTATGTTCACACACACAATTGCAATGACGGCTTAAAATCGAGATTGCTAGCTCTCAATTTAAGTATTGTGTAATGGCAAAGGATTGAAGCTACAAGATTTGATCTTCCACTTCTTTTAGTCGCTATTGCTTCCCAAGAACACAAGAGAATGAGGAAGAATCCTTTCTCCTTGTGAATTCGGCCAAGAGAATTTTGTGAGAGAGAGAGAGAGAGTTTTCACGCCACCACCACTAGGGTTTTATTTTTTCTTATTCAATATATATATGTCATTTATTTTTAAGTGTTAATTTTGAAATCCACTACCTCAAGATAGTTAATTTAGCCTTAATCACTTCCTAAAATCAAGTGACATATATTAATTCAAACTCTTTTGAATTAATTTGAAATAAATCTAAGACATTTTAATCTACTAAATCACTTAATTTAAAACTTATACATGTGCCAAAATTCCTTGATATTTATCTTGGAATTTCGGTCACTTCAATTTTCATTTAAGTGATTTAATTTGATTAAAATTCTTTTAGGCTTTAATACTCAATTAATTAAATTAATACAAGATAATCAATTAATTGAAATTAAACCTTGTGGGCTGAATTTCTCTCTCATGGATCAAAGTCCAATAGCAATTTTAATACCCATTACATACATTAATTTGACTTTAATTAAAAGCCCAAATTAATGCCCAATACTTTATTTAAATATTTTAAGCCCAATACTTTGTGTACGATCTTATAGGTCCATTTAATGTTGGCAATGAATTAATTCATTAATTCAAAGGCTATATATATTCTCTAGCAAGATATTATAGCATTCCAAAATAAATGAAAATGCAAATGGCATTTAGTGACTAATGCAATTTTGCATAGTCCCTTACCCATAAATATCAGAATTAATATAAGGCATGGAATTAGTCATCGTTATAAATATTAATTCCTTTCTTGATATTTCAGTGACACTGAACTATCAGATAAATAATGATTACTCATTATTTCATCTCGGTATAGCCATACACTTCTCAGTTCACTGATCAAGTGGCCGATGATATTTTCTCTCTTATTGAGAGGGGTAATCCCTTCACTTCTCTCATGCTCTCTAACATGCATCAATGCATACCCAAGCATACCCATACTTGTCACTATGTTACGAGCACATTAGGTGTATGTCAAAGTACACAATAATTCATAAAGATTTTCATAGAGATTTTAGGTCTAAGTACTCCGATGCAAAACTTGCATATGAGGAACACTTATGACTTGTACCATGTAGTGTTCTCATGAATGGATCGAATCTAGATACCATGTTCTAAACATGTATCTATGATCTCTGATTGACACTCTTGTCCTTATGATCTATAAGACAGAACTCAACTTATCAGAGAGAGCATACTAGTCTTAATTCATTGTTATTCCCATAACAATGACTGACTAGGGATATTTAGAATGAAGTCTCTATTATTTCAAGGTCTTACAACCATGTGCCTCACACATGATAACTTAAACTGAAACAACATTCTTGGATAGTTCTATCAATTGATATGCACAGGAATACAATAGATAAAACAAATGCCTCATTTATTTAATAAAGTATTTTATTACAATGTATTGGGGCTAGGGCTTACACTAACAATCTCCCACTAGCACTAGTCCCAATTGGGCATAGCCCTAAAACGAATGCTCTCAAATGAGCTTCGTGTAGATTTGGACACAACTATTTTGTCAAAGGATCTGCTACATTGTCTTCACTTGCTATCTTACTAACCTTGAATTTCCCACGATTAATGATCTCTCTGATCAGGTGGTACCTCTTGAGTATATGTTTGGATTTCTGGTGTGATCGGGGCTCCTTGGCTTGTGCGATGGCCCCATTATTGTCACATAAAATTTCTAATGGATCTAGGATGCTTGGGACCAATCCTAATCCAGAAATGAAATTTCTAATCCAAACAACCTCTTTTGCAGCCTTACTCGCTGCAATATACTAAGATTCTGTAGTTGAGTCGGCAACGGTCTCTTACTTCAAGCTTCTCCAGCTAACAGCACCACCATTCAAAACAAAAACAAGCCCAAATTGTGATCTTGAGTTCTGAGTGCTGGTTTGAAAAGCAGCATCGGCATAACCTTGTATGACGCGCTCTTCTTGACCACCATACACCAAGAAGTGATCCTTAGTCCTTCGCAGGTACTTTAGAATCCCCTTTACAGCAGACCAATGCTTCTCACCAGGGTCTTGCTAAAACCTACTGGTTATACTCAGTGCATGAGCAACATCCAACCTAGTACATAACATAGCGTACATGATAGATCCAATAGCAGATGCATATGGGATTCTACTCATGTTGTCCCTTTCTTCTTTGGTTTTAGGGCACTGTTCTTTAGTTAAAGGAACTCCCAAAGCCAAAGGTATGTACCCTTTCTTTGAGTCTCCTATACTAAAATGCTTTAGTACTTTGTCTATGTAATTTTCTTGACTTAGTCCCAAAATCCGATTCGATCTATCTCTATAGATCCGAATACCAAGTATTGTCTCGGCTTCACCTAAGTTTTTCATTGAGAAACATTTCCCTAACCATTGCTTAACCTTATGCAATGTTGGAATGTCATTCCCAATGAGAAGGATGTCATCCACATATAGGACTAGAAATACTACTATGCTCCCACTAACCTTCTTGTACACATAAGGCTCATCTTCATTCTTGATGAAGTCAAATTCTTTGACTGCCTCATCAAAATGAAGATTCCAACTTTGAGATGCTTGCTTTAATCTATAAATAGATTTTTGAAGCTTGCAAACCTTCTTAGGATGCTTGGGATTGACAAAACCCCTGGGCTGTGTCATATACACATCCTCAAGTAAATTTCCATTGAGGAAAGCAGTTTTGACATCCATTTGCCATATTTGATAATCATGATATGCAGCTATGGCAAGCAAGATCCTAATGGACTTGGGCATGACTACAAGCGAAAAGGTCTTATCATAGTCTACACCATGAGTTTGTCGAAAACCTTTTGCTACTAGTCTACCTTTGTATGTCTTGTTAGCTTTAAGTTTAAATAGCCACTTGCATTCAATTACCTTATCACCTTTCGGTGGATCAACCAAGGTCCAAACCTAGTTATCGTACATTGACTGCATCTCGAATTTCATGGCTTCAAGCCAATTTTTTGAGTCTAGGCTTTCAATAGCTTCTCGGTAGGTAGTAGGATCCTCACGATCTACTAACTCAATAGAGTCACTGTCAGTGATTAGAAATCCATATCTCTCAATCACCTGACGTACCCTACCGGACCTTCTAGGTTCTTGTGTAATGGGTTCTTGTGTAATGGGTTCTTGTTCCATAACTAGTTGTGAACTTGATCCCATTTCTAACTCATCCACTATAAGAGTTTGTGGTACTCGAATTTCTCTAAGTTCTACTTTACTTCCACTGTCTTTCTTGAGAAGGAACTCCTTTTCCAAAAAATAGCTTTGCAAGCAACAAATACTTTGTTCTCGGCTTGTGAGTAAAAGTAGTATCCCTTTGTTTCTTTGGGATAACCCACAAACAAGCAGATAGTGGATTTAGTCTCTAGTTTGTCAAATTTCAATTTCTTAACATGTGCTTCACAGCCCTAAATCCTGAGAAATGACATATTGGGTTCTTTCCCAGTCTATACCTCGTATGGTGTCTTCTCAACTGCTTTAGTTAGAGTATGATTTAGTAGAAACGCAGTAGTTTCTAATGCATAACCCTAAAAAGAGATAGAAAGATTTGCTTGACTCATCATAGATCGAACCATGTCCAACAGAGTTTGATTTCTCCTTTTGGACACACCATTCCATTTTGGCCTTCCGGGAGGAGTGAGTTGTGAAATAATACCACACTCTTTTAGATGACTGTCAAACTCTTGGCTTAAGTATTCGCCACCTCGATCTGATCGAATGGCTTTTATACTTTTTCCAAGTTGGTTTTCTACTTCATTCTTAAACTCTTTGAATTTCTCAAAATTTTCAGACTTGTACTTCATTAGATAGACATAGCCATATCTACTGAAGTGATCTGTGAATGTCACAAAGTAGCTAAAACCACCTCTAGCTTGTGTACTTAATGGTCCACATACATCGGTATGTATTAGTTCCAATAAGTCATTAGTCCTCTCACCTTTCTTGTTAAAAGGACTTTTTGTCATTTTTCCATGCAAACATGGCTCGCATGTATCATAAGACTCTAAGTTGAATGAACCAAGCACTCCAATTTTGTGAAGTCTTGAAATGCATTTTTCATTTGCATGCCCTAAACGACAATGCCAGAAGTAAGTAGGGTTCAATTCGTTTGATTTAACCCTCTTTGTATTAATGTTGTATATGGACTCTTTGTTTTGTAGATCAAGGATATAAAGGCCATTTTGCAACATGGCATTTCCATATGAAATGCCTTGGCGACGAATATGAGCATTGCCATTTTTAATAACAAAATCAAATTCATCCAAATCCAAACAAGAAACTAAAATAATGTTTCTGCTCATAGCAGGCACATAATAATAATTTTTCAAAACTAAAAAAAGTCTGGAAGGTAAAGTGAGTTGATAGTCACCTATCTCCATGGCAGCACCTCGTGCTCCATTCCCCACAAGGAGGTCCACTTCATTCTTCCCAAGTAATTGCCTATTTCTTAGCCCCTGCACATTTGAACAAATGTGAGAACCACAACCGGTATCCAATACCCAAGTGGTAGAAATAGACAGGTTAATTTCAATAATAAAAATTCCAGAACTGGATGCCTTGTCTCCATTCTTCTTTTGTTCTTCCTTGAAGAGAGCACAATTCTTCCTCCAATGCCCTATTTTGTTACAGTGGAAGCAAGTGCTCTCACTCTATTTGAGCTTTTGTGCCTTGGGCTTGGATTGGGCCTGAGGTGCACTCCCATTTGACTTGAACCTTGTCAGGTCATTCTCGAGTTTTGCCTTTCCCTTTCCCTTTCCCTCAGTGGGTCCCTTCTTAATGCTCCCTTGAACCATTAGTACGGGATTGGTCTTTTGAATGTTTTCTTTAGCATTCTTAAGCATCCCATGAAGCTCAGTGACTGTCTTGTTCATTGCATGCATGTTATAATTCATAACAAATGGATCATAGTCATCAGTCAATGAACCTAAGATCAAGTTAATGGCCAATTCCTTTGGCACTTGTACCTCAAGCTTCTCAAAAGTATCAAGATACCCTTTCATCTTGAGTACATGGGTACTAATAGGAGTATCCACAGCCATCTTACAAGAAATTAAGGCCTTTGTTGTCAAGAACCTCTCGTGACGAGCTTGCTCTTGGAACGTCTTCTTGAGGTGCACCATGATCGCATAAGCCTCTTGGTCCATGAATTTCTTTTGCAAGTCAGTCACCATCATGGCTAGCATAAGACAGGTCACATAATTGGAGTCACTCTTCTCGGCCTCAAAAGTTTCCTTTTGAATCGCAGAGCCATTCCTACCAGTTTCTTCAGGCAAGGGTGCATCCAAAACATACGACTTTTTCTCTTGCTTAAGAACTATTCTTAAGTTTCGAGACCAATCTATGAAATTGGTGCCATTCAATTTGTCCTTTCTAAGGACCAATCGTAATGAGAAATTGTAGTTTGAAGATGCCATTTTTCAATCTACAATAATAAAATTTAGCAAGATTAAATGAGGTCTTATTTATTATAATCCCACAAACCAAATTAATATCCCTTTAAATAATTCACGTTAGTTATTTAATATGGGCCAAGATCCACTTTTCACAACAACTTATTAGTCAAACTGAGCTTGTACACTTAACAAGTTAAGTTACTTAGGTAGGAAAACTCTAATCATGTCTCGTACATGACTCTTGGATCAAATGGGCTAACATCTTAAGATGTTATAGTACAAACCCATTTATTAGTTGCCTAGGTCCGGGCATGCCTTTCCATGTTAAGTCCAACCTACATTCATAACCCATGCCTCATAAAGATAATCGGGCGCATCTAGGACTCCTAGTCTACGTGATCGATGATCGATGCCTTGACATGTTTTGAATTAGGAAGGCAAATTTGTGGCTTACTATTTTAGGGATTCATTTTATTACGGCTTACATGGCATACGCTTTGTCATCCATTCATGGCATGCATATATATATAATTGCATAAAGTAAAGCGTGACAAACATGGGCCCAAAAAACCTACAACTAAGATTCTATACTATTACATAAGAATCTTCAAGTTGGGCTTCTCTACTCCGGTGGGCTTCGTCTTGATTTACAAAGTCTTCAAATAAACCTTATTCTAAGAAATAAATGAAAATTTTACAATAATACATAGTGGCATGCAGGTCATATTTAATTACAAAAACCCAGGGCCCATGAATGTACCATGCATATCCATTCATCACACCAAACAAGCAAATAAATATACATAACATTCATGGATCAAACAAAGTCCAATTTTAATTAATTTAGCCAAGCCCACTAATGGAAATTGTGTACTTGAACCTTTAAGAGAAGACCCCATGATGGGCCTAGGCCAAAGCCCAATGGACTAAATCCTCTTATTGAATAAGTTCTCTTAAAAGCCCAAAACACTAACTAGTTAGATTTGTGCCATAAATCAACTCTAGTAAAATTTTCAATTTTGCCATTTTTAATTTTATGTCATACAGCCCATAAACATTAAAAATACATATAATATGCACCAACATGAATTAAAACATATAATCATGAAGAACATATATATAATACATGGCATTCGTACAAAAACAAACAAACAACAATGAAACTAGTTGTTTAATGCTTATATGATGCCACAAAAATGCACAAACACTTATCAATTTTATGAGTCATTTAATGATTTAAATAAGGTGATAAATATTGAGTTAATGTTCTGTACCATTTTGATCTAAATGTGTTTTTACCATTTTAATCAAAACAAAACAAAAAATGTTGATTAAACATGTAACAAATACAAACTAGTCATAGTTTTAAGTGATTTTAAAATTAATCAATTAAATTGTCATGGACCAGAATTAAAATCAAATTTAAAATATGTCCAAACCTGATATTTAATCTTTAAAAATCACTTACAAACATGCCGACATTGTTTTTACATTTAATTTTGAAAACTAGTTGTTAAACTAACACTTAACATGCCGACTAGCACCTAGTTTCAAGATTAACATGTACCATCAAGTATTATCAATTAAATCCGACCATTAACAGCTCTAAGAACATCTTAGGACAGTATATTAACATTTCATATTAAATATAATACCTATCTAATCATTTAAAATCGTTTTTACACCAAAACAATGCAAAAAAACTCAAAACAGAAAATTTCAGCATTGCATGTTTTTATAATAACGATTTTTGATTAATTATTTCATGCATCTAAAGAACTAAAATAGGCATGTTTAGGCTCTGATACCACTGATGGAATATGACATGGCATTTAGATGATGATCATGCAGCGGAAGATAATAAAAATCGATCATACAAGCCACTAAATCCATGAATAAGAATTGAAAGCATGCAATTTTAGGGTTTTAAAACTTACAACTTTAGATGCACTTCAAGATCTGATTTTGTTGATGAACGGCACCCAAGAAGGATATGTTAGCCTTAGATCTTCACCACCAATGCCAAAGAAACAGCCTTTACGCCACTCCTCTCTATGTTCACACATACAATTGCAATGACGGCTTAAAATCGAGATTGCTAGCTCTCAATTTAGGTATTGTGTAATGGCAAAGGATTGAAGCTACAAGATTTGATCTTGCACTTCTTTTAGTTGCTATTGCTGCCCAAGAACACAAAAGAATGAGGAAGAATCCTTTCTCCTTGTGAATTCGGCCAAGAGAATTTTGTGTGAGAGAGAGAGAGTTTTCACGCCACCACCATAGGGTTTTATTTTTTCTCATTCAATATATATATGTCATTTATTTTTAAGTGTTAATTCTGAAATCCACTACATCAAGATAGTTAATTTAGCCTTAATCACTTCCTAAAATCAAGTGACATATATTAATTCAAACTCTTTTGAATTAATTTGAAATACATCTAAGACATTTTAATCTAATAAATCACTTAATTTAAAACTTATACATGTGCCAAAATTCCTTGATATTTATCTTGGAATTTCGGTCACTTCAATTTTCATTTAAGTGATTTAATTTGATTAAAATTCTTTTAGGCTTTAATACTCAATTAATTAAATTAATACAAGATAATCAATTAATTGAAATTAAACATTGTGGGCTGAATTTCTATCTCATGGGCCAAGGTCCAAAAGCAATTTTAATACCCATTACATACATTAATTTGACTTTAATTAAAACCCCAAATTAATGCCCAATACTTTATTTAAATATTTTAAGCCCAATGCTTTGTGTGTGATCCTATAGGTCCATTTAATGTTGGAAATGAATTAATGAATTAATTCAAAGGCTATATATATTCTCTAGGAAGATATTATAGCTTTCCAAATTAAATGAAAATGTAAATGACATTTAGTGACCTAACGCAATTTTGGATTGTCCCTTACCCATAAATATCAAAATTAATATAAGGCATGGAACTAATCATCCTTATATATATTAATTCCTTTCTTGATATTCCAGTGACACTAAACTCTCAGATAAATAATGATTACTCATTATTTCATCTCGGTTTGGCCATACACTTCTCAGTTCACTAATCAAGTGGCCAATGATATTTTCTCTCTTATTGAGAGGGGTAATCACTTCTCTCATGCTCTCTAACATGAATCAATGCATACCCAAGCATACCCATACTTGTCACTCTATTACGAGCACGTTAGGCGTATGTCAAAGTACACAGTAATTCATAAAGAGTTTCATAGAGATTTTAGGTCTAAGAACTCCGATGCAAAACTTGCATATGAGGAACACTTATGACTTGTACCATGTAATATTCTCATGAATGGATCGAATCCAAATATCATGTTCTAAACATGTATCTATGATCTCTGATTGACACTCTTCTCCTTATGATCCGTAAGATAGAACTCAACTTATCAGAGAGAGCATACTAGTCTTAATTCATTGTTATTCCCATAATAATGACTGACTAGGGATATTTAGAATGAAGTCTCTATTGTTTCAAGGTCTTACAACCATGTGCCTCACACATGATAACTTAAACTGAAACAACAATCTTGGATAGTTCTATCAATTTGTATGCACAGGAATACAATAGATAAAACAAATGCCTCATTTATTTAATAAAGTGTTTTATTACAATGTATTGGGGCTAGGGCTTACACTAACACCTTGTTCTTAGAACTTTCCAATATAGCACAATTTATGTATGTGATCATGTAAAAAGATCCAAAATCCCTAGTTTATAAAAATACATGTAACCAATTTGCCATTTAACATTTCAATATTTTGACAATTATGCATATATCATCATAATAGATACCTTAACAATTGATCCATAATACACTACATGTGAACATGATCATACTATTGTATTTCTTATTTCAAAGTACAGGTATATGTTAAAATATACACTTACTCATCATAGGATTACATACATAAAATTAATGTTACATATAACAATCATGTCTATATAAGTTTAATCCCATATATATATATATATATATATATATATATATATATATATATATATATATATATATATATATATATATATATATGTATGTATTAGATATGTTTATCAATAATCCTTACCTATGTATATATATATATATATATATATATATATGTATGTATGTATTAGATATGTTTATCAATAATCCTTACCTATGTACATGTATGAATATATATATATATATATATATATATATATATAACCCTTTATTAATAGTCATATCACATGCCATATCCAATTCATTGTATATTCATATAAACATAAATTTAACTCAACTATATAAAAAAATATAATTTAAGATATATTAAAATTCTGCATAAGGTAGCATTCTGGACCCAACGTGTGAACCACCTATGATTTTGAAAACGTCATTTTTAGGCTAAATGACCTTCTACAATTTTATTCTCCTATGTGTCTAGTTTCCAAATCATCAAAATTCACCTTAATATCATGTCTATAGCTTGAAATATTTGAGAAAAACTATAGGTTGTTCATAGAACCAAAATAGTGTTTGGTACCACTTATAAAGAGCTTTAGAATAAAATACAGAAGGAATTAGATCAACATTTCTTCATCAAATGTATACATCCATGTCTCTAGTTTTACCAAAATTTTACTTTGTAGCATTTTAACAACTCTACCAAAATTTTTGCCCAATTTACTATGGTCTATTCCCTAACAGTACCTTTAGTCCCTACGAATTGCAAGTCAATATTTGACATACTTACACACGATTTTAATTTATAATTCCTACATACCAAATGTGAATTTAGGAATTTTTTTTCTACAGGAATTAACCTCATAGCATTCTTACCATTGTACAAGAAATTATAACACAATTACCACAACTTATTCCAGAACTGGGTTCAACAATTCTCCCAATATTCCATTAAATATAAGGGCAACTTAGAGGCCAAATTAGTGCTAGGTTTCAACTAAAAAACTATACATATAACTTTTATATAGCTATAAAAAGTAACACGGTCTTAATTAAAGGTTCCTAACTCATTTTATAATGAAAATACAACAACTAGTTTCATTAATTTCTCAAGTAACACTTAATGTAACTCATCCTAGCTTCATGCCTCTTTCCATTTAATCAATCCAACACACATTTACATCTTAATTATCTAATTATTATTCAAATATAAGCAAGATAAACCCTATCCCATACCTTGGGCGAAATCCTCCTTCACTTTCAATCTCTTGGCACTCCTTTTTCCTTTGGTCTTTCTACTCTCCTCTTCTCCTTAATCAACAATTTCATCCATTAACTCAAACTTCCAGCATTTGATCAATCAATCACTCAACAAAATCAAGAAGAAGAAGAAGAAGATGATGATGAATCATTAAATTAAGATAATTACCTTTTTGTTTAACACTAATGGTCTTGATTAATCACCACATGCAAGGATTTCTTCAACAATACTTAGATAGGCTTTAAAAGATCAAAGAAGATTAAGAAGAAGAGAACCAAATTATATAATTCCCTTTGAAAGATCTATCCCTCTCTCCACTCAAAATAGCTTATATAATGACATGTAAAATCCCTTTTTTAGTCCTTCAAAATTTTACATGTCACACATAACCTCACACCTTTTTGCATGCTTAATATTGACCCCCTCCATTTAATCCCTTTCTTAAATTAACCTCTCCATTTATTCCTTCTTTTAAATTAACCTCTCAATTTATTCTTCTATTCACAATTGATCCCTAAAATGCCATAATTACAAATTTACCCCAAATTAATACTTTATACTTCAATCGAATAATATTAAACTATAATATTAAATTCTATTTTCATGCAATTAATATAATAACACAATAATTTATCACTTGCCCCATACTTTATATGAAATACATATTTTTAATTTAATCATAATCAACATAATCATATAAAAGCATATACATTTTTAACTAGGGTTATGTTAGGGTCCTTACATGATTATTAAGCTGAATGGTCACTAAAATTTACCCAAACTTTGCCAAATACTCTTAGAGCATTAAAAGCATCAGAATAGGGGTAATATATATCATGAAAGACATATAAATAATAATGGAAAATTGAAATATAGTTATAAACTAAAACTAAACATAAGAGAACATAAACATATGTGTTAGTTTATGCCACCCTCAGATCTATGTATCAACTTTATAAATCTATATTAATATAATTAGAATATAAGAACACAAATGAGAGTATATAAGCTTGAACATGTAAAGATATGTGTGAATATGTATAGTTGTGGATGTTCCAATGAAATGATGCTTAAGAAAATAAATGTTTATAGTCATAAAAATGTAAATTTGTGACCAATGCTATATTAATTTAGTTATTAAGAGATGATTATATGCCCATAATTTAAAATGTCAATCCTAGACATAAATGAAAGATGTAACTAGATTACAAGAGTATATAGATATGAATAGACATAAATAGAGTATGAACATGTATGAATATGTGTTAAAAAAGGAATTGTGGTGGCATGTATACTTAAATAACTATATTGGTTATATCATTTTGATTGGGTGTGTTTGTATGCAATCTTATTTGGACATGTAAAACTATCTTTAAATATTAAGGTACATAGGATGTGTACAAAATGAATATATATATATATATATATATATATATATATATATATAATCATTATGAATATATCATATAAGTATTGAAAGGAAATATGTATGTATAAAGATATATGCATATCTAATATATATTTTTATCATATTGTATGCCTTGATGAAAAGTGGGATGCAAGTATGCATGCATATATCATTTGAATAATGAAAAAAACCATAGCATGAGAGTATATCATTTATATACACGTGATGAGTTTTTATACTTTTGTATTAATCACAAGTACAAAATGTGTATACATGAACACATATATGTAGTTAATGCTAAAAAATGTATAAATATGACTGAGATAACAACGTATACCTTTTATAAGAGAAAAGTAAATAAAGTTAAAGAAAATAAGTTATAGTTGCCTGCATTTATGTCTAAGTTATGGATAGATAGGCATGTCTATTAGGGTATATTATAGCTGCCATAGTCTCAACCCCATTTGGGTTATAAAAATAGTATTAACCCTGTTTGGGTCACTAGTTGACCTCATTTGGATCTGCATAACTAGTTTATAGTATAAAACTAACCCCATTTGGGTCTATAGTTTGATATCTTTAGGCATCTTTATTATATCTTCGGGTACCATAGTATCGCCTAATATCCATAACCTTAGAAAGGTATAGGTTTAATGCAGGATATAAGTATTATGAAAAATAATATGATAAAGATGTTATGATATTTCATAACTTGATTTAAATGGTACTTTATATGAATCTAGGCATAGTAAATGGAAAACATGATATTAGATAAAGTTATATTTTAAGCATATGGTTTTATAATAGTATTGTGTCATATATACGTAATTGATGTTATAATCCAATAATGCCTTCTGCACTTAAGGTTATAAGTCATATATGAACACTAGTGATTCTTTTATTATTTGTCATTAATCATATCATGAATACATATTCTTTGTAGTTATATGTTGTGTACTTGACATTGATAATTGGTGTGAGAATCATGCCTAATTTGAGATTGAACTGCTCATTGCATAGATAGACTTTTAAAATATAAACTTACAACTTTTGTATATAATTTATGTTAGTTCACGGGTTAGATACAGGCTACTATTCTAATGAGTTAATAGCTAGAAGTGTATGAAATAAATAAAAAAATGACATAATAATGATAACCAAATTATGTCTGTTAATAAATGCATATGATATATGAGATCATAAAATAATGTAAATATTTATATGTTATAAAAATTGTTAGTTAGAATAGGTGCATATAGATCTAATCAACTAGCTTAATCACTTGTGAACAATTATTAGGATTTAACAATAAATTTAGCTTCGTTTATACACATATACATGAAAGTCACATAGGTCACTAAGACTAACTAAGAATAATAAATAAGAACTAAGTTAATCAAATAAATGTATATACATTTACATAAATGTTTCAAAAGCAATATGGAGTTAAGTGAGTAAGCAAATTTGCAATAGACAATGAGGTTGAATATAAGTATCACCTATGACAAAGATAGAGAAGATTGTGGATGCACACAAATATGCACCCTACATGATTTTACATACCTGAATAATTACTTTAATACCTGAATAATTACTTTAAGTATTAATCCACTTTTACCAATATATAATTACATCTAAATTAGAAAATAATCATCCATCAACACTAATGAACTAATCCAAGAACATGCATATCATAGATCATACTTAAATTAATCATTAACTATTAATCAAATAAATTAACAATCAATCTTAATACAATCAAAGACAAAAAGTTGCTCAAGAAGTAAGAAATAATCAAACTTGCATTAAATTAAAGCACAAACTAAGTCATCACAATAAAAGTATAAGGATTCAAGTTTACCTCAGCAAAAGTAAAGAAAACTACTTACCGAACATGATTAAAATGAAAGAAAAACTAAAATAAAGAGATACAATACTTATGAATCTTCAAACTTGCTCTTGATGATTTCTTGGAACACCAGTAAAAAGGTTGAGTCTTTACAAGGATTGTAAACTAAAGAAAATAGAAAAATTAACCTAAAAACTACTATACAAAATTAACTAAAGAAAATTGGGTTAAAAACTAAGTCAAATTCGTAATTGTAATGGCCTCCACAGTTTTGGTGCTTTGTCTTGCTTTTATAGCTGGATTATAGCCTCCAAAAGAAGAAGTTTTATGCCTTGTGACTTCCTAAACTGAAGGATTTTGTCTTTTAGTGAAATAAGAAGTCTTTTATTGACTAAACACGACACACACTCAGGAGAGCGGCCTTGATCACTCAAGAGAGTGCTTAAATGCTCAAGGGAGTGACTTCCTTACTTAGGAGAGTGCTTCCCTCCTGTAAAAAATGTGAAATTGCCTTAGGTGAATACTAAAAACACTCAAGAGAGTGTTAAATCACTCAGCTGAGTGTTTCTTGGCTATCCTTCATGAATCAAAAGCCAGCTTTCCCCAATATTATAAGTTTGCCCCCTGAATATCTCCCTTTTGCAATTTAACCCTTCTTCCTTTCAATTTAGCCCTGAAAAACACCAAAACTAACAATTAAACCTAAAAACACATAAATTAACTAATTAATCCTAAAATCAGCTAAATTAATACTAAACAAACTTAATTAAACACATAAAAACACACTAAAAATATAAAATAATTCACACTTATTAACAGTCATCCCTCAGGAGTGACTCATGGCTTAGTCGTCTATCAACCCTTGACCACCATAACAAGCCTTTTTACATGTCCCATACATTGCACGTACATCTTTGCATTCTCCTTGTTTTCATTTTTCAAAGGATTCAAGGGACACTGAACTACAAAGCTTATCATAGAAATTAAATTATGGGAATTCAAAATTTCAAAAAGTGCTTAAATTCAAGGAGTATTTAAAAAAAGAGATGATAATAATAATAATAATAATAATAATAATAATAATAATAATGAGATACAAAAAAATAAGGGTAAAAATTGAAATAAAAATAAAATAAAAATAAGAGAAAAAGGAAAAATCAAAAAAAGGGAAAAGTTCTGACAAACGGGACGTAAGTGGCGATCGTCTGTTAAGGCATTTATCACTTGAATTTTAAACTTCTCCACCTTTTCTTCTTCTTTTTCCTCTATCCTCTCCTATAACCACCATTAACAACATTTTTTCAAGGTTTTTCCTTTGCTTTTTTCATTCTTTCTCTCATTTCTTATCTGTTTTGTGAGCCGTTTGCATGGAATTTCTCCTTGAGTCGATGTGCATCTCGGGATGATGTTTATTTTACCTTTCATCGTGTTTTTGGTGTATTTGATTTCTTTATTCCAAGTAAGTGTGGCCTAACCTATTTCTATATTTTCTTTGAAATATTTTTTCAATAATCTTGTTATTTATGTATTAATAGGGTTGATTAGTTGTTAGTTTTGCCCATAAAATGTTATATGAATCTTCTTAATGTGTACCGCAAATTAATGTATACAACCCTTTACATATATATAGTTGACTAGTTTGTACTGTCTTTATTTATAGAATTCGATTGCCCCTAATTTTGACTTACTTTCATGTTAATAAAATCATATAACTTAAGTGCATTTCCTCTTTTAGCTTGAATTGTTATGAACCACTTTCTTCATGTGTATTAGCAAATTTTCTTGAACAAAATGCTTGTTAGCTAGTGACGGCCTATGGGTTTCCTTTAAATGTTTCTTTGTGCAAGGGGCAGGTATATTTCTAACTGAAATGCTACCAAAATTTTGTTAAGATTTTGTATATAGTTGTAACCCTAAATTGCCTCTATTAACACACACGATTGCTAAAATGCTCATTAATGGCCTTAGGCTATTGTAAATTATTATGTGGCACGTAACATGCATTTTAGTACAGGTTGGCCAGTGCTAGTTTAAGTCAGCATGTTGTCAAAATTTTGTCAAAATCTTTAAGAATTTAATTTTTGTCATTACTTGCAATGCAAATTAACTTCAAAAAACTAACACTTAACTTTTGCAGGATGCCATGTAGAGAAGCACAAGCTACACTAGCTCCACCTACTCTAGGATGAAAGACCCCATGACAAGCCGAGAGATACCAGGCCTTGTTCCAAGTGTAGTACCGCTCCAGTAGGTTCATGTCGTGATAGTTCCTATAGACCATGGCCATGACTACCAAGGTTGACAAATTGCTAATTGTTGTAGGATAAACTACATTCTTTACTCTGTCCTTCTAGACCTACCTTAATGGCACCAGGGAGTTTTTAGCCACCCTACAGTATTGAAGTTTTTAGAGACTTGATACAGAGGAGGGAGTGGTTAAGTTTAAGGTGTGGGAGGTTCAGTACAGCATTACATGTCATCGCTTCATAGAGGCTATGGCACTTCCAATAAGAGCAAATGTCTTGACCCTAGAGAGAGGGGTTGCTAAGAGAGCATTGGGCAGCCATCATGCTTCCTAGGGCCATAAACCAGTCGGACACGACCAAAAGTATGATGTTGGCTACACAAGTGCTCAAATACATCTAGAGAGTCCTATACACTTCTTATCTCGACCACACTAGCAATCTTGGATCGATCAACAGAGTCTGCTCATAGGCGATGCACATAGGAAGGCGAGTTAACATCACATATGAGATCATCACCACCCTACTTAGAGTAGCTACTCAGCCAACATCGCAGATATATATTGGAGGAGTGGTGACCTATCTATTGTTAGATCTAGGGGCAGACAAGAGGACCTCCAGTCGAGCACTATAGGAGGATATCTCTATAAATTTACAAATCGCTCTTGGCAGGAAAATAATTGACCAAATCTAGGAGCAAAAAGGATCATATAGATTGCTGAATATTCTTGAGACTAGGGAGAGTTATAGGTTGGACCCCATTATACTAGAGCTTCTAGCAAAGGGGGAGGGTTAGGTTCAACCACCTTAGGCACCTCTAGCGCCACTGGTGCATCCTAAACAGTAGTAAGATGAGCCAAGAGAGCCTCAGGGGGTAGGAATAGATTTAAACTTTGAGATGGATATATAGGTTGATTTAGATGAGCTTTTCGATAGGTCACCTCCTACTTCAATGCCTCCATAATCACCCATCAGGCCATGACCATCACTGTCTAAAAGATCCAGGAGGTTGTAAGCACCGGGTCCTGAGGAGGCTTTTGTTAGGGTTACCTAATGGGGAAAATTGGTCCTTTAAAGATAGTGAATCAAGGATGGTGAACCATTTATAGAGTTGAAATCATTTTCTGAAAATCTTTTTAAACATTCTTGAGCTTGACCTGGGCAGCCGATTGGCACATAGAGGCAAACAATGAAAAATACCCTTAGTTTAGAACCAAAAATTGAGTTACGTGTGTATATAAGCCTTGCATACTATGAATTTATGGCTTATACGCCCGTACACTTGAAGGAATCTCATTATTTGGCCTAAAGTCAGGTTTTGCCTATTTTTGGCAATGCACGGCCTTGCACAAAGAGTGTACAACCATGCATTGCAAAGAATCTTGCATTTTCAGGCAAGTTGACCTCCTTTTTTAGTATACAACCATGCATTACTATGGTACAGCCGTATGCTCAAAAGTTGGTGAACTTCTCCATAAGGTAAGTAGGCAAGTGAAAGGAACCACATGATTGTACAGCCGTACATACCTAATGCACAGCCATACACTCTTTCCTTTATAAGCTTTCTTCAAATTCTCTCAAGGGGTTGGTTGGTTAGTTTTTGGAAATTGTTAGCAATAGCTACATTGCTTTCAAAAGAAATCATCAAAAAGTCCAAAAGCTTTTAAAGTTTTTACGCCAAAAAGGGATTTTTGGCATCTAACTCTTGATTCTTTTACTATTTCTTGACTATTTCAACACTACAAAGGGTCTACAAATCTAACATTCGATAGTTTAATCGATTAAGTACACTAAAGGCAATATAAAAGGCCTTTCTCAGTACTTTCATAATTATAATAAATTTAGTCATTCTTTTCATTTGTTAGTTTCTATCACACAATAATATACCTTTTTAAAGGGTTTCACAACCTAATCTTTGTTAGATTTAGGTTGTGAAACCCTTTAAAAAGGTATATTATTGTGTGATAGAAATTATTAGGTTATCTTCTTTAAATTATGTTTTGTCTATTTTTATCATTTTTTTAATCAAAATAAAACATGATTTAAAAACTCATCTACATATTTAGCTTTTCCTTTTTGCTCCCTTTTGGATCTGCTATTGGTGAGGACTCTATTTTAAAAGGAAAGAAAACTCACCGTTTTCAAGTTGGGATGGTCGTGCATTCTTTGATACACTCCCATACATTAAACGATGTATGGCCCAAAATATGTTTTCTTGCTTTTTAAGACATAAAAGCCTATCGTATGTCATCAAATATGCCCTCATACATTTTTTGACATGCATGTCAGATCCTTATTATTTTATCTTTTTCATATTTCTCAATTCAAATTAGTTTTATGTATGTTTTCTTTTCATTTTTTATTATTATCATTATCATTTTTGTTGTCATTGTTATTGTTATTATTATTGATCCTGAGGAATAAATCTTTTGTGGATATGACCAAGAAAGAACTCGAGGTAAGTTCTTACCTAAAAAAGGTCAAAATGAACTGCCCAATTTATGGATCTCTTTATCGCTTTATTATATGCCATTATTTACCTCTTTCTTTATGTGATTGGGTGTACCCTTAATTCTCATATTTGCTCTATCCTTGCATGAAAGAAAAGGGATAATGCGATTAATCTAAAAGCCGTTATATCACATTTGTCAAGAGTAAAAATAAGAACGAAATTTCAAATCCTCTTTGGGTTTTTGGCTTCACAAGGTTGGAACACCCTTCTTTTCCATTGTTTTATTAGGTGGCGACTCCTTACTATTGAGCCTTGTGGTGCCCAACTAGATGCCTCCTGATTATTGATTTTTAGTGATAAGATAGGGACACCTGGATGTGCTACATCATACCTTTTGAGGTTTATGATTTGGCAAGTTGAGTTGGGTCTCTTTCCTATCGCAAAGCAACCGTCGGCCAAGGCTAGAAACCTCAACCTGGTTCTGGCCCTAATGGTGGGATCAAATCACTAAAGGTCAGAGGTTTTCTTATTCAAACTCAATGATCCCTTGGTTCTGGTGGTGAAATCGGGTATCAGTGATCCGAAGGGGAAAAGATGGCCTGTTGAGGATGGAAAGAGCAAGCATCATAGTGGCGACTCCACTAGGGATAATTTAAGATTTTTCTCTAAAACCACTTTTGACTTGTGTGACATAAAAGGCTTTTGGTTAAGAAATTTTATCTCTTTTCAAAATTGCATTAAAATCATGCTAGAGCCTTAGAATAAGTTATGTGTCCCAATTTTCTAACCCCGGTACATTCCCGAAGAACTCCCTTATCGTTCACTCAACCGAGGGTAGTGTTAGGGATAATCACCAGCCCAAGTCTAGTGCTTGATGGTATATTAAATGGTGAACCGATCAGTCATGATGCTTGTGATGAGCTAAACCCATTGGTAGGGACCATGCTTGGGTAGCCTTATAATTGAGTACCTGGATCAAAAAACCATATAATGGCACAAAAATCTTCATTAGGACGTTCATAATAATCTTGCATTACTTGTGGCATGGACCATTATGTATTAGGCATACCTAGAAAAACCCAGATGTTTGTTTATCAAAGGTTGCCATACCTCGATAAGACCATTCTGATTTGCTTAGGTCACTTAAATACGCATCAATTGAAACCTTTTTTGTGTGCCTTCTGCGTTATGCTACCAGATCTTTTGTGCACCATACATATTCATCGAGGTCCTTTTATGAATGAGGTTAGGGGCTAACAAGGGGGGAATAAAGTGGAGAGGAACTCTGCATGTGGTTGTCTACACTACATCCCATGATAATGCATTTGTACCTGCTCATGCATCATGCTGACAACCCTCATTTTGGTAGCCATAATAGAGCCATCATTTCCCAAGTCGTTTCAGGGTTCGGATGGGTTGTTTGGTTAAGAAGTGGTTTGCTAAACAGATAGAGGAATTGTATCAAGGCAAAATTCAGAATTGGGCTCTGAGTCAAAAATAAACAGTGTTTCAAAAGAATTTTCAGATGGGTTTTCAGTACAGTCAGAAAGGGAAGCTAATGGTCAAGCTCACTCCTTTGGTTGGATCATCTGGTTCCTAAGATACTGATAAGAGGATGGATGATCTTGAGAGAAAAGTGATGTTGATGTTTGCTAGTCTCATAGCTAGTTTGGCCTCTATCTCAGTTGCTCAACCCATTGCGATAGCTACTACTCGAGTTGAATCGACTCCTGTCGGGGAGACCCCAGCAACTCCTATCGTGATATCCCCACCTACAATAGAAGCTCGAAATGTTACTTCACAAGGAGTAAAAAGGGATATTGCTCGAGTTGGCCCCAAATGTGATTTTATAACTGGTAAGGAGGATAAGTTACGGGCCCCTTAAGTGCTGAAAAACCTCATCTTAAGGAGGAAAGTTCCATTGTAAAGAAAATGGAAGAAAAGTTGGAGGCTCTAACTAGGATGTTATCTGTGGGAAAAGGAGTAGTCCTGAAGATATCGATTTGGATGGTGATAATGTTTTACCTAGTCAATTTAAAATGCCTGACTTGATGAAGTTTAATGGGACATTTAATTCCCTAGCCCATTTAAACAATATGTCCTGCTCATGAAAAGGACTGCCCTTACTAAGAGAAAAAAGATGGATCTATTTAGCCTTAGTTTGGTAGGCCCCGTTTTTGGCTGGTATCATAGTCTGGATAGAAAGACAAAAAAAGATTGGAAGAGGTTGACAGGAATTCTTCAAGCAATATAACTGCAGCACACGCATGGAAGTTACCCTAAAGGATTTGGAATTGTTACAATGGAAACCTGGAGAGTCCTTCCATGAGTACCTCACTTGATGGAGGAATAGAGTGATGGAGATCAAAAGAAACCTAACATACAAGATTAGATCTGTCTGTTTATTCGAAATGCCACTATTTATCTAAAGGAAGGTCTTAAAATGAAAAAGGTTGAAGGATTGGGAGTCTTTGATAGACATAGCGATTGAAGTAGAAAGGGAATATTTGACAAAGAAGGCTAGTACTACAGGTTCAAATAGTGGAGGATATAACAGTAACAATAGAGGTTTTGGGAACTCGGGATTTGGTAAGAATTCTAGAAGCAATAGTGGTAATAGAGGTAACAGTAAAAGGAATGCTAAGGTATCAGTGATAGGTGTCAATTAGTGTCGTTACTCAAAATTAGGCAAGTCTCTATCCTAGTGCCTTAGTCATTTGATGAAAGAAAGGAAGTTACATTTGATGCCCTCCAAGCCTACAAGGAGTCAGTGCCAACCTGAACATAGATCTGATTGGTATTGTGCCTTCCACCAATATATAAGGAATAAGACTAATTATTGTCGTACTTTGAGGGATTGTTTACAAGACTTGATCAATTCTTGATAGCATCCTGATCCAGAGAAGAGAGCCAAGAAGAAAAAAGCTTACAATGTTGTGTTGCCTCCAGTATTCATAGTTGGGTATGGGTTGCCAAAATGGTATGTTTTGAAGGATTTGTATGGAAATGAGTATTTGGCTAGCATGGGTAAGGCCCAAGGAAGCAATAATGGTCCAAAAACAAGTGTATAAGGGTCAATAAAATGAGGGAATTAGTTCAGCTAGTGGATATATGGGATATAGACAATGAAAAGGGCTTCGTCAAGGCTAAAGAAGAGCCACAAGACCTGTGGGAAATTGATAAAGATGAGAACAAAGTGACAAATGGAAAAGATAATTCAAGTAGTCACCAAAAGTGGGAGGCTCATGCCAGAATTTAAAAGGCCACAAGAACTCACTGCTCCCATAGAGGAAAGAACCACAGAAGATAACTTAGTCCTGAAGCAACTTAAGAAAACTCCTCCTTAAATTTTGATCTGGGATTTTCTTAGGTAGTCACCTCCCACCGCCAGAAGTTTGTAGAGGCTTTATGTGAATCCACTATTGCTACCACCATATCTCCTTCCGAGTTGTTAGAAATGGTGAAAGGGGATTCTAAAGAAAAGATTGTGTTCACTAATGCAGATCTCCCAATGAAAGGACATGAGCATAACTACCCTTTATACATTAGGGCTGAGGTATATGGCAAATGCATTGCATGTGTAATGGTGGATGATGGTTCTTCTATCAATGTGTGTCTTTTACGGTAATGGTAGGTTATGGTATTGATGAGACTATGCTCACTAAGTCCCAACTTACCATAACGGCTTATGACAACTCCAAGAGGTAGGCTGCTGGCACTTTTCGAGTGGTAGTGAAGACGAGACCTATTATGACTAAGGCAAAATTTACAAAGTTATAGATATCGACCAACTTCTCTTTGTTGTTAAGGCGACCTTGGTTCTACAAGCTGGGAGGAGTCCCTTTCCACCTTACACCAATTGTTCGAGTCCCACACGAGGTATATATGGTTACTATCAGGGCAGCAAAAGAAAACTTGGTTTTTGCTTTGAGCATAGCTTATGCAGCCCGTTCAGACAGGTTCCATACGCCCAAAGATTGGTGTTCAGGGGGATGAAATGGATTATGCAAGCTCTTAGGCCGTTAACATGAAAAAGAAAATAAATTACTTACCAGGTGCCAGATTGGGAAAGAATTCTTAATGGATTCCTATACCTATTGCTCCCATTGGCCAGAAAGACAAGAAAGTTTGGGTTATTGTAAAGGTGATGTTAAGAACAACATGAGGTATAGTCGGGGAAAGATTCCTCATATACTTGAAAGCTTTGTGCCAGCATCTGAGGAGTTCAAATATTATGGGAGGCTGAACCTATCATAGTTTAAGGGAAGGTTGCTCCTGGATTTAAAACCTTTGACGATGTCTTTCATTGGTCAGCTGGAACCATTAAGCCTATATTAGGGTTTTAGGATGAAGAAGTTATAGCCAAGCTCGCCAATTTTGATTTAGGTCACCCCAAGGGGGTATTGACACTAGAGTCATTAGCCACTAAGGCTAAAGGCAAATAGGAGATTGAATGCAAGGCTACAGTCCTTGAGAAGGAGGCATCACTAGAGAAAGAAGATGCATCTGCTACTGCATCGGCCATCCCTAAATTGGAGGATGATTCCTTTCACTAATGTAATTTATGTTCCAAAATTGTTTTGTAATGATGTACCCTTTCTTGCTCAAGTTAATAAGATGAACAACTTTACTTATTTGTGCGATGTCTCATCTGATTGCATCATGCATTATTATAATCACGACTCATTCATATTTGACATTAATTTAAAAAACACTACTTCATTTAATCTCGAAACACAAGATAATCCTAAAGAGATCTTGATTGCATCCGACTTAACTCCTAAAGAGAGAATAAAATTTGAGAGAATATTGAAAAAGTATTTGCCTGAACCTACAAAGATATGCCCAAGATTGATAGAGATGTTGCAGAACATGCCTTTCTAATATATCTAGATAGTAAGACAATAAAGTAGAAGCTTCAAAGACTCAAGCCAGAACGGGCATAAAGGTGAAAGAAGAAGTGAAAAGACATATTAAAGCAAAGTTCCTCATAGAAGTCCGGTACCCTACCTGGCTAGCCAATGTTTTCCCTATTGCTAAGAAGGATGGAAAAGTATGAATGTGCATGGATTATCGAGATCTTAATAAAGCTTACATGAAAGATAATTTTTCGCTCCCTCACATAGACCTGTTGGTCCACAACGCAGCAAAATGTGTAAGATAATAGATAGGGTGAAGATGGCCTTCATTACTGAATAAGGGACTTATGCATTCAAGGTCATGCCATTTGGACTAAAAAATGTGAGGGCCACTTATCAACAAATGGCTACCAAAATCCTCAATGATTTGATCCAGAAAGAAGTCGAAGTGTATGTTGATGACATGATGATTAAGTTAGCTACAAGGGAAGGACATTTTGAGGCCCTGGAGAAGTTTTTCCACTAGAATGACAAGTACAACCTCCGTCTCAACCCAAAGAAATGTGTGTTTGGGGTGACCTCTGGCAAGCTACTAAGGCATGTAGTCAGTCAAAAAGGGATAAAGGTGGATCCAGATAAGGTGAAAGCCATTCAAAAAATGCAGATATAGAGGAAAGAGAAGATTTAAGGGTTATTGGGGCGAATTCAATACATCAGCTAGTTCATCACTAGACTCACCTCTATATGTGAACCGATTTTTAAGATTTTGAGAAAGGATCAACCGGTCAAATGGAATGATGATTGTCAAAAGGCTTTGACACCATTAAGCAATACCTGTTACATCCTTCTGTTCTCTAGCCACCCAAACCATCGAAGCCTTTAATCTTGTACATAGTAGTGGAACAAAGTTCAATAGGGGCCATGTTGTCTCAAAAAGATGATGGCAAAATCGAGTTTACTGTGTACTACTTGAGTAAGAAGTTCTTACCATACGAGATCAAGTATACAGATGTGGAAAAGATTTGTTTGGCAGTGATATAGGCCTCAAGGAAGTTAAGTCACTACTTCCACTCTTATAAGATCCAAGCAGTGGCCAAGCACAACCCGCTCAAATACCTCTAGTCAGTAACATCTCTACTCAGCCTCTCAAACTCCTTATCATACTCCTGAACTGTGCATGTACCCTAGCGTAGTCACCAAAATGCCTCCTTCATAGCCTACTAGTGTGCTTCATCCACATATTTGTCTCTAAATTGTTGAAGGAAGAAGTCCCAAGTCAATTGTTCTAATGGGGTGTAACGTCTAACTGTGTCCCACCATGTGTAAGCTGGGCCCTGGAATAATGCTACTACGCCTTCCAACATCTCTTCTGGAGAGCTATGGGTAATCTCAAATAATCTCTTAATCTAATTAACCATTCCTCAGCTTCTGTTGCAGTGACTTGTTCTCACCTATAGAAATTTTTTGCTCCCAATCTTTTTAGCTATTCTAATATCGGCCTTCTGGGTGACTGAGCTTACGGCTGCTGCTATGGTTGCAAGGGAGCTAGGGCTTAAAGTTGTCTCTATGTAATAGATCTACCACCATCTATGCAAAATCTAGGGGAGCCTATGCTACTGGCTAAGAAGCCGAAAGAGCTAGTGGCGGTGTCTGTTGAGTGGCGTATGAGACTGAGCAGTCAGGGTACTAGCTATCGGTCTAGCTGAGGTGGAGGCCCTGCTCTCTGTGTTGCGCGCCAATTCACGTGCTCATCTGGATCCAAAGGCCATAACTATCACTAAAATACACAAAGGGACAGGTAAACTTTAATTCCAAGTTCACTTAGTCTTAGGTGGCATGTACATATATCCTATCAATTATTCATTCACACATATACATAACATTTACTTCGATCTTAGGACCGCCTAAACCTGCTCTGATACCATAGAATGTGACACCCTACGTTCAATCATATTGTTATAGGTCGAACGATATCATTATAGTTGTCATAATGCTATAGTAATACATTGTCCGATTTAGGTAATGAGTTGGTGGCTTAATTTGATATTTTAAATCCTCACATTTACTATGTTGCTAGGTTACTATTCATTTCGTATAAATTTCAGCAGCATGACAGCTTATATAAATCATGCTACCCAAACTTGCAATTTATCAAATTAACACTCCCTAATGGCACACTCCACCTCTAATACTCCAATTACATACATTACACTTTTATTATCAGTCACAACTCATCAACGCAACATGTCATTCAACACACACATTTCATCACAATTGCTAACATTTAATATCCTTTACATGCCACATTCATACATCGAGATCAAAATACAATATCCAATTACATTACGCAATATACCTATATACATATGCACACAAAATCACAAGTCTAAAAAGTCTTCATATGTACATGCCATTTGTGCCCCTTCGCTATCATCTCTTTAACCTGTCCCTGCACGCAGTCAAAACAAACCACGCGCTAAGCAACGTTGTTGCCTAGTGGTGGATATATCTAGACAAAATTTCACCTACTAAACTACTTAAAGTAAAATTTCAATTATACCCCTAATGTTATATTTGCCACATTGGCTTAAATTTTAAATCTTATTTTCTTTTAAATTACCATTAAATTAAATCTATAGTTAATTTCTTTATTTAATTAATCAAATTTCTTAACCTTGTGGAAAATTACCGTTTAGTCCCTAGATTCTTTTTTCTTTATATTTCACTATAATTAACTCCAATTTTGGTCATTTTTGTTTCCTTAGACTTATATTCCTTTCTAGATGGTAAATTACCCATTTAGTCCTTATGCTACTTATAAGCTAGCGAATTATGTTTTAGTCCTTGAACTCTTCGTTAATTACCATTTTGACCTTTTCACTTATTTAACTAATCTAACTCTTTTAATCACATTTTTTTATGTTAAATTACCATTTTATCCCTATTTTCTCGCATAATTACATTTTTGCTCTTTTTAGCCCATTTAACTCCAATTTTCACCCATTTATTTCCTTTATTTAATCTTTAACGTTGTTTTAGCATAATTTGCCATTTAGTCCTCAATTTTTCACCAAATTATAATTTTACCCTTAATGTGACTAGTGAAATCCTAGAACCGAATATACAGGACGAGGACTCCAATGCTACTAGTGGACTGGAGGGACCACTTGCCGTGATCTGACTATTCCAGTATGGGTGGAGGGACTAGTTGTCGTGATCCTACTACTCCATTATAATTGTGTGTGCTGGCTATCCAATATGTGTACTTTTCAACTAATCTTATGATACTACCATGGTATATGTATCCCTATGGCTAGCCATCATATCCTAGGGTCTTGGACCATCCACTGTACACTAAGGGCAACCATATTCTATAACTTATGTCATAATTTACATAGTTTCCTTACCAATTACATTATTTCTTGATTACTACATACTCATATGGTATTTAATTATGCTTAATCATCATGCATGCATTATAAATACACTAAATATCATATAAAGACAATGAAAACATGTCAATATTCCCATGTATACCATTCGGCCTCATTAGGTTTTCTTACATACCAATTAATTCTCTCTCTAATTACATTTCAAATATGTTTCTAACACCATTTTATACATTTGTATAGCAATACAAGTTCAATTTACCTTATGATATTCAAGTTTCCTTTTAGTTCACCATTATGTTCCATTATGTATTAACATATACACTTATCATTCACCAATCAAATCAATTCTACTATATTCTCCACATGGTATAATGTGTAATTCATACCAAATATACCATTTATTATTAAATTAGCACACATTTTCTCCTAATACCTAATTTGGCCTACCTTAGTTTTCTTAGTTCTATTTTGTTTTCTTCATCAAATCATACTTAAATAACCTTAATTCATCATTTTATCATGTTAGGTTAACTTATTTCTCATTTCTACATAGGTTCACCTAGTTACGTAATGTAAAATTTGTATATATTTCACCAAAATAAATGAAATTAGTTGTAAATTGTATCCACTAACCTTATATTAGCTTCAGAATAGCCTAATATTCCTTCTCTTCTCCTTCCTTCTCCTTGCCTTTGTCTTTTCTTTGTTATTCCTCTTTAGGCTGAATTTTAAAGAGGGAAAATAGTAAGTTTCAGCCATGAATTAAAGCAATTAAAAGCTACAAACTAACTCTCTTAATCATGCTCTACAAGTCCATAACAAATTCCCCAACTAATTCAAATAACAACACAAGATTTACATAATTAGGTCAATCCTCTCTTTTAAAAATAACTCCAAATCCAAGCTTCGACTTAATGCAATCCAACTTCTAGGGTTTAAAGGAGGATTTCAGGAGTATGTGGTAAAAATTTGGGGTGGAGATTTGGTGGGAGGAAGAAGAAATTAAGAAAATGGTGGAATTATGTGAGAAAATAGAGGTTCAGATTTCTTAGAGAATGGAGGGGAGAATTACAGAATTTGGGTTAGAATTATAGATTATTCTAGACCCCCTCCATATTGTCTTTAAGTCCACCAAATCTAAGGCCTAAATTCCTCCATTTACTATTTGATCTAATGGCTTATTTTTAAGCCAATTGTCACCATTTCCTTAACCCCTACATATCTTTTAATTGTGGTACTGCTTGTAGGTGATTAAGCCCATAAAGTAATCTAATATTAGTTTTGACAATTTTTCTGAAATCAATGTCCTGCTTGTCAGAATGCTCTAAAATTTTTTCCCATGTGTACTAACATATGTAGGAGAATGTGTTTAAAATTTCAACTTATTCTAACATCTTTTCGGTATACTTCTGGCTTCAGAGGCAAATTTAGCCAGTTCGAAACACAAAATTTTGAAACTGTTTGAAAATTTATTTTTCACTTTCAATAGGTTATTTATTATATTTTTAATGATTATATGTGATTAGAATAATTTATGTAGCTATGTAGAATATTCTGGAGCTCGTTCAAACTTTCGATCAACCCTTTTATGGTAACCAAGAAATTACTTTCCTACTCGATTCGGGGACCTATTTAAGCTCAATTTCTTCTCAAATTGTACCACTGGACTCCATTTAACCTATACTACCTCAGCAAATGCTGAACTCTACTTTCTAGTCCAGTCACCCATCCCCTAATTGCTCAGGGGTGAGCACATTTAACCTTTAAGCCTTTGTGATTTTCTCCGTATTATACTAGTGCAATAACTCTGATAATAATCCTAAGGTTATTTGTGCATGCTCTACAACATACTATGCATAACATATGAAATTCAAGGGTGTTACAGGGGCAGTTTGTAGCTGATTTAGCCAAGATAGAGATGTGGGTCCAGAATGCGAATAAGAGTTTGTCAAAGGCCACAGAGCGCATCACAACATTAGAGATTGCCTTCCTGACTAGTAAAGAGGCTGTTAAAGGAGCCAAGGATGAGATTTAGAAGAAGATCGACAAGTTGTACACTAACTTCAAGGCTTATGTGACAAACATAGATGGGATAGTCACAGGTTACATCACTATATATACGGCAGAACTAGCTAGCATTCGGGGGAATGTGGATTGTCATGCAGGTACATTAATGAGTTTTTACATCCTATCGTAGTGCAGCCTCCAGGACCCATATAGCCAAGTCCATCCACAACTCAGGCATTGAGCCTACCATTTTACAGACACTATTCTCGATCTCATTCGTAGTCAGAGGGCCCCGCAGATTATAAGCTATATTGAGACCACAGGATTTCAAGGAGATGATGATCTTTTTACACACATTCTTATACCACATATTTCATATACATTTTTAGATTGGGATAATTGTTATTGATGATTATGTTGTTTGTTTTCTTTCTTTTTTTACATTGTGGATATTTGTTTTCTTTTTTTTTTTACATTGTGGATATTTGTTTTCTTTTATAGTTGAATGTTTCTATTAAAACTTGTCAGTTTTTTTATTTTGAACTTGCTTTGAAATTATCATTTGTTTTCCATGATTGGCATTACTTATTTATTGGTATATGAGATGCCTTTTGCCATAAGTCAATGTTATTTGATATTAATAGGTTGAGTATGCTTTCAAAATGTTCACACTACAAGATAAAAATGATTGGTTACCAATGAGTTATATGCTACGATGATAAACTAGAACTATACTCAATAAAATTTGTATATCAGGTTGCCAAAAAAATAGGATACATAAATGTGATAATATAGAAGGGAAAATGTATACAAGAGAAATGAACATAAATAGTTGTCTTAATGAATGAGGTAGGGGCTAACAAATCCCAATCTAACTTTTCAACACTATAAATGTAGGACAGATCGAATTCAATTAGCTATACGGCATCGACTAGTACAGCCTCATGAGTGTCGCCTATGATGGCACTCCTTCTACTGTAGGGGGTAAGTGGTCGAGTTAACTTTATTAACTTCAGATCCATGCCATCCCAACACATTCTCACAAAATTTTCACAAATCAAGGTATAGCCATAGCGTGGGATCACCTTAGGGTATAGCCACAGACTAGGATCGCCTCAGGGTATAGTCACCAAGTGGGATCACTTTAAGCCAAGGTATAGCCATATAGTGGGATCATCTCAAGGTATAGCCACATAGTGGGATCGACTTCGAGTCAGGGGTATAACTGCAGAAGTTGAATCGCTTCTAGACCAAAGAACACACCACAGGCTAGTGTAGTTCACCAACCAAGCCTTCTTAAGAAGCAAACAAGGAGATCACCTCCTCGGGTAAGTATCCCTCTCTCCTACTCTAAACTTTAGCTTGCCTAGTCTCTTGCGCATACTGGTCTCTCCAAAGTTAGGGGCAACTATAAGCACTGAGTCCTGAGGAGGCTTTTGTTAGGGTTATATAATGAGGAAAACTGCTCCTTTAAAGACAGTGAATCGAGGATGGTGAACCCTTTATGGCATTGAAATCATTTTTTAAAAAGCTTTTTAAACGTTCTCGAGCTTAAACTGGGTAGCCGATTAGCACAGAGAGGCAAATGATGAAAAATACCTTTAGTCAAGAACTTAAAATTGAGTTACATGTGTATATGAGCCTTGCACACTGTGTATTTATGACCTATATGCCTGTACACTCGAAGGAATCTCATTATTTGGCCTAAAGTTAGGTTTTGTCTTTTTTTGGCAATGCACAGCCTTGCATAAAGATTGTACAACCGTATACTACAAAGAATCTTGCCTTTTTAGGCAAGTTGACCTTCTTTTAAGTGTACAGCCGTGCATTACTATGGCACAGCCGTACACTTAAAAGTTGGTGAACTTTCCTATAAGGCAAGTGGGCAAGTGGAAGGCACTGCTTAAGTGTACAACCGTGCATACCTAGTGCACAGTTGTACACTCCCTCCTTTATAAGCTTTCTTGAAATTCTCTCAAAGGTGTTGGTTGGTTAGTTTTTAGAAATTGTTAGCAATAGATACATTGGTTTCAAAAGAAATCTTCGAAAAGTCCAAAAGCTTTTAAAGTTTTTTAAGCCAAAAGGGGATTTTTGGCATCTGGCTCTTGATTCTTCTACTATTTCTTGATTATTTCAACACTACAAAGGATATACAAATCTGATGTTCAACAGTTTAATCGAGTAAGTACACTTAAGGTAATATAAAAGGCCTTTCTCAGTACTTTCATAATTATAATAAATTTAGTCATTCTTTTCATCTATTAGTTTTTATTATATATTAACCTTTGTGAGATTTAGGTTGTGAAACCATTTAAAAGGGTATATTGTTGTGTGATAGAAATTATTAGGTTATCTTCATTAAATTCTATTTTGTCTATTTTAATCATTTTTTTTAATCAAAATAAAACCTGGTTAAAAAACTCATCTTCGTATTTAGCTTTTTCTTTTTGCTCCCTTTTAGATCTGCTGTTGGCGAGGATCCTATTTTAAAAGGAAAGAAAATTTACTGTTATCGGGTTGGGATAGCTATACATTGTTTGATACGCACCTGCGCGTTAAACAATGTATGGCCCAAAATATGTTTTCTTACTTTTTAAGACATAAGAACCGATCATATGTCATCAAATGCACCCTCGTGCATTTTTTGACATGTGCACCAGATCCTTGTTCTTTTATCTTTTTCACATTTCTCAATTCAAAATAGTTTTATGTATGTTTTCTTTTCATTTTTTATTATTATCATTATCATTTTTGTTGTCATTGTTATTGTTATTGTTATTGTTATTATTACTGCTCATGAGGAATAAAGCCTTTTGTGAATAAAACCAGGAAAACACTCCAAGTAAGTCCACTATCCTTTCTCTTCACTATAAAAACACTTTTTCAACCATAAAATGGAAAGTATCACCAAAAATATTTATAGTAATTAACTTGGATATTTCATTAATAAAGTCGGACCAATGTCCACATTTTTGCCTAGGAAATTCACCTATAAAAAATTAGCTTTTAAAAATGTAAATAATTTTGTATATAATTAAATAACACAAGATATTTCATAAATAAAACTTGGACTGGCAAGTCCCTGTATTCAAGAACTCATAATGAAATGCTTCTTCAATAATCCACATGCGAGGACCAAAGTCCTTATCTAAAAAGGGTCACAATGAATCGCCTAATTTATAGATGTCTATATCGTTTTATTATATGCCATTATTTACCGATTTCTTGTGTGATTGGATGCGCCTTTAATTCTTATATTTGCTCTATTCTTGCATGAAAGAAAATGGATAACATGATTAATCTGATAGCCATTATGTCACATTTTTTAATAGTAAAAATAAGAGCGAAATTCCGAACCCTTTTTGGGTTTTTAGCCTCATCAGGTCGAAACACCCTTCTTTCCTAATGTTCTATAGGGTGGCGACTCCTTATTACATAGCTTTGTGCTGCCTAACTAGATGCCTTTCGGTTAACAATCGTTAATGATAAGATAAGGACACCTGGATGTGCTACATCACACCTTTCAAGGTTTATGATTTGGCAAGTCAATTTGAGTCTATTTCCTATCGCAAAGCGACCGTCGGCCTAGGCTAGGAACCTCAACTTGGTTTAGACCCTAAAGGTGGGATTGAATTGCTAAAGGTCAGAGGTTTTCTAATTTGAATTTGACGATCCCTTGGTTTTAGAGGTGAAATAGGGTGTTGGTGACCCAAAGGGGAAAAGACTACCCATCAGGGATGAAAAGAGTGTGTGTAGCACCCTTATCCTATAAACTATACATATCACTTTATCTATCTCATTACACATGTTTTACTGTGCAACATAAATATATACCAACTATATAGAGAACTGATATTCATACTTAATCCATAAAGAGTGCTAAACTATTAAGACTTTACAATATACATTAAAGTCTCTTTAAAAAATATAACAACTGATTAACATCTTACAAAACAGTTGTACTTTTACCAGATTTCCAACACAACATAAAACCCTTGAAATACAAAAAAAAGAACCAAAAAGAAGACTATATACTTTATAATCTTCAAAGACTTGCGTTGGCCAACCTACTACAGATATCAGTCCTGCTAGAAAGTCCTACCCTTGCAACCTACACGGATGAAACACCCGTGCTAAGCTATAAAGCTTAGTGGAGAACTAAAATCATGATAAACGACCACTCATAGTGATCATCAACAATGAACATATCATGTCTCCATCATAACAAAGCTTTATTTCAAGAAATGAACAAAAATGCAACAGTTAAATCATATTACATAAATCATAAAGTTCAACGATAAAAATTTAATTAATGCTTTAATCAACATATATAACCATGTAAGCTCTAATGTTCTATGGCTTTAAATTCAACTAATTGTCATGTGACTAGTTTCTAAATTGATACTAAACCATAAAAGCATAATTATCTATTATCTTTTAATCTATTTAGCATGTCTTTGATACATACACAATAGAATTAAATAGCAAATCCACACTTCCAAATACCATGAGATATTTATATTACTACAAGCTTACTTTATATTACATAAGTTACAAAAACAAGCCTATCAATTAAGCATAACAATTATCCATCAATGCCAGCCTATTCTTATATACCAAGGTTATGGGTCTTAGATTTGTATACATTGCACCGTAAATAACAAACACACATTCATTAAATGTATACATACAAAACATGTGAACACCTAAATATAATCATAAGAAAAATATTTCAAAAACAATGGTTGTTACTGTCTAACTCTTATAATCTTTAATATGAAATATGCTTATGCAATTATTAAATTGTTGCATCCATTAGATATTATAATACTCTTTAACCTAATAAAAGTTCTTTCATATATCATGCATTGGCATACATATAGAACAAGGCTTATGATCACAAAGGACATACATATATATACCATCAATTTAATTCAAGCATTAATATAATACAATTTCATTATATAACCAACTAGCATGTAATTTGGATATTAGCAATAATGAAGTACCCTAACATTTAATTTAGCATACTTACTATCAATATTGCCTAAAATGCTTTTATAATTTATACGCATAATCTATACACAAAATCATAGTTCATTTTACTATTCCATATAGTAAAATTAACCATTGCATTGAAATTGACTCTAAAGCATTTATACTTTAATTTAGCTTGCTTAAGTTCTAAAAAGGTTGATAACGGGTTATACGATATCACCCGATGGCATAAAACTATTAATTTTAACGGTGGCAGCCGAATGTACAAATAAGATACCTGGAGGCATTAAACATTGATCCCTTATAGGGATAAAACTGTATGATAAATCGGTGGACCCAAACAGGTCAATCAAATAACATGGACCCAAATGGGGTCGATCAAATAACGTGGACCCAAATGGGTCGATCAAATAACATGGACTGGTCAAGCAGACCCAAGCGGGGTCGGCTACAACCCAAACGGGGTTGTTTAAATAAACTCTAACTTTTAAACCCAAACAGGGTCACTCTAACTTTTAATTTCAAGTAGACTTAAATAGGTTAAAAATGTTCAGAAGTAGTTGCATGGTACCCCTATAGGCATGCCTACCTATCCACTTCCTAGACTCAACGCAGGCAGTTGAATCCTTTCATAAAAACTCACTTTGCTTTACTTTAACTTTATCCACATAAGTTTAATCATGTCTATATGTATACACTTATAAAAATGTATACTCATATGAACTATGTAAGATAAACATGACAAGACTGCTTCCACTTTTAAACATTACTATCCTTTATTTATAAGGAGATCATGGCATGTATTTCCACAATATCACATATGTAAACAACATTTATCATCTCATTATATTAAGCACCTCTATTCAAAGGATACATGCCCACATATCTATATTTCTTTTAAACATATCATATGCTTAAAAACACTTTTGTTTATGATTATAAATTCATACTTGTATAATCTGTGTATTATCATACTTGTATGATATATTTATAGAAACCATAATTATATTCAAATGAATATGCATGTCTACATCATAATTAAGTAAAATTATATTTGAAGATTTAAACCCATACATGTATAATCACACTATGTTTATGCTATAAGCACACATATACTCTATTAATAGCATTACTAGGTATGTGATCATGCAAAGGATCCAAAATCTCAAGTTTATATAAATACATGTAACAATTTTGCCATGTAACAACTCAATGTTTTGTCAATTGAACATATATTATCTTGTTAGATATTATAACATGTTATCCATAAGGCATTACATATGACATGGTCATACTATTATATTATGTATTTCATGGCATAGGTACATGTCAAAATATAGACTTACTCATCATAAGAGTACTTACATACATTAACCTTGCATATAACAATCATGTACACATTTAATCACAAATATATGTTAGATATATTCATCACTAGCCCTTACCTATGTACACATGTGAATGTATATGTATACATATAATGTGGTATTAATAGTCATATTACATGTCCTATCCAATTCATTTTGTAATCACATAAACACTTATTTAACTCAATTAATTAAAAACCATAATATAAAGTACATTAAAAATCTGCATAGGGCAGCATTCTGGACTCAACTTGTGAGTAACAAATGAATTTGAAAATGTCATTTTTAGGCTAAATTATCTTCTAAAATATTATTCCCCTATGTTTCTAGTTTCCATAGCATCACATTTCACCTTAATATCTTACCTATAGCTCAAGATATTTGAGAAATACTATAGGCCGCTTATAGAACCGAAACAGTATTTGCTATCACTTATAAAAATTCATAGCATAAAATTAAAAGGGATTTAGACCAACATTTATTCATCAAAAACGTGCTACTAGGTATCTAGTTTACCCAAAATTTTACAGTATAAGATTTTGACTTGTCTACTAATACTTATGCCCAAAATACCAAAAATCTATACCTTTATAGTACAAACAGATTCAATGTAATATTTGACATACTTGGAAATAAAATTAGGCATTACTTCCTTCATATGAAATGTATAATTAAAAGTATATTTTCCATATAAATTAACCTTTCATTATTCTGATCATTTTACACAAAGTTATCTTAATTTAACCACAAATTGTTCCAGGACCGAAATCAATAGTTCACTTAAAATTCAATAAATCATAAGAGTTATTTAGAGGTAGAATTAGGGCTAGATTCCTTCTACAATTTTGTAGGTATATGTCTTGTGTAACTATAGAAATTTTAATTATTACATTTTGAGGTCTCTATTTCAACTTACACTATAATTTTGGTTAATAGGTCAGAGAAATCACACTATAATATCATGTACTTTTCTTAACTTATATTCTCTTTTACTTCATCAAGATTTCAAGTCAAACACAACATGTTCGAGCAAAAACATGCACATGCAATAGGGAAATCCCTAGATCCCATACCTTTGGCCGAAATCCCCTTGCTCTCTACCCTTTGCAACTACTTTTCCTTTACTTGTTTCTACCCTCCTCTTCTCCTTTACAACAAACATCATCATTCATTAACTTAACTTCCAGCACCTTACTCTACCATTATCTTAACAAAATGAAAAGAAGAAGGAGAAGAAGAAGATGAAATTCAGTAAAGATTATTTACCTTAAAGTTGTACACTTAGTTGCCTTTACTTAACCATCATAAATCATCACTTAGTTGCTTGAATGATTTCAAAGAAAATGAGAGAATAGGGATAAAGAATTTCTAGTTTTTCACTCTCAATAACCGACACACACCTCTCTCCACTTTTAACCTTTATATATAGTGCCATGGTAAATATCCTTCTAGGTCGTTCAAGATTTTGCATGTCACACCATAAACACACATTTCTTTGCATGCTATAATTTGTCCACACAATTTAATCTATTTCATAAATCAACCCCACCATTAATTCCTTTCGTTAATTGGCCTCTCAATTATTCTTCAATTCACAATTGACACTTAAAATGCCTTATTTACAAATTAACCCCTAAACTAATACTTTATTCTTTAATTACACCCTTGAATTTTATTATACCAACATAATAATTTAATTATGCCCTTATGAAAATTCATACCATATAATTCACACATTTATCACATAATTAATGTTAACTTAATAACATTTTTGCCCCAATCAATATCTTAACTCTTAATAATTCATCAAATAATACTCAATTAGATTTTAATAACATGTAATTGCCCTTGAATTCTACTAGGGCCTATTTTGGGTCCTTACAGTGTGTCATAAAGGTACTCACCATATGGTCATCTGAAGGCCTCCACCACCATATGGTCATCTAGGGCATATACTTCTATTGTTCCACCACCAGTTCAGCCAACATCAGCTTCATCATTTAGTGATATTTTAGGGAAGTTGTCTGCCATTAATAGATAGGATCAAACCATGTAGGCCGTACTAGGTTTGGTACAATCTTTGTAGACTCAGCATCAGACTAATGTATCGGTATCAAAGCAAACCTAGTATCAACTTGATAGAGGTTTGATGAGGCTTTGTAAGTTGTGGATGATTCCATCATTTAGATCAAGGATCATATATGCTGCATCGAGACGGAGGTACCTCGAGATAGGCAAGTTGTGATGAAGACTGATGAACAGTTGAGGAGGTACATTAGAGACTTCAGAGATGATTTGATGAGATATCTGGACCAGCATTCCCAGCAGTCTTTGGGATAGGTGAGAGCTCAAAGCACTTAGTTGGGGTGATAGCACAAATTTTATAGCCACTGTTTGCTATAATACTTTAATTTGAGTTTAGATTTTGACAATAAGAGGAGCAGCAGCTAGCACCACTACAGACAATGGCACCAGATAGACCCCCCAAGCCTTCAACCTTCCGTCCTTTATCTAGAGCTTCCTATCACAGGGGGCTAGGACTCTCATAGTAGTTATTTTGTATTTAGGGAGCCTTTAAAACTTTTAAACATTTTGATGTATATAAGAATTATGGCAAGTATTTATTTATGCATTTACGTTTCATTTATGTTGTATTTATGATTGCTACATTTGAAATAGAGATACATGAAAAAACTAACTACAAAATGCATGATTGAAGTAATAACATGGCAATTGGAAAAGACAAAATGGTAAGATAAATGATAAAATAATAAATTAACCATAATTGACTAAAATGGCAAATGTAAAAACAATAAATAGGTATAAATTCAATAAACAAGACATGAATATCACATCTTTTCTCATAGGTACTCAGAACTCTCTCAAGAGGTATATATCCCACACTCTATAGAACCTAAGGGAGATATATTAATTGATTACAGAATGGGGATGATACCCATACTAAACTAGATTAGAAAAATAAAGTGTTTTTGAATGGGGAGGATATCCACAGTAAATTGGATTATAAGGATAAAGTATTTGTGATTGGGGAATAGATAAGAATCTCTGATGATTCTTCTACCTTGGTCATAGATCCAAAACACCCATGAAGCCTTAAGAAGTCACCTAAACAGGTTGAAATCAAAAAAGATGCACAGCAAAGAGAAATGCTGATATTTTTTAACTCTGAAAAGATTTAAGAGAGGTGATTAGAAGCCACTCCTACCTCCCATGGACAAGGGAATATTTAAACTGATGAAAGATTTCACTAGTGATTGGTCTACTTAGATAAAAACAAAGTTAAAGACTTCACTAGAGATTGGTCCATATGGTTGAAGACAAGGCGAGAGACTTCACCAATAATTGATCCACATGGTTCAAGCCAAGATCATAGTATAAAATTGAAGCACACTAAAAGAAGGATGAGCTAGAAAGTGGTTTTAACTTATAATGATAAGGAAAAAAATTATGTTGTAGTGTCTTCAAGATAGACCAACTAGGCTAGAAGGTTGCTTTAACATCCAATAATGAGGGGAAGGATTATGTTGTAAATTCTCCAAGATAGACCAACACGTGTGGAGCAAGCTTCTGAAAACATGTTGTTAGTGACTCCTCACAAATGCATATTTGCCAGAATCTTCCAAAAAGAATATTGATTTAAAAGGGGGAAGACATGCCTCTAAATGGCATCAACCATCCTAAAAAAGTTGGACTTTCTAATAGATGGAATCAAAAAATACAACAATCTTACCTAATTCTGCATGCTAATAAACTAGTGCTAATCAAATGCAAACAACTTGTCATAATTCTGCATGCCAATAAGCTAGCGTTAATCAGATAGTCAACTAAGGGCTAAAACATTAACAAGCTGACAGTAATTACCCAACTTAGGGTTAACACATTGACAAACTAATGGTAACTACCCAATCAAGGGTTTACACATCGACAAACTGATGGTAACTACGAAGTAAAGGGTTAACACATTGAAAAATTGATGGTAACTACCTGAACAAAGGTTAACAAATCAAAGAGCTAACGGTAACTACCTAACTAAAGACTCACCACCTTAGATGGTATGTGTTTAAAAATAATCAATCAGATATTCACTAACTTTGGTACGTGTCTTTTTTCCTTTACTTTGAATTTTGGCTCACTTTGGCACTAGTGCACCAGTTCCTCAAAATTGAGGGCAACTATAAGCACTATGACCCAAGGTAGCCTAGATCAAGGTTACCTAATAATGAGAAAATAGTATATGTTTGATAGAGAGCACAAATCTCCAAGCTCCAACCTTGATTTTCACATTTTCATAAAAGCTTAATAGTTTTCTAAGTGATTTTCCAAAACGGTTTTGAAAGAACTCTTAAAAAACCTTAATTTTGGATATTTGTATAGAGGGATGGCTATTTATGGCTATCCTTTTTCAATCCAAGTCAGATTAGGGGTATTTTTTATATTTTAGGGAAATCATGTAAGGGACAGGCGTCTATCATTGGGGTTATTTCTAGATGTTCCACATTTTCAAGTTTTAAAAATTAAGGATAAAAATTAGATTTGATTCACTCTAGATTTAAAGGGATTTATTTTTCCTATTATAGAGAATTAGAGTTAGAGTTGATCTCTAACTCTTCTCCACATATAAAAAGAAAAATTAGGGTTTCAAAAGGGGAGATCCTTAGAATTTTGGAAAGAACAGGTTTTGAGAGAGATAAAATAATTCTCTGCTCTTGAAACCAAAGTTTAGTGCAATCATTCGCACTAAAAAAATACACAAATCTTATTATTTTTTAACACAAAAATCAAGGATCAGAGGGCAGATTGGCAATTCTAATTTCATTGAATTGAGAACATCCTAAGGGTAATATTATAGGTCTCAAGCTTTCTCTCTCTAGCTCATATCCTGATCATATGAATATGTTTATGATGCTGTAATATATGATCTTGTGTTTGTTATTTGATTTGCATGATTCTCGTGATGCCATGTTCTGCCATGATGAATTAAGATTATTCAATGTGCTAGAAATAACATGTTAAGATTTATTATTTTCCATTAATGGATGATAAATGCTTTAATTTAATTTTTTTTTTTGTGTTTACACATTCCCTTATTATTTTATTATGATTTAATTGTTTATTCGATTTTGTAAATAGATCCTGCATGTTTCAGTGTTATAAAATTGCGTTTAGGGTTTAAAATTGATTGTTTCTTGAATTTTGAGTCGAATGCTTTGAGTGACAAATGGGAAAAAGACATCACAGACAACCATCTGCCAGTGCAACAAATGGGACATCACGATGCCTTCTTCTTGTCCTATTTCTCTCCGTTGTTTTGGGTGTTTGTCTTTGTTTAGGGTCGTTTGTGGCTCATTTTTTCTCCTTTTAACATATTTTTAATGCCATTTTATTACGATAGGTCATTTTATATATTCAAATGCATTTTAGCTTTATTTTTGATTCGGTATAATATGATTGGCATTCTGTTTCCTTTTATTTATATTATTTTAGTGTATGTTTTGTAATTTTTTTACTTAATTAATTAATTTGCTTTGAAGTTTGATTTATTTTAATGTGCTAATCAATTCATCTCTTTTGTGTGATTACTTGAGCAATTTTATTTTTCCAAATTTGAAAAATCATTTTAAGGAGATTTGTATCCTTTGGAGGACACCCCCTTCAATTGGTTTTTTTCCTTTTTCCCTTCATCCTTATTATTTTGCATTTAGCCCTTTATTTTCATTTAAGTATGCTTTATGTTTGGTTTATTTTATTTATTTTTGTATCTCATTTTATTTTGGATGTATTTCTCTTTGGAATGTAATAGTTTAGTAAAAAAGGAATTTTCAGCACATCAATTTAATTAAGTCATTTATAAGTTTTATATCTAATTAATTGAGCTTTTCATAACAAAAATGGACCAATGTCCAATTTTAGAAAAAAAAACCACACAATAAAAGAAAAGTCTTGTTTTCTTCAAAATTGGGATCACTCATTCCTCGTTTTATCAAAATTAACAAAGACTCTTCATCCCCTTTTGTAAAAATCATGTATGAGGGGACCAATGTTCCCAAAAACTTAATTAATTCCTTCTTTTATGTATGACTTTATTTTATTCTTTTTAATTAGGATGATTTGCCTCTATAATAGTTTAAGTAATGGATTTCCTTTATTTTATTCCCTTTTGCTTATAGGTTTTATTATTTGATCAACATGTTTATTTAAATTTAATCACAATGCATCATGTGAGAAGGAAGATACTGGATTAATGATTAAAAGAACTTCATTATAAGAAACACCTAATCAAGATGCAAAATAAAAGTGATGTCTTGAACACCAGTCTCTATTTAGTCATCAAAAGGTTAAGATTCATTTCCCAACGTTCTGTTAGATGGCAACTCCTTGACACCTGGCTCTTGAGCCCACATTAGATGCCTTCATAAGTTGACCATCAACAATAAAGTGGGGCCTAAATCCCTCTTTGTTGTGAAGTGGCAAATTTGTAAGTTTTAGTGAGCTTCATCCAGTCTTGGACCCTGAAAGGAAGCCTTCGAGAACCCAACCAAAATTGATCAGGCTCCAGCATGCGTCACACTATAAATAAGTAGTGTTAAGATGATCTTGTTTTAGTCTCTTGATATTTATATTATAACTTCTTTATTTAAATTAAGAACAAATATACCATTCCCAACAATTGCATTAACATAAATATATTGTTCTTAAAAATGGTATAACTCTTGTCCTTATTTAAAGAAATGTCACAATCATTCATCAAACAACTGAAAGAAATAATACTTCTAAATAAAATTGGCATATAATAATAGTTTTTAAGCTCCAATGTTAATCCACTAGGAAGAAGAAGTGAAAAATCCCCATCACTTATATAGCAATGTTTTGCTCCTGTAGATCATTACACAAATGAGATTCACATCCAGTATCAATACCCAAGATTGCCTAGAAGTAATAGCATAAGTATTAATTTCAATCATATGAATACCTGGAGTTGAGCCTCAGCTTGCGTCTTCTCTTTAAGAAAATCTAAATAGACCTTATAGTTTCACTTCTAGTGGCCATCCTTTCCAAATTGGAAGCAATTCCCTTTAGGTCACTTCTTAAAAGCCTTTTTCTTCGACATACCACCATGCTTAGGTTGTGCCTTTATGGCATTCTTCTTCTGCTTCTTTTCCCTTTTAGTAGAAGTGACAACCATTACAGGTGTTGGATCATTCTTAAATGATCCCTCAACTGTCTTGAGCATATTAATATGCTCAGATATTGTAGCTTGAATCTTATTCATGTTGTAGTTAAGCACAAAAGGTGCAAAACTAGAAGCCAACGAATACAAGATCAAGTCTATGCACATATCATTATCCATAGCATAGCCTAGCCTTAAATGCTCAATATACCCATACATCTTTAATGCATAAGTAGAAGTTGAAGTGCCCTATACTATTTTGCACCTAAAAAGTGTTGTAGCAATATTATATCGCCAAGTTCTAGCTTGAGAAGAATATAACTCCTCTAGATGAAAAATCATGATCATAATATCCATCTTTTCTTGTTGAATCTAAAGCTCTATGGACATAAAACTATGCATAATCACAGTTACTGCTTCCTTATCCTCCATGTATTTCTTATATATGCCCTTGATCTTATGAGTGGCATCTTTAGATGGAAGTGATTGTGGAGATCCAAGACATTAGATTTTCTCAGCCCTGAGAACAATTCTTATTTGCCTAATCCAATCAAAATAGTTATCACCATCCAAATTCTTATCCAATATCAAATGTAGGTTAATTTCTGGAATGCTCATGATGTAATCCTAGATGTGAAGAAAGAAAAATACTAGAGTAAGTTCATGCTTATGTATGCATTAATTAGGTATTTAATTAATCCATTTTACTTCCACTATTTTATTATGAATCAAAATAGCTCTCATTATTTGATCCAATAAAATCTGACGATTTTCTTAATGGGCTAATACCCAATCCTTGATATGAAATTTAACCTTGAATTTGGTCAACAAATCAAATTCCATATCTTTGAAAGGTAGGTATCTTTATGTCAATTGTATCATTATACAAATATTGGATCATTGGGTTATCAACTCTTTATGCATGCATGTCATTTACGCACTACCCAATCTTGCCTCTAGGTTCATTAACCTTGACTTTGGTTAACAAGCTAATGGGCTAGCTAAGATGGCCCATTAATTAGATTTAAACATATTTGATATGATATGGCCTTGACTTTGATCAACAATCATCTAATTAATGAAAAGCTTATTAATCTTAGTATTAACTTTAGAGGTTTCATTAATTTAATCTCATCATACATGGTTGGCATACATTGGTATGCATCTTATATCTATCGCATAAATATAAAGCATAGAAATATGGTATAGTTATTCACTTTCTACATTGATCTCCCCAAGCCAAAAGGGAGATCAAAAGGTCAAACCTATGTAGTATTCATGATTTACAAAAATAAAAAATAATACAATGTTTTCTTCTTTATGGATCTTTATTCGGCTCATCTTGCTCCTTGCTTGTGGTCTTCTTTTATTATTCTAACCTATGTAATCTAATTACATACTATAATTAAAAATACAAACCAAAAGAAGTTAGTCGGGATATGAAAGTCCCCATAGGCCGAAATGCATATGCTCAGTCACATTGGGTTTAGTCCATAACTATCCATCATGCCAAACATACACCCTTATATGAAATTCTAATGTATAAAATCAAAGCAATTTAATGATATATCTTTCTTGTTTCAACTCTTGAAACATGCTATTAATTATTATCTTAGTGTGGTTAAATTACAAAACTATCCAAATTAGGAAACTCTTTCCATTTTGGGAACTTTTTGCAAGCATATGTTCTTGTCTTAAATATTAATCTCATTGATTATTTAATTAATTAATCATATTAAAATAGTTAAAAAGAACAATTTGGTTTAATTTTATGGGTGGGCTGAAATCCACACCATAAAACCCAATTTTGTGTTCACACACAAACAAATTTTGTGCATTTGGGCTTGAGAATGGGCCAAATATGTACCAAGCCTACTCAAGCCCTTAAAATCAATTAATAAACTTAATTAAGGTCTGTTCCATTGATTTAAATTAGGTCCTTGGGCCCACCAAGTTATTTGCTAACTTAAACCAAACCCTTTAACTCAATTAAGCCCGTTAATCGATTTTATCTAACTAATTCCAATCCAATTGATTTAGGGCCCATATTAATTAATGAAATTAATTAAAAACAATTTGATATATCATGTATATCAGATTTTTAAGATTAAAAATCATTTTATCTATGAACACACAAAAAACACTTGAATACTAAACTTTTCGGCAAAACTAGTTTTCATGCAAAACTTAACCAAATTCAATTTCGTTTGATCATATAGCTTAATATCACATATTAAAAACATAAATTATTATCAAAATAATTTTACATGGATCAAAATAAGAGTTAAATTACAACAACCCCCAAATAGCTATTCTACTAATAAATTCTCTATGCCAATTTTTTCCAATTTTTTATTTCAATCACATAAGTACAGAAATCCATTATCTCATAATCTAACATTTATGAATCATAAAAATAAAAATTTTAAAAATTCATAAAAAAATCATAGCAAAAATAGAGAGTACATCCGCAAAATAAGTCAACTATGCACTTTCATGGCAAAACCAAGGCTCTAATGCCATGCTGGATTTAAATGGATACATGCATCATATACAAGGCAAAAAAATTAAATCTAAAGATCTTTCCATAAAATATACAAATCCTAACTAAGGGAATTCAAAAATCACCTTTGAGTTTTATTAAACAGATGATTACTTCTCATTGGATTATCGCAAACCGCAGTGTCCAATGACGAACACCTCCAATGCGTAATTCACACTAGAAAAAAGGTAAAAGAACCAATATTTTAGTTACAGAAGGGCTACTCAAATTTTCTTAGTGCTAGCTAGAAAATTTGGCTAAGGAAGAGAAAAGAGAAATTAAATTAATTAATTCCACAATAATGAGACTTTTATACCTAGGTTAAAATGCACTTTCCCAATAAAAGTAGGACTTTACACCTAGGTTAAAATCTTCCTTTCCTAATGGGATTAGGACTCTCTTAAAGGGATTAAGACTCTAGTGCATATATACAACACTTTGTATCTCTTAAGTGTTTTTAATCTTATTTGCATAGACCTTTGGGAGTTCATGTTTTGAGACCAGAATACTTAGAAGGATCTCCCATGGATGATTCAGACCTTATTTATTCATTTGTTTATTTTCGTTTTATTTATGTTTATTATTTTATTTGGATGTATTCTTTTGGGGATTTTGTAATAGCTTAGTAATAAATGGTTTTTCATGCGATAATTGATAAAACCTCACAAAGCCATTTTTATTTAATTAATTGGTTTTTTTAATAAAAATGAACCAATGTCCAATTTTTAACTCAAAAATCACACAATTACAAAAAAAAAGCTTTTTTGTAAAATATACATGAAGGAACCAATGTTTCCAACTCAAATAAATGCCCCGATTTATGTATGATATTTTATTTTTCTTATTGGATGATTGGCTTATGTAATAAATTTAAGTAGTTTATTTTATTTATTTGTTTCTTTATTTACCGCTTTCCTACGTGAATGTTTTCTTTATTTATTTATGTTATGTATCGTGTGAGAAAAGAGATAGTGGATTAATAATAAAAACTCATTTATAAAAACACCTAACTGGGGTATAAGAAAGAGTGTTATCCCTAACACCATCTTTGTTTAGGCATCAAAGGTTAGAATCATTTCCTAACTTTTTATTGGGTGGTGACTCCATGATACCTACCTCTTAGGCCCACTTAGACACCATCGTAGGTTAACCATCAACAATAGGATTGGGTCAAACCCCTTTTCTATTGTGAAGTAGCCAATCTATAAACTTTATGAACTTCATTCGGTCTTGGACCTTAAAAACAAGCCTCCGAAAGCAAATCTGAATACGAGCAGGGTTCGACACGCATCACAGTGGTGACTCTACTGGGGAGTTAAGAGACCTTGCTTCTAAAGTACATCAATTAAGTTATTATAATTGATTTTTTAATATTAATCATATCTCTCTTTGAAATTGCATTTTTTTCACTCATACTAAAGCCTTGAAATTAAGTTAGGCGTCCCTATTTTAGCCTCGGTGTAATCTTAAAGCACACCTTACATTCACTCGATGTAGGGAGGAGTCAAAGATGACCACCAGTCCAAGTCTAGTACCAATTGGTATATAAAATGATGACCCATCGGTCTTTATGCTCGTGATAAGTTAGACCTATTAGCAAGGACCATGCTTGGATAGCCTCAAAGTTTCACCACCTGACTACAAACCCATATAATGACAATAACTACTTCCCCTAGGTTGTATGACCTTAATACTTTTGCTTGCTATATGGGCCCTTATATATTGAACAAATTCAAATAAATTACTCATCAAAGGCTTTTATGCCTCGATGGACCCAACTTGATTTATTTGAATTGTTTGAATACATAATGGCCAAAACCCATATGCCTGTGGCTTAAATAAGAGAACTTATGCTGCTAGATTTTCATTGTGCACCATAAAGCATCCATTGGGTCTCTAATTAACCAATGAGCTAAGCCTACCTAGGAAAGAGATGGCACTACCTCTTATGTGGGAGTAATAAGGTTAGAAGGCTATTTCTATGCTTGTATATGGTTGTGATTAACACTTAATACACTCATGCATCGTGTGTCATATGTGTACTGTGTGTCATATGTGTACATTGCATCATATGTATCCCTAACATGTATCATGCATCATATGTATATCACACGCCATATGTACACCTATACCATGCATCATATGTAAGCCTGACACGCTGATGCATTATACATCTTCATGTATATCATACTCATACATCATCACTATGCTCATATGTATATCATAAACACAAACCATTATAGCATACATTATTCTAACCCTTCAAATTTTCAGCCATCATAGACTACTCATCTAGGTGGTTGAAGGTATAGTTCAGAATCATACCTAAGTCAAAAATGGCTGAGGAAACACACCAGGAATTAGGAAGGGGAATGGAGGAGTTAGAGAGGAGAATCTTAGCTATAAAAGGAAGATTGGCTTCCACCTCGATACCTCTCCCTGTGTTATAAGCACCTGATAAACTAGATAGAAGGTTCCAAAGTTTAAAGAGGGACTATTGGCTAAGATTGAGGAATCGCTTGTACCACTTACTATGGATGCTCGAGCCTTATCAATAAAGCGAGGAGGAGATAGAGTGCCTGATCTTAAGGAAGAATTTATAAAAGATGAGGATGAGAAAGAGGAAGAGCCAGTAGAGATAATAAAGAATAAGAGTCCTGGGGTAGGGGATGCAACCCTAAAGAAATTAGAGGAGAAAGTAAAGGCTATAGCCCAGCTGTTGTCGACTAGTAGAGGGACTAACCTAGAGGACAGGGATTTAGACGGGGAGGAGCTACTACCCCAAAGGTTTGAGATGCCTAACCTACCTAAATTTGATGGCACGTCAGACCCTTCTATGTATGTAAAGCAGTATACTTTGGTTATAATGGGAAGTACTCTAACTAAGAAATTGAAGATAGAATACTTTTGCTCGAGCTTGGTAGGGCTAGTTATTGACTGATATCATAGGTTAGATCAAGACTATTTCCAAGTCTCAAAGACTATTTTTCCAATAATGAGGGATCTCCTCTCCATCCCTTCTCCCCTCTTTTGTTGTGGCCATTTGTCCCTATATAGGCTATTTTTGAGTCCATCTCAATCCTTTAAATGTTATTTTTGCATGCTTTCTTGCATTAATATTATTTGTATGATTAATTACATGTTTAGGCTTTGGTTTTAATTACATATTCATCTTTAATATTTTGTATGTACGATTTTTATTCCAGAATGCATGTTTTAATGTTTTAATAATTTATTATTTATTTTCGTTTATCTCGAACTAACCATCAATTTTTCTTTGTGTCTCTTAAGCATTTTTAACCTTATTTACATGGACCTTTGGGAGTTCATGTTTTGAGAGCTGAATACTAAGGAGGATCTCCTATGGATGATTCAGTCCTTACTTATTCATTTGTTTATTTTCTTTTTATTTATGTTTATTATTTTATTTGGATGTATTCTTTTTAAGGTTTGTAATAGCTTAGTAATAAATGGTTTTTTGTATAATAATTGATGAAAATTCATAAAGCCATTTTTACTTAATTGATTGGTTTTTCTTTAATAAAAATGGACCAGTATCCAATTTTTAACTCAAAAATCACAAAATTATAAAAAGAGCCTGTTTGTAAAATATGCATAACGAAACTAATGTTCTCAACTTAAATAAATGCCCTAATTTATATACGATATTTTACTTTTCTTATTGGATGATTTACTTATGTAATAAATTTAAGTAGTTTATTTTATTTATTTGTTACTTTATTTACCGCTTCCCTACATGAATGTTTTGTTTATTTATTTATGTTATGCATTGTGTGAGAAGGGAGATAGTAGATTAATAATAAAAACTCATTTATAATAACACTTAACTAGAGTATAAATAAGATTGATGTCCCGAGCACCATCTCTATTTAGGTATAAAAGGTTAGAATTATTTTTCAATGTTTTAGTAGGTGGCAACTCCATGATACTTATCTCTTGGGATAACTTAGATGCCATCATAGGTTGACCACCAATAATAAGATTAGGTTGAACCCTTTTTCTATTATGAAGTGGCCAATCTATAAACTTTATAAACCTTGTTTGGTCTTGGACCATAAAAGCGGGCATCCGAAAGCAGATCCAAATATAAGGGGGTTCGATGCAAGTCGCACTCATCCCAAAGCTTCTTTAACTCTGTACAATGCATAGTCAGAGGAATCCCTTTGATTGATTGAGGCTATTCCCTTTGAATATGATACATCCGAGGGCTATTACAAGTTCTAAAGCTCTTTCTAAGTTATTTTCAAGTTCCATAATAGAGGCAATATAAATAAAGGGTTCTACTAAATCCTTCAAAATGGAGTGAAGAATATATGAAATATGAATACAATTACCATATTCCATTGTTCATATTTTATAGTTTCCTTTGTAATGCCCTACCTTTCCGTGATAATTTTTACTGGTTTTCCAATTTAGGGAGCTGACTGGACTCAATAAAATGATTGCCACCAATCAAAATAGGTGTAATTAGACATAGGTATTTTGGTCTATATTTATTGGATTTAGAAACTGGTCAGGCACTGGACATCTTACATATCCTGAAAATATATTCTCTCATTTTAATTTTCATGTTGTTGCATCACACATCATTCCTGAAAGGGAATTAATTCAATCAATTATTGCATAATAAAACACACAATAATAATAAGAATAACAAAGATATGCAATATTAAACAATTATTGAACAAATATAATTGTAGGCATATATACAACACAAAAATAATTTTAATACAATTAAACAAATTAAATAAAGATACATAAAATAATTGAACTATTATTTTAAAACTATTTAGGACACTAATAAGAATTTGTTAGCCTTCTCTAAAACTTAAGACAGTTTTCTGCAACATAAAACAAAAGAATTAGTCTAGAAACATATTTATTCATTTTTATGCATTTGTATTGAAAAAGCAAATTTATAGCAAATCACAATATAATAAAGATTTATATTTTGTTTCTATCACAAAAAAAAGACATTTCATGTTTAATTTTATAAATATTAAACATTTAATCATGTAAAAAAATTTTAAACTTTTATCAAACTCATAATTAAATACAAATAAATCACGTAAATAAACTTTTATGACAAATTCAACAAATAATTTTTATTATGTAAAAAGTTTAAAACTTTGTCACACACACACACACACATATATATATATATTGAACATATCATTCTAATTTTATTTCTCATGCCTATCTTTCATTAAAATAAATATTCATTAAACAAATATCACATAAACAGATATATATTAAACACCTAACCAATTAAAATTTATTTAATTTTAATTAAAATTTATTTAATTTTAATTAAAAAAATTTAGTCTTAATGCAACAAATAAATCAAAATAAAAAAAAAACCATTTTAATTTTATTCATTCCAACTTTCACATAATTTCATCACATAAAAAGATTATCACAAAAATCATGTAAAATATCCCATATATAATAACAAATGATAATGTATAATTTTTTCTCTAAACTATCATCTTTTAATATATTATTACTTGAATCAACCAATTGTCATATTATCCATTTAAACTTGTTAAAAATACCATAATATCTCCTTATAGGGACACATAACACTTATGAAAGATATACGAAAACCATGCACTTTTGGTGCACGGACAATGATGGGGGAGGGGGGAGAGGGGGGATAATTTGCTTTTTTTAATAAGTTTGAGGGGTAATATGATATTTGTAATAGTATATGGGTACATTTAAACAAGTTCAAAACGAAAATATGACATTTGATTAGTTTAAGGAGAGTAATAAGAAAAAGATACTAAAATGCCCCTTATATTTTCTCAGAGAGGTTTAAATTCCCTTAAAGTTTTTTTGGAACAAAAACATCCCTTAACTTTTAAAAATGATACTAAAATACCTTTCCCACGTAAGTGAGGGACCTACCATTAAACATTTTTTAAAAAGGTACTACTAATCCCTCCATAATTTCTCATAGTGGCTAAAATGCCCCTGAAGTTTTTTTTAGAATAAAAATACCTATGAACTTATGAAATCAATACTAAAATGCCCTTCTATTAAACTACCGTCCACTTTAGAGGTAACAAAGTTAATGTGTCACATACGTAAGCACAGAACCCCTAATAATTTTTTTTTTACTTTTTTTCCTCTTTTTGCCTCTTCTCTCCCAAACACAATTTATATCTATCACGTAAGCAATAACCAATCCTACTAATGTGACACATTAGCTTTGTAACACTTGAATTAGATGACAGCTTAACAAATAGGCATTTTAGTATGGTTTTATAAGTTTAGGGGCATTTTTTGTTCAAAAAAGCTTTAGAGGCATTTTAGCCACTTTGAGAAAACATAGAAAGTATTTTAGTTCCTTTTTCCAAAAATGTTTAACAATGGATCCCTTGCTTATATGGTGCTTATGTGGCATCACGTTAGTATTATTATCCTAAAACAGATGGTAGATTATTGAAAAGGCATTTTAGTACTGTTTTTAAAAGTTAAAGTTGTTCGAAAAGATTTTCAAGGCATTATAACCCATCTAAGAAAATATGGAGAACATTTTAGCATCTTTTTCCGGAGAAATATGTTAAAAGGTGATTATTCAGGAGGAAATTATGTATTAATCCTAACATTAATAATAATATGAGATTTAAAATATACATAGTAAAAATGCTAATGATAATAAAAGATAAAAATAAAATGATAATGATCAATGTAGGAATAGAAATGATGGTAAAGGAGAAATTATAAAAATGACAATGATGATTGTAGTATAGATAATAAATAATGATTATCGCTTATACTAGCATCATTGGAACTATCAATGCCATTAGTTGAATTGATTCCCTAGCCTCCATCCTACAAAACAACACAAATTATTATACTAAGTTGCATTGAATGACACATTATGAAAAAAATTATTTTTTGAAATTCAATATAAACTTAAAAACTTAACAAAAAAAAAAGACAAGCTTCCAACCCATAACAAAATTCAAATATCAAACACACCTTTTATACAAGAAAATTAGCCTACTTTCACAAACATCTCAATAGTAAAAATAAGCCAAATTCATTCTTCCTCATTAATACAATTTACACAATACATAACAAATTCTTAAATTAGCCACCACACTATAAACACTGGATTTTGAGGCGACTTTTGTTAAAGTTACCTCATGAGAAAAATTGCTCTTATAAAAAATAAAAAATTAAAAGTTTCAAGACTTTTTGGTTTTTTTTATGACTCTTTAAAATATTTTTGGGATTTTCATGAGTCTTTTTAAAAATTTTGAGATTTTTTTTAACACATGATTAAAGGATCAACTGATGGATTTTTATTGTCATGATTAGAAATCTCTGTGAAATCTAGATTAATCTACCCAATTGGCCAAATTATTCAAAGAATTTAATGACTCACGGCTGGCCATTTCATTTTTTTGGCCATAAGTCATATTTTCAAGTAAATTATTTGGCCAATTGGCCAAATTGTCTAATTTTTAAAGGGGAAACTTGAATCTAGCCAACCATAGAGATGCCTTGGCCGTGAGTCACTTTTGTGCAAGAAATCACCTTTTCCCTATAAATTGGCCAATTTTTTTCCATTTTTTGAGTTCCAACATTTTTTTTCCAAAATTCGCTTTTCTACTCACTTTTTCCTTTCATTCAATAGCCAAAAAAAATTGCACTTTCCTTTCAGATTTCATCAAAATCTAAATTCCAAATTTCATCTTTAAAGATTTACATTATTTAATCATAGTCAATGTGGTCCTGAAACTTGACATTCCATCGTCTATTCGAGTGAATATACTAAAAGTAATATATAAAGTTGTATTTTTAAATTCAATTTTTTTAGTCATCAGATTCATATATTCATTCTTAAATATTGTGAATCTGACCCTAATTGCCATTGCATCACTTTCATTATTATCTTGCTATATTTTAACAATATATCTCTTAAGTATATTTGTTGCCTGAAATAATTAATATAATTTGTGTCAAGAATTTTACTCTATTAATTTGGATCCACCTTTTCCTTAATTTTATTTAAAAGTTATCTTCTCTATAAAGATATATTATTTGAGTATTAAAAATTATATTTTGAGTGAGTAAAATGCATAGGAAAAAGGGCAAGCACATGTCACTATAAAGTGACAAGTGCCCCAATATAGACCTTTATTATTATTATTTTCTTTTTAAGTGACTAAACTCATTTATGTGGATTTGGGATTCGGTGGTCACATATATGAGTGTCAAAATATTTTTCCTTTAAATTTTTTTATTATTCTCATTTTATTTTCTTTATTTTATTTTTATTTTAATGTTATTTTTGTTGTATGTTATGTATCTATATTATGTCTTATATAATATTCATATTTATTATATTACTATTTATATTTATTGTAGCACCCTAATTCCTTAACCATGAATAATCATCAATCATCATCATAAACCTAGTAAAGATCATGCAGAAATAATAATAATAAGACATGCCATCATTGCATGCCATAACTAAGCTTATAGATAAGATGAACATAACATAAATGGCCTTCAAGTATCCTGATATCCTCAAGGCAACTTCATCAAGATTGATCCTCTGGAGCTTATCCTAAAACCTACACGGATAAATAAACCTGTGTTAAGCTATAAAGCTTAGTGGGGAAAATCACAATTCTGTGGATAATTCATAATAGTTAACACAAAATCAGCACAACTTCATTATTGAAAACATATAAACTTTCGATATTAATTATCAACATAGCGCTTGGGAGGAGTGTTCAACCTTAACTAACTTTATTGTTCTTACCAATTTAAAGAAATTCATGAACTCCTCTAGTTCTTCAAAATCTTTCATAAATCAATTAGCATATTAATTCTTTCCTTATTACTCTAACATCATACATTTGCTTCATAGTCCTTTCATTATTGACTCCTGACATGGATTACTAAGGAGGTAAGCTTCAATCGTATACAATTCAACGTTTATTCAAAGCACAAGAAGTGTGTGACCAGTAACACCTATAATAAATACTATTTAGCATAACTTACTTCTCATATATCATGCAATCATACTTTAGAATACCTTTATAGTTTATAACCTTTGTTCATATTCATGTACTTCTTAACGTTATCTTATCATGGCAACTAACTGTCACACAACATCACATTATATCCTACACTGGCCTTTTCTTATGTCTGAATTATTGTTATGCACAAGCATGTGTAACATTGATATGTAGTGTTGAATTGGTCTTACATGCAATTACATAGAGAATGCCATTACATATCATGAGTACCCGGGAAGGTCCAATGGTCATATATATAGATTTCATGATTATCAAAGCATATGAGACCCAATTGGGCATGTTATAGCATAACTAGTTTTTATTATAACATTGTATGCATTCTATCATAGCATGGCAAAGGGAATCTCGTGGTATACATTCCAATAATTTACTTTCATAGAAACGGCTTATAGAAAAGGAATTATGATAAAGAAATATAATAAGCCACACATCATGCTCCCATTATATAAGCAAAACAATTGATACATGAATTCCTTTATTTCAAGCTCTTTCTTAATCTTTAATCGTTGATATGGTTTATAGCGAATAGAAATCATGATAAGCACTGTAATAAGCCATTCATCACGCTTACGTTACATAAATGAGCCCGTTAATGCATGTTTTACTTTATCTTGTGCACATTTTATCATCTTTAATAGCCTGCCTAAGTACTAGTTCAAAAAGGTGGATAACGGGAGCAATGGATACCCAAAGGTATCAAACTATGGATATCCGAAGATATCAAACAATGGACCAAAATAGGGTCAAGCAATGGTTCCAACAAGGAACAAACTATAGATCCAAATGGGGTCAAATGATGGTTCCATTAAGGAACAAGACCCTAACGGGGTTAACTATGGCAGCTTCGACTGTATCCCTCTAGGCATGCCTATCTAATCCATAACTGAAATAAGACCTGCAGGCCTAACTTTTTAAGACATCTTTGATTAACATATTCTTCTTTACTTAGCGCATCATTCGGCTTAAAGCCACTTTTCATAGAAGAATGTATATCATTCCTTTCATCAAAGAATACATCAATCTTTTTTTCAACATAGTTTTCTTTACTTAATATAACATATTTGCTTAATGCCATCATTCACATAAGAGTGCACATTATTCTCATCATGCTTCAAAATTGAGCTTTAGGCTTTAATACACATATAGGCTATCATATGATCATATAGTTGCATCACTTTCATTCATTCATATCGTGATGATTTTAGGTTTAGATAAATAATAATAATATGTAATCTTTCATAACTAGCATTGTTCGTGCCCTCATGTACATATACATATATATGTAGCTTAAATCATGATAATACATGCTTTCATTACTTATATCAACTATACTACATATAGTACTTACATACCTCATAGATAGTTTTCGATGACATACCTTGTTACTGTTTGCCATGAATAACTCTCTATTTTCATAATTATTCACATTGCGATGTAAATATATATAGAAACACTCAAGAATTTATGGTCCATATACTAAAATAAATGAGTTCTCTTATAGCTTAAGGTCAATACATGTTCATATTCAATCACTTGATTCTCTTTTAGGGTCTATCAGATTATAGACAATAGGTTATACACCTTAACATTTTAAGATATATATATATATATATATATGTATATATATATATATATATGTATATATATATATATATATATATGTATATACTTCAATCGTCTTACTTGCATTTTCATCTTGTGACATTTTATGCTTATTTGAAGTATGTATGATCATGTCATCTTAGTCTTTAATACACTGTGGATGTTCTTGTGCTAATCATAATGTATTATAGGCATGAACAAACAATGAGCAGATTATTATACATTACTGCTAATCATTAATTCCTTTTATGAGCTGGAGTATAACCAAGCTTTTATGATTTCATAATTTAACATAGCATGTGATGTTCCCTTTCTTTTAACTTGGACATGCTACCTTGTACCTATTCTCATATTATTACTAGGCTATGTCCTAGTATTCTCAGGTCATTGTAGAGGAATATCAATGTGAAATACTTTTGGGCAAAGCCAAATCACGTGTATAATCATTATAATACAATCAATTACAAGTAAACACTTTAAATTATTTTAATGTTAGTGTTTGTTTACTACCTTTATTCTCATATATCGCTTCAATTAATCATGATTAGTGTCACAACTTATCTGTATTTTATGCTTAAATTGCTTGAAAATTTCTTAAAAGGATTTAGACTAGCTTTGGTGACAAAAAAAGGGCTTAAAAATCATGTTTGGGTGAAGTAGAGAAGTGTACGAGTTGTGAGGGGTGTCACTACTCATGAAAGGAAGCAAAATTCATGACTCGTGCACTTGTTCATGAGTAACATATGTCACAAGTCGTGATTGGAGTTAGTAGTAGGGAACATTCATAGGCAGTTTTCTGAGTTCAATTTGTAAATGATTTTTGACCAACCAAAAGGCATTTTTAGCAAATATGATCTTATAAAAACTTGTTCCATTATGTTTCTTGTTTCTAAAACATCCAAAATCATCTTGATATCATTCCTAAATTTCCAGATATTTACAAAATATTGAGGTCTGCTCCTAGTGATTGGGCAGCAAACTGTTCATGAATTCATCCTAAAATATGACCTATTTAGAGATAGATTTATGATTTAGTTTCTTCATATGAAACGTAGGTATGGAAGTCTATTTTCCAACTCAATAAGAATCTTTCAATTTGGGGTTCTATAGCTCAACTTATATGCAAAATAGTCTAGATAGGTCGTGAAGAAATCACACACGTGGCCACGTGTTTCCAAGAGGAAACCACACACGTGGCCGTGTGTTTCCAAGAGGAAACACACACATGGCCACGTGTTTTATGAACAAAATAGTGCATGGCCATGGGTTTTATGAATAAAAGAGTGCGTGGCCATGGGTTTTAGAAAAAGAAACACACGTGGTCGTGTGTTTTATTCTTCAAACACACACGTGGCCGTGTGTTTTGAAGAAGAATACACGTGGCCATGTGTTTTGAAGAAGAAAAACACACGTGGCCACGTCTGGGAAGAATGCCATGAAACTCAGAGACCCCAATTAAGTAGAGCATACATTACAACCCTAGATCTCATAACCCAACTTCCTTAAATGGTCATCTAAGTTTTCAATCATTAAAACTCATCTTATTTACTATTTTGAATCTTTGATCTCAACTAAGAAAGCACATATAGAAAATGAGGAAAACATGCACAGTAACCACTCACAACAATTTTCCCGTACCTTAAATCAAGCTTCCTCTCCTTCAACATCCACTGACCCATTCTTGATATTATCCTTCCCTCTTACACAAGAAGATAACAATCATAAACCCTAAATCTAGAAGTGAAACACAAACCAATAAAAAAGCAAGAGGAAACATCACCTTAAGGATGCCCAAAACCCTTGCTTTCCTCTTCTACATCTCGTAACCAAAAAGAGAGAGAGAGACCTCCAGGAATCCCAAATGCCGATCCCCTTTCACAAAACCCCCATGAGTTTTTTCTTCAAGAAGCTAAATACAAGAGTTTGTGGGGTAAATATCTTCCAAAGAGAAATTTCTAAAATGCCCTTATATATTTTAACCGCTAACAACTTATTTTCTTAACATTCAACTCCAAAACTTCTTATTTAATTCAATTACATCCTTCCTTACTTTTTAGCTACACCCATTACACGTGTGCATAATTACCAATATACCCTTAATGTGACTTAACTTCAATAATACCAAATAATCAAATTTTGCCTTATTAAACCTTAATCCTGATTAATTAACTATAATCCTGACTTAACTTCAATAATACCAAATAATCACATTTGTTATAATATTTATATATATCATGTTATTACTCATGTTATTATATATTTATATTTATTACATTTTTTATATTTATGTTTGTTATATATAATTACTTATATCATATATGTTTATTACATTATGTATTTATATTTACCATATTCCATTATATTATATTATAATTTACTTCTCATATAAATTATATGATTATCCATGTATTATATTATATATTATAAATATACTTTTATTTATTATTTATATTGTCTATTTTATTTAATGTGTTATATATGTGTATTTTATTTATTTATTGCATGTGTTGTATTTTATGTCATATGTATTTATTATCTTTGTACATAATCGATCCTATCTGTAAGTGCAACATAGCGAGCGGAATGCTAACCTTTTTTTCTCCTATACTTGGAATATTTATTAGGTTAAATAAAGGATTTTTTTCTACCGCTTAAAAGAAAATATCATTTAAAATATTTATATTAATGAATTAAACTCTTTATTAATAAAATAAGACCAGTGTCCTAATTTAAATTCCAAAAAATCACATGTCAATATTAAGCATTTTTATCAATGTTAAAGAATTTGTATATAATTAAATAACGTAGAATGTTTCCTAACAAAACTTCAACTCACCGTCCATGTCTTCAAAAATCGCAAATAAGACATCTCTTTGCAACTTGCATATGAAGACCAATGTCCTCGCCAAAAAGGAAAAAATTGAATTGTTTGATTTATAAATGGCCTTTTAATATTTTTATGAGTATTTATACCATGATTTATTTATTTCATATGTGATTAGGTGCACCTTTAATTTATTATGCCATGATTGTGCATGTAAAAAAGGGGATAAAATAATTAATTTCAAAGCCATTATATCACATTTATCAAGGGTATCAATAAAAGTGAGGTTTTAAACTCTCTTTGAGTTTGGGCCTCATAAGGTCGAAACACCATTTTCTAATGTTCTATTGGGGGGTGGCTTCTTATTCCTGCCTTATGAAGCCCAATTGATGTCTCTAATAGTCAATTGCCAATAATAAGACAAAGATACCGTGAAATGCTATCTCATGCCTTTTTTAGGCTCGAGATTTGGCGAATTGGATTGAATCTCTTGACCATTATGAGGCGATCAGATGCCTCAAGTAATAAAAGTCCAAATAATTCAAATGGGACCCTAAAAGCAGGCCTATCGGTGAGCACAAATCAGGGTGTGTCTTTGAAAGGAAACGACACACGTCACACACACATTACCTTTAAAACATTCATTAACACCCAATACCTTATCAACTTATTCTTTATTTACTATCTCATCACTTAGAATAGGATATTGTATCTCCCTACCTTTTCATTTAAATTAAATCCATAGTTTTTTTCTAAAATATAAGAATAACCAAATAGACTATATACAACAATTCATAAGTTTCTCACTCCCTTTATTATTTGCACCTACAAGGTTCAGCTAAAAATTTTACATTTCTCAATAGTCAACTGATAATGAAAGATTATTGAAAATAAAGTAGCTGATGACAAAGCAAAATATTGATTTACAGAAATAAAATACCAACTAAAGAAGATATGAAATAATCAAATTTACTTATAAGTTATTTTGACCTTTAGAATTTCTAAGTTATTTGAGAACTTAGGCCTAAAATTGTTCTTTACCTTTTTAAGTAAAATAATGTTACTTTAAGGTACAAGAAGTTATATACAGGTAAATATACATTATACCTGTTTCTATACAAAACATATTAGCAATGAAACTTATTAAAAAATAAATGGTAAGAGTTTCATCTACATTGTTCACAAAAACATTTTGATATATTTTTTAAAAATATAATAAAGCCATTTTTATTTAGGTCCCTTTGTAAGTGTCAATAAGTGTTATTAGATATGGCTAATAGGGTATCTACTTCCATAAAAGAATAGGTCTATTTTTTTCCTATAGGAGAGCACGACTAGTAATGGTCAACTTCCTTGAGACTACCAAATATAGGATTATTTCCTATATGAGATAGTTTTAGTAGAGCCCTGGTGGATTAGGCCAGGACCTTAAATCCATGAGATTCAAGATCCAAAAATCTTTATATTATTTCTATCTTCAATTAATATTTTATCATTCTTTATTATTTCAGTATTCATTATATTCCTTTTAAGTGATAGTGCATTAAAGTGATAAATATGGCATTCATCATTCTTTAACAAGTGATTTTAATTATCTTCTATTTTTTGATCCTATGTTAGCATTTATGAAAACAAGCTTATTCATTCTATTTGTAATCACTAGAGATTAGTCAATTATTTAAGTGAATTAGGCCTCTAGCCCATCTAAAGGTTTATATTGGTCCATTAATCCTAGTTCATTAGTAAAGTTGTAACACCCCATACCCTGATTCGAATGAATGAATCGGTTAGAATATTACAAGCTAAACTATGGTCCATTATTCTGTGAATCACATAAATTCTCCTTAATTTATTATAGACTTTATTTTGATGCCATTATTTTCCTAAAAAATTTGATAGAGCCTCCCCTAATTATTGACAATCTCCTGTGGAAAAAGAAAACAAAAAAACACTTCTAAAATCATACAACTATTTCCACAATTTCAAACAAACTCCAATACAAGTTTTCCCATCCTCCTCAATAAACAGTCAGTCTAAATTCCACCTATCAAATTAACATTACACATATATCTCTTTTCTCATTTATATCTATAAAATTTCATTATACAACTATAACAACTACAGAATTTTCTTCCTTGACATCAATAATATTACAACTGAACTTTTTGTGTACATACCAAAGTAAAACAATAATAATACAACTAAATTTAATTGCCATGCTCAAATCCAACTCCTTCATATGGCTACCTGTAGCAGATCCCGAAATTTCCTATATATGGGTTAATCTTCTTGATCTTCAACCTACACGCGAAAAGGAAAATCACATGCTAAGCTAAAAGCTTAGTGATGACTACCAAATTTACCTCTCCAATGATACAATTCTATATATATTGTAAAATTTCAAACATGTAATGTAAAATGACAAAACATATAGAGAAAAACTAATTCCCATTTAATAGTTCATACAAGCAACCAAAAATAAAACTTCACATGCAATTTATATATATGTAAAACATCTTATGAAATAGTTTGGTTTAACAACATTTTCACTATAAATAGGCCAATTATTACTAACCATTCAATCTCATGAAATTTATAAGCAATTAAATACACTTTGAAGAAATCATATAAAATTCTCATTTCAATCTATGAATTATTCTCTTATGCACTATACCATTCCAAAAGCTAACCTTCTATAGACTATATTTAAGATCTCAAAATAAATGATTAAGTTTCCTTAAGTTGTTTAATTTGAAATCATTTAGAATTCCAAGTAAACAAACAATCTGATTATTAATCTAATATCTTCACTTTGATATTCAAGATTACACAAAATTCATAATTAATTACATATAAATATTTAATGGCATTCAAATATTCATTTCACATCATAAAATGTTTCACCAACAACCATGAACATGTATAATAAACCCATTATTATTTAATGTTAAAAGGTTAAATAATATAATCCAATATAATGCTCAATTTGCAGCCTCTAATAATTTGATGAATAAACTTATCATTTAATATTTGGATTTAACACAAACACATTAGCTATTTTGTTTATATTGCCTAATTTCAATTAATATTGCCCCTAGTAACTCTTAGTGAAAATCCTCAAACCGAATATGCGGGAGGAGGAATCTAATGATGTAGATGGATTGGAGGGACCACTTGACGCGATCCTACAACTCCAGAAAGAGTGGAGGCACTAATTGACATGATCCGACTGCTCTATAATGTGTGAGCATGTGTGAGGTGACTACTTGATGTAGTTAATGCCTTAATGGTAAATCAAATTTCATAGTGCTTTTGCGGTATATAGGTCCCTATGGCTAGCCATTATATCTTATGATCCTAGATTACCCACTAGTTTACTAAAGGCAATGAGATCTTGCCTTTATTCTAAATTTCATAAAGCATATACAATCATGGCACTGTTGCATTTAAATAATTACCAAATATTTATGTGTATATGTAGAGTGTCGCTCATTTAATGCCTGTGTAATAAGTTCTATCAATATTTAATAGTTTCATTCCATCGTTATTGTTTTTTTATTTCACAACAATCCCATTTACTACCATGAGCACTGTAGTGCTCTACTTTGATACTTTTTCAAACTCAATTTATCATCCATTTGTAAATTTTCATCAGTCACATTATTCAAGTTATACATATAAATTTATAGTCATACTTATGCACTCATCATAGCCTTAAGTATACAACCTAATCTAGTTCACACATTCATCATCAAGAGATCATTTAACTCAAGTTATACATATTTATTTCCACAAGCATTGTATAGCAATACATTATCTTATTATAATCACAACTTCTCAAAAGGGTAATACAAAATGACAAAATATTAACAAGCCAAAGGGGAACACATTCTTATAATTAAAACAATTCAAGTTTATTAAACTTCACAAACCAAACTAAGTAAACAATATAAACTAGTTTACTAAATAAATTTTAACCAAGTAAACTTGTTAGTCTGATGATTCACCAAAGTTAAACTAATTCTTTCCTTTAAATTTTAGTCATATGCTTAACCAGTCAATAAGCTTATATAATCAATTTTCCATGTTTCTCATTCAGCTTGTACAAGGTACTTCCAATTTCTAAGGATATATATATATATCTTTTCATAATTACGTATCTCAATTAGCTCCTTATTTTGTCAAGAGCATTTTAATCATATTAGTTAGCCAGTGAATGTATACAGATAAGGAATTAAATCTTTGGCCTAATGAATCAAACTTGGTAATAAGGGAATTTATAAATCAAAAATCCAAATTATTTGTTTCAAGTTAAGTTTTTAAGTTATATATATATATAGACACACACAAATGTACATACTTGTAATAATTCATCCACCACCTAAGTTATAATTATGACCCTAATTGCCTCAAATTAAAATTGTCTGATTTGAAGAAAATCGAAATTTTGCATGGATCTAGCTACTTAAGTACTCATGACTCTTTAGTCACTAACTAAGTCCCATTTTCTTTTCAAGCATATATTCCATGAATACAACATTCTACTTAAGATCCCTAGTTGTAAATAATGGACAAAATTGGTAAATTTTAGTGTGAACATATTATTCAAGCCACTGTTTCACCAAATATCGAGTTGTGCATGTCATTGTTTCTAGGAATAGAATTTAACCAAATGCTTAAATTCATAAGATCATAATCGACAAAGGTAGAATAAACATAATTCAACTTCATACATGTAAACACATTTTAATTGCTTATATAAGGAAGAAAAATTAACTCCTATAATAGTGCAACCTAGTTGGCTTAAGCTATTTCCATTAGACAATATCTTAGATTAAATTTCATAAATTCTTATTTGTACTTAATCAATTTAAGTACTTAACAGTGACTAATTACCTATTATTACAACTATAAAGCTTACAACACATATCATACTGTAACAAATTTAACGTGCTTAAAATTTTAGTTCAATTCTATTAACATCATTAAAGAACCTCTGGTGTATCTCAAACAGCCACTTTTACATGTCTTTTCATATTATCAGTTATTTTCAATTAACTATGAACATAGAAAAGGCTAAAAGTAAATCTTGCAAGTAGTTTTCTCAAATAACAAAATAAGTCACATAATCAACAGAAAATACAATTAACAAAATAAGTCACCATCCATCATATATCAACATTAAGAAACAATTTCAACACCTACTTGTGTTGACAAATATACTATATGAATTAAAGCACACGAGAGACAGATATTTGATTCTAAAAAAAAATAATTCTTAACAAAAATTCAGAATTAATTTAAACAAATTTTATGGAGGTAATTTTGGTAGTCACATACTAGTTGGAGTCAATTCTTACATTTTTCCTCATTTCAGTCCATTATTGTGCTCGCTGGAGACATTCCACTACTGCTTAACTGGAAGTGGAGGTGCCGGTAACATCTTAGGAGTGTTCACGCACCCTAATGCCCCATTATTTGGTAAAAAATTGAGCTAGAATTGCTGACTATTCCTTTCTCTAATATGCACACTGTCGGCGAGCAAGGATGGACGAAAGACATTGGAGATGCACCTTGCCTTTAGAAGTCTTACATTATAGTTCACATTGCCTCCCGATGCTGGTGTTGACCAAAAAATAGAAGTAAAGATTGGATTGGGAAGGAAGAGGGAAATTGAGATCTACAAGGAGCTACCATATATTAAAAGTGGGGTAGTGGTTGCGATTAAGACAAGTAGCTACAAGGGGCCATTAGTGGTGGAGGCAACGTCAGACTATCGTCAGCGCCAATGACTCACTTCCTATACTCCTCGATGTTTTCTCTTCCTATTCCACCTCTCTCCTCTCCCCTTATTTTCTTTAATTATTATTTCTTCCACCTTTTGTTCGCTTCTTATTATTCTTATTATTTTGTTTTCCTCTTTTTATTCTCTTTAATTGTTATTTAATTTCTATAGCCATTGTGTTTTTATCTGGAAAATTCTAGGAACTCTATAAATGTTGTTGTTTCTTTTGATATTATTATTATTATTATTATTATTATTATTATTATTATTATTATCTATTTATTTATTTTTATTTCTTATTATTAGCTACTAAAATGTATTTTAATTAAAATTATTAATTCGAAAGCCTAAAAGCAATGCTCACTCGTATTGCATGCTCAATAAATTTTCTCCCCTACGAACCTATATCAAAAGTATTGTTCACAAACTCGAAGATATTTTCATCTGACTTAAGTTTTAGGGCGTCACAAAAGCTCTACTCTATAATCGATCATTTCACAATGATAAGGTACTCAACCTAAGTTCGTTATTATATTCGAGAGACTTTATGAGAATATATTTCAAGAAAATTCCTTTATCAGTATTAGTGATCAACAATGAGAAAATTGATTTATTTTATTGTTTATCAAAATGATTTAGGACATTGGTCCTTTTTTGTTCTAAGTGAATATTCAATGAAAACATGTTATGGAAAATTCCAACTATTTCAAAAGAATTATTTATTTTGTGTAATTAATTCATAAGACATTGATCCTTTTTATAGTGATAAAATAGTCACTAAAACATTTTATTCACTTTTAATATAAAAATCCCAAAGGAATGATTTTACTATATAAATATTTTATCAAAACCTAAATTTATTTTAAGAACTTTCAAAATTCTTTTATTTGAAATTGGGACTTGAATGACAGTTTATTTTTGATGTAATGGCTTTGGATCATTAAAACATTTTATATAGTTTATTACATATAAATCCCAAATTAGTCTGTATTAATTAATGAAGATTTATGTTATGATGAGAATCATTTATATTAAATCTCCATTTATTTACATTAACATATAAAACCTTTATATGAAATTATTTATTTTCCAAAGTAAAACATCATTATTACACAAATTAAAAGACATAATATATGTAAATAAATCCTACTCTTTTAATCTTAACCTAACATTATAATAAAAAGGGGAAGGGGTGCATGTTATGAGGTTTACATTTTATTCAAGATTATATAAAAAATATCAACATGCATCGATCATTTTCAACATGCATACAAAACTTACTTAACAATACTAACATGTAATCTCTCACCATGATGGAATAATGCGTGATATATACAGAAAATAAAGATATGCATATGATTCTTTTTTCTCAATCTCTATGCTTTGGACATTTGGTCTTGTTAGACTAAAGGTTTTTCTTATCCAAAGGGACTTGTCCAATCAAACAAAATTTTTTACGATAAACTTTGTCTGATCAGACCAAGAGTTTCATATGATTAAAAGAAGTTCATCAGGATCTAGGTTTTTTAAGACTATGTCTGACCATATGAAACAATTTTGTCTGATTAGAGAAAACTCAGCCTCCTTTTTAGATTAAAAAAGATCATTTGACCTATGTTTATAGTTGTAGGATCTCTAGTGTTATTCTAGGGCATTCATTGACCAAAAAAGAGGTAAAAAAGTGCCTTAAAGAGATATTTTAAAACTTTTCAGGATCTATGAAAAGTTTGAGAATGAGAGTTTTTCAAAATGAGGTTTTTATTCTAAAAAGCTCACTATATCTATCCACATAAAAATTATATGGCTAGATAAAGTAGAAATAACAATAAAAGAAAGATTTTTTATATAGAAAAATGCATGAACATATAAGAACACATACAACACTACATATATTTATGTATTATGCACAAAGCTCAAAAAAAGGTCCTAAGAAAAAAATATGAGCAAAAAAATTAACCAATCAATTAATATCGATTTTTTAAAAGCACTAGCCATTAACTGGTCCATTATATTCGTTTAACTAGTCCATCAATTTTGATTTGGTTAACCAATATTTTTCAGTTAACCATTCAAATTTATAACATAAAATTATAAAAAAAATTAGTCAAAATTCAATTCAATTTCAAATGTGCAAAATAATTCAAAAAAATTACAAACAAAAATTATTTACTCGCCAAAATTCATGTTCAACAATTTAATAGCTAATATTATAAAATAGATTTGATATTTGTTAAAAATTAATATACTTAATTCTAAGTCATATAAAATTTTGAATAATATTAAATGTTAAAACATAAACTCCAAAATATGAAAAAATATAATTAAATACTATTAAGTAAAATACAAAGACCAATATAGGATAAGATAACATATATAATAGTTAATATGGTACTGCATATAAATATTACTATATAATTAAAAAAATAATATAATATAAATTCACTTTAAATTATTATATAAATTTTATAGGAAAATATATAAAATTAAGATATAAAAATAAAATTATAATTTAAATGTATTTTAAAGTATTATTTTATATAAGTTTCAAAGAGAAATAGAAAAAAAAAGAAAAATTTTCAAGGTGCTTGTGTGTGTGTGTATATATTTAAAGTATTGTTTTGTCTAAGTTTCGGAGAGAAGTAGAAAAAAAAATAAGGTGTGTGTGTGTGTGTGTATAAACACACGCGAATCGATTAACTGTAAACAAACAATTAATCGGTACCTAAAAACTAAAACCATAACCAAAAACCAAAAATGTAAAAATTAAAAATCATAACCAAGTCCATTAGATCAGTTAATGAAAAAATCGGTTTGGTTTTAAACAAAATTTACGGTTAACCATATTTCAAGTTTTTTTTTCTCACCCCTAGTCTAACCCCAATAGATGGAAGAAATTCTATATTTATTTTTTTCATAAAAGTATTGGCATTTCAGCATATAAAAGAAAATATTATTATGGTTATAACTTTTTCCATTATAATTATTTACACTAGTGGAAGTTAATGAAAATAATTGATGGTTAACTTTTGACACTTGTGTTGGGAATTATCGGTTACATGCATCTCATACATAAGCGAAATTTAAAATTTTTAACCAATAAATCTGATCTTTCCATGAATTTACAATATATATATTAATGAGAATAAGAAAAATCACTTTTGATTCTTGTTGAACAATTGATTTTCCTTCTCACCGGGTTGTCGCAAACCACAGTGTCCAAAATCGAACACCTCCAATGAGCAATCAACACAAGAGAAGGATAGATTGAACCAACAATTGGGAGAAACAAGGACTTGCCGAAAACCCTAGATGCTAGCTAGGGAAGGTGGTAGCTAGGGCTTTTTGAGTGAGAGAAATCATTTTCTCTTAATTGTTCACACTTAGCCCTAATACCCTATCACTTGGATTTTTATAGTTAGGTTAAAAATCCAACTTCATAATAGGATTCGACTCTTTAAAATTACTGGAGAAATATTAATTGGGATTTTGAAATTATTAATAATTTATTTGGGCTCAATTAAATCCAATTTAAGCCCTTTTCACAAAAGACTATGCACAAAACCCACAACTAGGCCCTTTGTGCATATAGTTGGATTTAATTACTCAAATGAATTTCAAATCCAACCAATTTAAATACGTAGGCTCCATAACACTTATGAAATATATTTAATTTATTTTGGTCTAAGAATTAGGCCTCTAAGGCCTTCTGTTTGTAGTTGGCGTGTAACCCTTCCTCTAGAGGGTTTCTGCGCCAACTTCACTTCTTTGGGCCTCTTTAATTCCTCCAATGGATCTATTAATTATTAAATCAGCCCTATAACACTTATATTTCAATAATAATTAATATGAAATAAATTATTTCAATTAGGTCCATTTTTACATAACATTTCAAAAAAGTTATGCGAATAATTTTACTTGATCATAATTAATTAAACTCTTTAATTAATTATTCTCTTATTCACTTCTCTATCCCCATAATAATATCAAATATTATTATCATTGTCATTTTTCCATTTTATCCTTTTCTCTATATGTGTGTGACCTATTGGGTTCTTATTCATGTTGGCAATATAATATGTAATTGTGGGTTCTATTCAAAACTCAATGATTTAAACTCCTTTAAATCATTTTATCAATCCCTATTGATATTTATGATACATTATTATACAAATAATGAGCGGCCTCTAGCTAGATATCATGACTACCCAAATGTCAGGAAAATCAAGTGGTTTGACTATACCCTTCCATATAACAGCTACCGTGTAATTACTCCTTCCACCACTCTTATCTCAATTAGATTCTAAGTATGGATTTCTGTCGACTCATATAAATCTAATTATGTATGTTCTATTAATTTAACCATTGTTCCCAAAATGCCCTTCATGGATCTCTATCCATCTTGGAATATTACTCTTGCCAAAGATTCTCTGAATAAGGCAATTATAGAATCATGCAAGATAACTTCCCTTAATAAATCTGGGATGGTGAATCCTTTGTCAATCATGCAACTATCTTCAAGTAGGTCATGATATACTCAATCTCCTAACTATGTTCACTCCCAGTTGGAAGTAATCAGTTATGGAGTCAAAGTATACCACTTGCTACTTAAGATAACTTTGGTGATCTCAAGTCTAAGGATACTTGTATAACTGCTATGCAGAGATTCCTCACTGACATAGATTTAATATCCATATGAGGATTCTCTTTACATGTCTCTAATGAACTTGTTCTTCTAACAAGCATCCACATGTTAGCTTTGATTATCTTTCATAATCACAGTTATGAGAACCACTGCTTGAACCATTCAAGAAGCATAACATGTGCTGGTCTGTCCGAATTAACAATGTCCTATCATGTTAATTTTATGACTACGGATATTTGGATATTAACATATTTTTATGTAATAGATACCTCATATCATGAACACATTCATGATTGCCTTTGCACTGTGTTTATAATATCAAGGACTTCATTTATTAATTTAAGATTTACAAACTCATGTATTTAAACACAGCATTAATAAATGAATAATGCCTTTTATTAAGAATATAAATTTATACATATGAAATTCATCCCTTTTACATGGGCTCTAGGGCATACTCTCTAACAATCTCCCACATGCACTGGAGCCAACCACTCATATGTCTCAGACCCATGCTATTTATATGGTGATCGTGCTTTATCTGGAAAAGTACTTTAGTGAGGGGATCCGCCACATTATCATCTATAGGGACCCTTTCTATTTTCACATCATTTCTTGCTACTATTTCCCTTATGAGATGGTAGCATCTGAGAACATGCTTGGATCTCTGATGAGATCGTGGTTCCTTTGCTTGTGCAATGGCTCCATTGTTGTTACAATATAAAGGAATCGGATCAACAATGCTAGGCACCACTCTTAGTTCAGATATGAACTTTTTGATCCAAACTGCTTCTTTGGCTGCTTCCAAACCAGCAATGTACTCAGCTTCTATCGTGGAATCAACAGTTGTTTCTTGTTTGGAACGCTTCCAACTAACTGCTCCTAGTCCCATTATGAACACATAACCAGACTGTGATTTACAATCATCTTTGTTAGATTGGAAGCTGCCATCTGTATACCCATTTAATTCCAAATTGCCATTTCCATTTACCAAGAATATATCCTTAGTCCTTCTCAAGTACTTAAGGATATTCTTAACAGCTGCCCAGTGTTCCTCTCCAAAATTGGATTGGAATCCGCTTATGACACTCAAAGCAAATGCTACATCTGGATGTGTACATAACATAGCATACATGATAAAACCAATTATCGATGCATATGGTATTCTATTCATGCTCTCTCTATCCTCTAGTGTCTGCGGACACATAGACTTAGAAAGGTGTTTCCTATGCACTATGGGTATAAACCCTTTCTTAGAGAGATCCATATTGAACCTCTTCAATACCTTATCTATATATGTACTTTGAGAAAGATCTAGCAACCTATTGGATCTATCTTTATAGATCCTTATTCCTAGAATATATGATGCTTATCCAAGGTCTTTCATGGAGAATTGCTTGGATAACCATATTTTAATAGATTGGAGAAGAGAAATATAATTTCCCATGATCAATATGTCATCCACATATAGAATTAGGAAGATAATTGCACTCCTACTTACCCTTTTATACACACAAGGTTCATCTTCATTCTGTGAGAAACTAAACTCTTTGATTGTCTCATTGAATCGTATGTCCCAGCTCCTAGATGCTTGCTTTAATCCATAAATGGATCTTTGAAAGCTTGCATATCTTTTCGCCATTTCTTGATGTGAACCCTTCCAGTTGTGTCATATATACATCCTCAGTCAGATTTCCATTTAGGAAAGTTGTCTTCACATCTATTGGCCAAATCTCATAATCATGATGAGCTGCAATGGCTAAAAGTATTCTTGTAGACTTAAGTATCGCTATAGGAGAAAAGGTTTCATCATAGTCAATACCTTGTTTTTTATGATAGACCTTTCCTACTAAGCGAGCTTTATAGGTAACTATATTACCTTCCATGTCGGTCTTCTTTTTGAAGACCCATTTGCACCCTATGGGTTTTATCCCTTTAGGTGGTTAGTTAAAGTCCATACTTTGTTCTCATACATGGATTCCATTTCAGACTGCATAGCCTTAAGCCATAAATCACGTTCTAAACTGTTCAAAACTTCTTGATAGCTTGTAGGCTCATAGGGATAGAATACATCCTAGTAGATCTTATAGGATTTTGTGTATAATCAGGTTCAACTGTAATCTCATCATTATGAAATTCAGTCTCGAGTTCAATTGGTTGATCTACTTCTATTTGTGGGTCTTGAACTTCACCAAGTTCAATTTTACTCTCACTGTCCTCTCGTAGGAGAAATTCTCTTTCCAAGAAGACAACATTCCTTGAAACAAATACCTTTTGTTCTACGGGATGATAGAAATAATATCCAAAGGTTTCTTTTAGATATCCTACAAATAAACATTTGTCAGACTTAACATCTAGTTTGTCTGATATTGTCCTCTTCAAATAAGCAGGACAACCCCATACTTTCATATGAGAAAGCGTGGGTTTCTTGTTATTCCACATCTCATATGGAGTAACATCAACCGATTTACTAGGAACTTTGTTTAACACATAAACAGCAATTTTTAGTGCATATCTCCAAAAAGACATAGGCAAGTCTACTCAGCTCTTCATTGATCGAACCATATCTAATAGTGTTTGATTCTCCTTTCAGATACACCATTGTGTTGTGGTGTATATGGTGAAGTCCATTGAGATAAAATCCAATTATCTCTAAGATAATCTTGAAATTCTTGGCTTAAGTACTCTCCACCTCGATCTAATCTAAGTGTTTTAATACTCTTGGCCAAGTTGTTTCTCTACTTCATTTCTGAATTCTTTGAACTTTTCAATTGCTTCTGATTAATATTTCATTAGATAGATGTATCCAAACCTGGAATAATCATCTATGAAAGTAATGAAGTAGGAGTAACCTCCTCTGGCATGTGTAGTCATTGGACCACATACATCTGAATGTATTAAGTCCAAAACCATTTTAGCTCGTTCTCTTTTATCAATAAAGGGAGCTTTTGTCATTTTTTCCAATAAACAAAATTCACATGTATCAAATGATTCATAATTAAATGATCCCAAATCACTTGACTTGTGTAATTTGGTCATGCGGTTCTCATTTATATAGCCTAAACGACAATGCCATAAATAAGAGGTATTTAGATTATCATGTTTTATTCTCTTGGTATCCGCATTATGCACTTATTTAATTAACTCAAGAACAAATATACCATTCTCAATGATAGCTTTTGTATAAAACATATTTTCTTAAAACTGTAACAACACTTGTCCTTTAAAGAAATGTCATAATCGTTCAATAAATAACTGAAAGAAATAATACTCTTAGATAAAGCTGGAACATAATAACAATTATTTAATTCTAGTACTAATCCACTTAGAAGAGGCAAATGGTAAGTCCCCACAACCGTTGTAGAGATGTTTTGTCCAGTAGCTGAATGCAAACATATTTCTACCTTTCCAACTCTTCTAAAGCTTTTAAGCCCCTATAGATCATTACACAAGTGAGATCCACATCCAGTATCTAATACCCAAGATTGTTTTGAAGCAATAGAATAAGTATTAATTTCAATCATATGAATACCTGAAGTAGAAGCATCAGCTTGCTTCTTCTCCTTGAGAGAATCTAAATAGGCCTTGCAGTTACGCTTCCAATGACCATCCTTTCCACAATGGAAGCAAGTTCCTTTGGGATTCTCTTTCTTGGCAACCTTCTTCTTGGAGATCCCACCATTCTTTAGCTGCACCTTGGTTATCTTCTTCTTCTGCTTCTTAGCTTTAGTAGAAGTGACAACCATGACACTTTTTGGATCCTTCTTAAAGGATCCATCAACTGTCTTGAGCATGTTGATTAATTCAGGAATGGTTACTTGGATCTTGTTCATGTTAAAGTTAACCATGAAAGGTGTATAACTTGGAGCCAATGAGTACAAGATTAAATCTATGTATATATCATTGTCCATTACATCGCCAAGTCAACTCAAATTCTCAATATACCCATACATCTTCAATGCATGACTAGCAGCTGAAGTGCCTTCCACCATTTTGCAACTAAATAGAGCTCGAGCAATCTCATATTGCTCAGTTCTAGCCTGAGAAGAATAAAGCTCCTCTAGATGCAAAATAATGGTTCTAGCATCCATCATCTTATGTTGCTTCTAAAGCTCCGAGGACATAGCACCCAGCATCAGACATGCTGCTGCTTCACTATCCTCCATGTATTTACGATAAGTGCCTTTGATCTCATCAATGGCATCATCTGATGGAAGTGGTGGTGGATATTTATCCAAGACATAATAGATCTTTTTAGCTCCGAGAACAATTCTCACTTGCCTGATCCAATCAGAATAGTTGCTGTCAACCAGTTTGTTATCCAAGATTGATCGTATATTAATGTTTGATGTGCTCATGATGATGACCTAGATGTGAAAAAGAAAACATATGAGAGTATGTTCATATATATGTATGCATTAATTAGGTCTTTAATTAATCCATTTACTCCCACTATTTTATTGTGAATTAATAGCCCTCACTATTTAATCCGAAAAAACTCGATGGTTTTCTTAGTGGGCCAATATCCAATCCTTGATATGGAATTTGACCTTGACTATAGTCAACAAATCAAACTCCATACCCTTGAAAGGTAGGTATCTCTATACCAATTGTGTCTCTACACTACTATTGGATTATTAGGTTATCAACTCTTGATACATGCATATCACATATACATTCCCTAATCTTGCCTCTAGAACCATTAGCCTTGATTATGGTCAACAAGCTAATGGGCTAGCTAAGATGATCCATTTAATTAGATTTGAACATATTCGATATAATGTGAGCTTGACTGTGGTCAACAACCCACACTATAAAGAACTCTGGTTCTCCTCAAATTAATGGAAGGCTTATATACCTTAGTATTAGTTTGAGGGATTTTAGTTAATTAAGTCTCATCATACATGGTTGGCATACATCTTATGCATCCTATATCTATCACATAAATATAAGCATACAAATATGGTATAGTTATGGACTTTACTACATTGATTTCCCCGAGCCAAAAGAGAAATCAAAAGTTCAAACCTAGGTAATATGCATGATTCAAACAAGTAAAAATAATTACATTATCTTCAAACTTGTTGGATCTCTATCTAACCCATCTTGCTCCATGAAAGTGGTCTCCATCTCTATCTCTAATTCTAATCTAAGTAATCTGATTACATATTACAATTTGAAAAAGAAATACAAACAAAAAACAAGTGGTCGAGACATGAAAGTCCTCATTAGGCCGGAACATGCAAAATGCTCAATCACATTGGGCATTGTCCATAACTATCCATCATGCCAATCATACACCCTTATATGCATTCCTAATGCATAAAGTAAAACATATAATGTATTACTAACTTTGTTTCAACTCTTGAAACTCACTTTTGAGTTATTTTAATAATGTGATCAAATTAGGAAACTTTTTCCATTTTGGAAACTTTTATTTTAGGAAACCTTTTTGCATGCATGTTTTCTTGCCTTAATTATCAATTCAATTGATAATTAATTAATTATTGATTGATTATTTAATTAATTAATCATATTAAATAATTAAAATAATTAATTTTGGGCTTAAAACAAGGGTAGGCCGAAACCCACACAATAAATCCTAAAGTGTGTTCACACAAAAACTAGTTTTGTGTCTATTGGACCATTTGGGCCTTTTGGAATGAGGCAAGCCTACTTCAGCCCTTAAAATCCATTAATAAACTTAATTATAGTTTCTAATATTTAATTTAAATCAGCTCCTTGGGCCCACCAAGTCATTCACTAATTTAAACCAAGTCCGTAAATATAATTAAACCCATTAAGTGGTTTTAATGAATTAAAATTAATCCAATTAATTTAATGCCCATTTTAATTCATCCAATTAATTAAAAACACATTAATATATCATATTTAGAATATCAAAAATCGTTCTAAACATGAACACACGAAGAACATACCAAGAACACATCAAGAACACTAATTTATCGAACTTTTCGACTAAACTAGTTTTTATGCAAAACTTGTTCGATTTTAATTTTATTTGATCCTATGGCTTAATATCACATATTAAACACATAAATTAACATCAAAATAATCTTAGAGTGGATCAATAAAAATTAATTTAGAACAGCCCCTAAAACACTAATTGAAAAATAAAACAATACACGCCAAAATCATGATTCTTTTCTCAAAAGAATCGGTTTTTATTTTTCGGTTTTTATATTTGATCACATATATCCAGAAATCATATTTCTCATTCATGAATAATCAAATCTGATATTTTAAAGTTCATGAAATAAATAACTCAAAAATAAAAACTATTCCGCAAAAATATAGAATTGTAGATTCATGACAAAACCGTAGCTCTGATACCATATTGGAAATTATCGGTTACATGCATCTCATACATAAGCGAAATTTAAAATTTTTAACCAATAAATATGATCTTGCCATGAATTTACAATATACATATTAATGAGAATAAGAAAAATCACCTTTGATTTTTGTTGAACAGTTGATTTTCCTTCTCACCGGGTTTGTAACACCTTGTATCCCATGTTTACTATATCCATTGCAAACTATGCCATTTTAATTCATCAAGTCATATGACTATATCATCATACTGTAGCTATTGAACTTTCATGCTTAGCATTCATCATATCAATACATTTATATAAAGTAATTCTAATTTCATCATGCATGCATATACTAGTATTTTCACTATGAGCTTATTACAATCTTCACTTCCATAATTTACATATATATTTATATATATATATTACTAACTCTTATACATATTAAGCATGTAAGGAACTAAACAAGGTTTATCCAAAAGATTTCTACATCCACTTCTATAGACTGGTGTTGGCCTGTCCTGATGCAAAAATAGTTCCCGTGCCAAAAGCCTTGACTACCAAAAACCTACACGGATCAAAATAACCCGTGCTAAGCTATATAGCTTAGTGGGGAATTCTAAACATGAATGACAACCACTCACAGTGGTCGTCAAAAATATAGAATAAACAAACAATTTAAAATAATAATAATAAGTTACATAACAAGATAACCTTTCACAATAAATTCAGCATACTTGAATTCATACATTTCATAATGAGATATGTATATAATGTAAACAGATATCATTTCATGCTTAAACAATCATTGTTAATCATAATAAATCAAATATCAAATGCAAAGTTCATACTGTGCTTATTAGTGAAATATATTTGCTTTACTTTAGCCTGCCTAAGTTCTAAGAGTGGATAACGGGATCGGTGGATACCCGAGGGTATCAAATGATAGATATCCGAAGATATCATAACTATGGACCCAAGTAGGGCCAACTATACTTTGGACCGGTCAAATGCTCGCACGTGAGCACCCACACGAGGGCAAAAATAAACAACCCTAATGGGCTGTGTAAGATCCAGCAGGATCGACTTTGGCAGCTGCAATTCCCTATAGGCGCCTATCTATCCACAACAGAAACTCTATCACAGGCATAATTATATTCTTGTTAAATTCACATATTAAGACTATGTTCATAGTGTACTATTCGTATATGTATAATATCTTGTAATACTATGAGTTCTTTGGTGCATAAACAAATATATGCACATTTCATATGCTAGGTTATATCAAGCCATGAGACTATAAATTTGCATCATAACATATAAGCATGACGTATAATCATCATCTCATACAATTAAGCATGTTCTCTTTAAGCATTATACATAATCTTAGTCATGCCAAAATATCTTCTATTTCATGGGCAATTACATATTCATACATTCATATATAACATGTAGGCATAACATTTAATCATCACTCCATAATCATCATTGTACGTACCTGTAGATTCATTCGCATACAATTGATGCATTCTTATATGCATATTTATCTATACATATAACCACCTTCATCATCAAGTATGAATCAAGTACTATACAAATTATCGATAAGTCTTCATGTAATAAATACATTTAACTTGCAACATGTAAGGTAGATATACATACATCTTTACAACTTGATTGAAACCTTTATTCATATGTATTTTTGTATCAAAAACCTGTTAAATTCTCGATAAAAACAGTTTAGTTAATCATTACTATTCATTTGAAACCTTTCTGTGAATTTTGAGTAAAACAGCAAGGGTCACGGTTACTATGAATATTTGACAGCCGTGACATATAAGGACAAATAGGTCACGGTTACTATGAAATTTTTGGTAACCGTGTGGTATGTTCAAGGGGGTCACGGTTACTATGAAATTGTTGGTAACCGTGAGATAGGTCACATTTCGGTTCTGTACTAAAAACTGCACTAGGTCACGGTTACTATGAAAATCCTAGTAACCGTGTCATATATGTACAAAAGGGGCTCACGGTTACTATGAATTCCTTAGTAACCGTGAGATAGGTTACTTTTCTATTCTGGACTAAAAACTGGACTAGGTCACGGTTACTAAGGAAATCCTGGTAACCGTGACATATATTTTGTCCAGAGGCCGATTTACAGATTCAACTTGTATTGCAATTTTGACCTTTAAATAATCATTTTTAGAGAATACTTTCTTCTACAAACTTGTAGCCCTATATGTCTAGTTTCTAGGAAATCAAAAATATCTTCAAAATCATTTATATAACTCGAGATATGAAGAAAATACTAAGGACTGTTCATGCTCACAAATTCTGCATCTTTGTCCGAAATTCAAACTGGATTTATACCCATTTAAAGACAGAATTCGTATATGGTTTCTTCTTATAAAATCTTTGTCTATAGGTCTATTTTAAGTCCCATTTTGAATCACCTCAATGTCTATTTTCAAACTCCAGATATTATCAAAACAATACTCATAGGTCAAAAGAACTCAAACCCAGAATTTTATCAAATTCACATGCATGTCTCATCTTATGTTCTCTTTGTTTATTTCTCAAGTTTTCAAGCAAAACACATCATGTTCCAAAAGATCCATTCACAAGCAATATGAGAAACCCTAAATTCCCATACCTTAGCCAAAATCACAAAATCTTTCAATCCTTAGCAATGTCTTTCCCTTTGTTCTTCCTTCTTTCTTCTTCTCCTTCACAAATATCATCATCATTCAAAATCCAACACTTATACAACATCTTCTTCAATCAAAATGAAAAGAAAAGAGATGAAGATGATGATGGGTTCATTAACATATACATTACCTTAGTTGAAAGTCTTAAACTCTTAATGAACTCACAAGATTTCTCATTAATTCTCTTGAGATGATTTAGAAGGAGTGAAGGAAGGATGAAGGAGATGAATTTTCTGGGTTTTCCTCTCTAATGGCCGACCACCACACACACACTCTCACAATTCTTTAATTTCTCTTTCCTTCCACTAACACACACACCTATATATAGTGCTTTGGCAAATCTCTCTTTAGGTCCTTTAAGATTTTGCATGTTACCAAGACTTCCCACCAAATCTTGCATGTCACAAATCATACCCCATCATTTAAGTCATTCTGAATTCAACCTCACCAATTTAACCTTTTCTTACATTGACCTCTCAATTAATCATTTATTCACATTTACCCCTTAAAGATACTGTAATTGCAAAATTACCCCAAAACAATACTTTTTACTTCAATTGCATCCTCAACTAATATTAAACTTTACTCATAAATTTTATTTTCATGCAATTAGCAATAATAATTTACCCCATTGACCCTTACTCATACAAAATTATCATTTACAAATATGCAAATTAACTAGGGTCATGTTAGGGGCCTTACAGGGTTATCGAAAACCACAATGTCCAAAATCGAATACCTCCAATGAGCAATCAACACAAGAGAATTATAGAATGAATCAACAATTGGCAGAAACAAGAGCTGGCTAAAAACCCTAGATGCTAGCTAGGGAAGGTGGCGGCTAGGGCTTTTTGAGTGAGAGAAAAACTTTTCTCTCAATTGTTCACACTTAGCCTTAATACCCTATCACCTGGATTTTTAAAGTTAGGTTAAAAATCCAACTTCATAATAGGATTGGACTCTTTAAAATTGCTGGAGAAATATTAATTGGGCTTTTGGAATTATTAATAATTTATTTGGGCTCAATTAAATCCAATTTAAGCCCTTTCACAAAAGACTATGCACAAAACCCACAAACTAAGCCCTTTGTGCATATACTTGGATTTAATTACCCAAATGAATTTCAAATTCAACTAAATTAAATATGTAGGCTCCATAACACTTATGAAATATATTTAATTTATTTTGGTCCAAGAATTAGGCCTCTAAGGCCTTCTGGTTGTAGTTGGCGTGTAACCCTTCCTCTGGAGGGTTTCTGTGCCAACTTCACTTCTTTGGGCCTCTTTAATTCCTCCAATGGATCTATTGATTATTATATCAGCCCTATAACACTTATAGTTCAATAATAATTAATTGTGTGGGACCTATAACACTTCCTTGTCATTTTACCATTTCATCCTTTTCTCTATATGTGTGTGACCTATTGGGTTCCTATCCATGTTGGCAATATAATATGTAATTATGAATTCTATTCAAAACTCACATGATTTAAACTCCTTTAAATAATTTTATCAATCCCTATATATATTTATGATACATTATTATACAAATCATGAGCAGCCTCTAGCTAGACATCATGACTACCCAAATGTCAGGAAAGTCAAGTGGTTTGACTGTACCCTTCCATAGAACAGTTATCGTGCAATTACTCCTTCCACCACTCTTATCTCAATTAGATTCTGAGTATGGATTTCTGTCAACTCTTATAAATCTGATTATGTATGTTCTATTAATTTCACCATTGTTCCCAAAATGCCCTTCATGGATCTTTATCCATTTTGGCATATTCCTCAGGCCAGAGATTCTCTGAACAAGGAAATTATAGAATCATGCGAGATAACTTCCTTTAATAAATCTGGGATGGTCAATCCTTTGTCAATCACGCAACTATCTCAAGTAGGTCATGATATACCCAATCTCCTAACTATGTTCACTCCCAGTTGGAAGCAATCAGTTATGGAGTCAAAGTATACCACTTGCTACTTAAGATAACTTTAGTGATCTCAAGTCTAAGGATACTTGCACAACCGCTATGAAGAGATTCCTCACTGACATAGATTTAATATCCACGTGAGTATTCTCTTTGTAGGTCTCCAATGAACTTGTTCTTCTAACAAGCATCCACATGTAAGCTTTGATTATCTTCCACAATCACAGTTATGAGAACCACTGCTTGAACCATTCAAGAAGTATAACTTATGCTAGTCTGTCTAAATTAACAATGTCCTATCTTGTTAATTCTATGACTAAGGATATTTAGATATTAACACATTTGCATGCAATAGACACCTCATATCATGAAAACTTTCATGATTGCCTTTGCACTGTGTTTATAATATCAAGGACTTCATTTATTAATTTAAGATTTACAAACTCATGTATTTAAACATAGCATTAATAAATGAATAATGCCTTTTATTAAGAATATAAATTCATACATATGAAATTCATCCCTTTTACATAGGCTCTAGGGCATACTCTCTAACAACTTGCCCATATTACTATAAAATAGGCTAAATTTTAAGGATTTTTATAATGAGTCCATAAAGTTCTTTTTTTTTGGAAATGATCTTATCCACTTGAGGAAGGTCTGTTTTTTCCTTTTTCCTTTATGAATTCGTATTTTATTTTTTTTCTTTCTTTGTTCACTTTTTAAATTCTTATTTTTCAATTGGTTGCTGCCTTTGGTTGAAGTAGTCCATTTTAAAATGGAAAATGATGGAATATATCATGGTATGCACATAAAGATCAGGCATCGAAAAACAATAAAATTTGATCATACATGCCATACAATTCCATGACAAGAATCAACACATGCAATTTTAGGGTTTTAAAACTTACAACTTTAGATGCCTTTAAAACTTGATTTTGATGATGACTAGCAACCAAGTAGGATATCTTAGCCTTAGACCTTCACCACCAATGCCAAGGAACAACCTTTTATGCCACTTCTCTCTATGTTCACACAAAAAATTGCACTGACGGCTTAAAATCGAGATTGCTAGCTCTCAAAACAAGTATTGTGTAATGGCTATGGTTTGAAGCTACAAAATTTGATTTTGTACTTCTCTTAGGTTGCTATTACTAACCAAGAACACAAGAGAATGAGGAACAATCCTTTTTCCTTGTGAAAATTGGCCAAAAGAATTTTGTGAGAGAGAGAGAGGAGTTCACGCCAAACCCTAGGAAACTAGGGTTTCATGCCAAAATCTAGTTATTCTTTAGGGTTTTATTTCTTTTCATATATATATCCTTATCTTTTGGCATGTGTTTGATCTGAATTTTACCATCTCAAGATAATTAATTCAACTTCAATCACTTCCTAAAAATAAGTAATATATATTGATTTAAACTCCTTTGAATTTAAAATTCAAATTTAAAATAAAACACAAGACATTTAATTAAATAAAATCACTTAATATAAATAATAAGCATGTGCCAAAATTCCTTGGTTTTTATCTTGGAATTTCGACCACTTCACTTTATATTTAAATGATTTAATTTAATTTAAATTCTTTTAGGCTTTAATACTCAATTAACTTAATTAATACAAGATAATTAATTAATTGAAATTAAACCATGTGGGCTGAGTTTCTCTCTCTCATGGGCCAAGGTCCAATAACATTTAAAATGCCCATTACATACATTAATTTGACTTTAATTAAAAGCTCAAATTAATGCCCAATACTTTATTTAAATATTTTAAGCCCAATGCTTTGTGTGCGATCCTATAGGTCCATTTAATGTTGGCAATGAATTAATTCAAAGGCTATATATATTCTCTAGCAAGATATTTTAGCATTCCAAATTAAATGAAAATGCATATGGCATTTAGTGTCCTAATGTAATTTTGCATAGTCCCTTACCCATAAATATCAGAATTAATATAAGGCATGGAACTAGTCATCCTTATATATATTAATTCCTTTCTTGATATTCCAGTGACATTGAACTCTCAGATAAATAATAATTACTCATTATTTCATCTCAGTATGGCCATACACTTCTCAGTTCACTGATCAAGTGGCCGATGATATTTTCTCTCTTATAGAGAGGGGTAATCCCTTCACTTCTCTCATGCTCTCTAACATGAATTAATGCATACCTAATCATACCCGTACTTGTCACTCTGTTACAAGCACGTTAGGTGTATGTCAAAGTACACAGTAATTCATAAAGAGTTTCATAGAGATTTTAGGTCTAAGAACTCCGATACAAAACTTGCTTATGAGAAACACTTATGACTTGTACCATGTAGTGTTCTCATGAACGGATCGAATCCAAATACCATGTTCTTTAACATGTATCTATGATCTCTGATTGACACTTTTGTCCTAATGATCCATAAAATAGAACTCATAATATCAGAGAGAGCATACTAGTCTTAATTCATTTGTTATTCCCATAACAATGACTGACTAGGGATATTTAGAATGAAGTCTCATTTGTTTCAAGGTCATACAACCATGTGCCTCACACATGATAACTTAAATTGAAACTGATGGAATATGACATGGTATGATGGTGATGATAACACAGTGAAAAAAAAAAATTTTATCATACATACCATACAATTCAAAAGCAAGAAACAAAACATGCAATTTTAAGGTTGTAAAACTTACAACTTTAGATGCACTTCAATATTTGGTTTTGGTGATGACCAGCAATCAAGAGTGATTTATCAACCTTTGATCTTCTTTGCCAATGCCAAAAGAACAGCCTTTACGCCACTCTTCTCTATGTTCACACACACAATTGCAAAGATGGCTTAAAATCGAGATTGCTAGCTCTCTATTTAAGTATCATGTAATGGCAATTGATTGAAGCTACAAAATTTGATTTTGCACTTCTCTAAGGTTGCTATTACTACCCAAGATCACAAGAGAATGAGGAACAATCCTTTCTCCTTATGAAAAATTGGCCAAAATAAAATTAAGAGAGAGAGTTACTATTCACGAGTTACTATTCACGCCACACACAAAATTAGGTTTTTTTTTTCTCATCCAATATATATATTATCTTATTTATTAAGTAATAAATCTCAAATATACTACCTTAGGATAATTAATATTAGCTAAAGATAATTAATATTTGCCTTTATCACTTAATTAAAATAAGTAATATTTATTGATAAAAACTCTTTTAATTTATCCAAGATAAAAACAAAAGACATATTAATCAAATTAACCACTTAATTAAATAGGAATATACAAGACATATTAATCAAATAAACTACTTAATTAATATAAAGGATATGCCGAAATTCCTTGATTTCTCTCTAGGAATTTCGCCCAATAGTATTCCTATTTAAGTGATTTATTTGATCATAATTCTTTTAGGCTTTAAAACTCAATTAATTAAATTGATACAAGACATTTAATTAACTGAAATTAAACCTTGTGGGCTGAATTTCTCTCTCTCATGGGCCAAGGTCCAATAGCAATCTAATAATCCATTACACACATTAATTTAACTTTAATTAAAAGCCCAAATTAATGCCCAATACTTAATTTAAATATTTTAAGCCTAATGCTTTATGTACGATCCTATAGGTCTATTTAATGTTGGCGATGAATTAATAAATTAATTCAAAGGCTATAAAAATTCTCTAGCAAGATATTATAGCATTCCAAATTAAATGAAAATGCATATGGCATTTTGTGACCTAATGCAATTTTGCATAGTCCCTTACCCAAAAATATCAGAATTAATATAAGGCATGGAACTAGTCACCCTTATATAAATTAATTCCTTTCTTGATATTCCAGTGACATTGAACTCTCAGATAAATAATGATTACTCATTATTTCATCTCGGTATGGCTATACACTTTTTAGTTCACTGATCAAGTGGCCGATGATATTTTCTCTCTTATTGAGAGGGATAATCCCTTCACTTCTCCCATGCTCTCTAACATGAATCAATGTATACCCAAGCATACCCATACTTGTCACTCTATTATGAGCACGTTAGGTGTATGTCAAAGTATACAGTAATACATAAAGAGTTTCATAGAGATTTTAGGTCTAAGAACTCTGATGCAAAACTTGCATATGAGAAACACTTATGACTTATACCATGTAGTGTTCTCATAAATGGATCGAATCCAGATACCATGTTCTAAACATGTATCTATGATCTTTGATTGACACTCTTGTCCTTATGATCCGTAAGACATAACTCAACTTATCAGAGAGAGCATACTAGTCTTAATTCATTGTTATTCCCATAACAATGATTGACTAGGGATATTTAGAATGATGGCTCTTTTGTTTTAAGGTCTTACAACCATGTGCCTCACACATGATAACTTAAACTGAAACAACATTCTTGGATAGTTCTATCAATTGATATGCACAGGAATACAAAAGATAAAACAAATGCCTCATTTATTAACTCAAATGTTTTATTACAATCTATTGGGGCTAGGGCTTACACTAACAATCTCCCACTAGCACTAGTCCTAATCGGGCATTGCCCTAATACCGAACGTTCTCAAATGAGCTTCATGCAGATTTCGACAAAACTGTTTCATCAAAGAATCTGCTAGATTGTCTTCACTTGCTATCTTGCTAACCTTGACGTCCCCATGATCAATGATTTCTCTGATCAGGTGGTACCTCTTGAGTATGTATTTGGACTTCTGGTGTGACCGGGGCTCCTTTGCCTGTGCTATGGCCCCGTTATTTTCACAGAAAATTTCTAATGGATCTAGGATGCTTGGGACCACTCCTAATCCAAAAATGAAATTTTTAATCTAAACAGCCTCTTTTGCAGCCTCACTTGCTGCAATATACTCAGATTCTGTAGTTGAATTGGCAACGGTCTCTTGCTTCGAGCTTCTCCAGCTGACAGCACCACCATTCAACATAAAAACAAATCTAGATTTTGATCTAGAATCCTGAATGCTGGTTTGAAAAGCATCATCGGCATAACCTTGTATGACGAGCTCTTCTTGACCACCATACACCAAGAAGTGATCCTTAGTCCTTTGCAGGTACTTTAGGATCCTTTTTACAGTAGACCAGTGCTTCTCACCAGGGTCTTGCTGAAACCTACTGGTTATACTCAGTGCATGAGCAACATTCAATCTAGTACATAACATAGCATACATGATAGATCCAATAGTAGATGCATATGGGATTCTACTCATATTGTCCCTTTCCTCTTTGGTTTTAGGGCACTGTTCTTTAGTTAAAGGAACTCCCAAAGCCAAAGGTATATACCCTTTCTTTGAGTCTCCCATACTAAAACGCTTTAGTACTTTATCTATGTACTTTTCTTGACTTAGTCCTAAAAGCTGATTCGATCTATCTCTATAGATTCGAATACCAAGTATTGTCTCGACTTCACCTAAGTCTTTCATTGAGAAACATTTTCCCAACCATTGCTTAACCTTTTGCAATGTTGGAATGTCATTCCCAATGAGAAGGAAGTCGTCCACATACAGGACTAGAAATACTACTATGCCCCCACTAACCTTCTTGTACACACAAGGCTCATCTTCATTCTTGATGAAGTCAAATTCTTTGACTGCCTCATCAAAACGAAGATTCCTACTTCGGGATGCTTGCTTTAATCCGTAGATGGATTTTTGAAGCTTGCAAACCTTCTTAGGATGCTTGGGATCGACAAAACCCTCAGGCTATGTCATATACACATCCTCAAGTAAATTTCCATTGAGGAAAGCAGTTTTGACATCCATTTGCCATATCTCATAATCTTAATATGTAGCTATGGCAAGCAAGATCCTAATGGACTTGAGCATGACTACTGGCGAAAAGGTCTCATCATAGTCTATACCATGAATTTGTCAAAAACCTTTTGCTACTATTCTACCTTTGTAGGTCTTATCAGCTTTAATTTTGCATAGCCATTTGCATTCAATTACCTTAGCACCTTCTGGTTGATTAACCAAGGTCCAAACCTGGTTATCGTACATTGATTGCATCTCAAATTTCATGTCTTCAAGCTAATTTTATAGTCTGGGCTTTCAATAGCTTCTCGATAGGTAGTAGGATCCTCACGATCTACTAACTCAATGGTGTCACTGTTAGTGATTAGAAATCCATATCTCTCAATCACCTGATGTACCCTACCAGACCTTTTAGGTTCTTGTGCAATGGGTTCTTGTTCCACAACTGGTTGTGAACTTGATCCCATTTCCAACTCATCTTGTATACGAGTTTATGGTACTTGAATTTCTACAAGTTCTACTTTACTGCCACTGTCTTTCTTGAGAAGGAACTCCTTTTCCAAGAAAACAGCTTTACGAGCAACAAATACTTTGTTCTCATCTTATGAGTAAAAGTAGTATCCCTTTGTTTCTTTGGGATAACCTACAAATAAGCAGATAGTTGATTTGAACTCTAGTTTATCAGATGTTAATTTTCTTAACATGTGCTTCACAGCCCCAAATTCTGAGAAAAGACATATTGGGTTCTTTCCCAGTCCATACCTCATATGGTGTCTTCTCAACTACTTTAGTTGGGGTACGGTTTAATAAAAATGCAGTAGTTTCTAATGCATAACCCCAAAAAGAGACAGGAAGATTAGCTTGACTCATCATAGATCGAACCATGTCCAACAGAGTTTAATTTCTCCTTTCGGACACACCATTCCATTGTGGTGTTCCAGAAGGAGTGAGCTGTGATATAATACCACACTCCTTTAGATGACTGTCAAACTCTTGGCTTAAGTATTCGCTACCTCGATCTGATCGAATGGTTTTTATACTTCTGCCAAGTTGGTTTTCTACTTCATTCTTAAACTCTTTGAATTTCTCAAAAGTTTTAGACTTGTACTTCATTAGATAGACATAGCCATATCTACTGAAGTCATCTGTGAACGTCACGAAGTAGCTAAAACCACCTCTAGCTTGTATGCTTAATGGACCACATACATCGGTATGTATTAGTTCTAATAAGTTATTAGTCCTCTCACCTTTCTTGTTAAAAGGAATTTTTGTCATTTTTCCATGCAAACATGGCTCGCATGTATCATAAGACTCTAAGTCAAATGACCCAAGCACTCCAGTTTTGTGGAGTATTGAAATGCATTTTTCGTTAGCATGTCCTAAACGATAATGCCAGAAGTAAGTAGGGTTCAATTCGTTTGATTTAACCCTCTTCGTATTAATGTTTTATACAGACTCTTCGTTTTGCAAATCAAGGATATAAAGGTCATTTTGCACTATGGCATTGCCATAAGAAATGCCTTGGCGACGAATATGAGCATTGCCATTTTTAATAACAAAATCAAATTCATCATTATCCAAACATGAAACTGAAATAATGTTTCTACTCATAGCAGGTACATAATAACAATTATTCAAAATAATACAATGTTCGAAAGGTAAAGTGAGGTGATAGTCGCCTATCTCCATGGCAGCAACTCGTGCTCCATTCCCCACACGGAGGTCCACTTCATTCTTCCCAAGTAACCGCCTATTTCTTAGCCCTTGCAAATTTGAACAAATGTGAGAACCACAAGCGGTATCCAATACCTAAGTGGTAGAAATAGAAAGGTTAATTTCAACAACAAAAATACCAGAACTGGACGCCTTGGCTCCATTCTTCTTTTGTTTTTCCTTGAAGAGAGCGCAATTCATCCTCCAATGCCCTATCTTGTTGCAATGGAAGCAAGTGATCTCACTCTCTTTGAGCTTTTGCGCCTTGGGCTTGGATCGGGCCTGAGGTGCACTCCCAACAGACTTGGGTTTTCCCTTTCCCTTTCCCTTTCCCTTAGCGGGTCCCTTCTTAATTCCCTTTTGAATCACCAGTACGGGATTGGTCTTTCGAATGTTCTCCTCAGCATTCTTAAGCATCCCATGAAGCTCAGTAACTGACTTGTTCATTGCATGCATGTTATAATTCATCATAAATGGATCATAAGCAGCAGACAATGATCCTAAGATCAAGTCAGTGGCTAATTCCTTTGGCACTTATACCTCAAGCTTCTCAAGAGTATCAAGATACCCTTTCATCTTGAGTACATGGGTACTAACAGGAGTACCCTCAGCCATCTTACAAGAAATTAAAGCCTTTGTTGTCACGAACCTTTCGTGATAAGCTTGCTCTTGGAACATCTCCTTGAGGTGCACCATGATCGCATAGGCCTCTTGGTCCATAAATTGCTTTTGCAATTTAGGCACCATAGTGGCTAGCATCAAACAGGGCACATCGTTGGAGTCATTTTTCTTGGTCTTAAAAGTTTTCTTTTGAACCACAGAAGTGTTCCTAGCAGGTTCTTCAGGTAAGGGTGCATCCAAAACATACAACTTCTTCTCTTGCTTAAGAACTATTCTTAAGTTTCGAGACCAGTCTATGAAATTGGTGCCATTCAATTTGTCCTTTTCAAGGACCGATCGCAATGAGAAATTGTTATTTAAAGATGCCATTTTCAATCTACAATAATAAAATTTAGCAAGATTAAATGAGGTCTTATTATAATCCCACAAACCGAATTAATATCCCCTTAAATAATTCGCGTTAGTGATTTAATGTGGGCCAAGATCCACTTTTCATAACAACTTATTAGTCAAGCTAAGCTTGTACACCTAACAAGTTAAATTACTTAGGTAGGAAGACTCCAATCATGTCTCGTACATGACTCTTGGATCAAATGGGCTAACATCTTAAGATGTTATAGCACAATCCCATTTATAAGTTGCCTAGGTCCGAGCATCCCATTCCATGTTAAGTCCAACCTACATCCACAACCCATGCCTCACAAAGATAATCGGGCGCATCTAGGACTCCTAGTCTACGTGACCTATGATCGATGCCTTGACATGTTTTGAATTAGGAAGGCAACTTTGTGATTTACTATTTTAGGGATTCATTTTATTATGGCTTACATGGCATACGCTTTGTCATCCATCCATAACATGCATATATATATAATTGCATAAAGTATAGCGTGACAAACATGGGCCCTAAAACCTACAACTAAGATTCTATACTATTACATAAGAATCTTCAAGTTGGGCTTCTCCACTCCGGTGGGCTACGTCTTGATTTACAAAATCTTCAAGTATTTTCTATTCTAAGAAATAAATGAAAACTTTTACAATAAAAATAATGGCTCGCAGGCCATATTTAATTACAAAACCCAGGGCCCATGAATGCACCATGCATATCCATTCATCACACCAAACAAGCAAATAAATATACATAACATTCATGGATCAAACAAAGTCCAATTTTAATTAATTTAGCCAAGCCCATTAATGAAAATTGTGTACTTAAACCTTTAAGAAAAGACCCCATGATGGGCCTGGGCCAAAGCCCAATGGACTAAATCCTCTTATTGAATAAGTTCTCTTAAAAACCCAAAACACGAACTAGTTAGATTTGTGCCATAAATCCACTCTAGTATAATTTCCAATTTTGCCATTTTTAATTTAATGTCATTTAGCCCATAAACATTAAAAATGCATGTAATATGTACCAACATGAATTAAAACATATAATCATGAAGAACATATAAATATACATGGCATTCATGAAAAATAAACAAACAACAATGAATTAGTTATTTAATGCTTATATGATGCCACAAAAATGCACAAACACTTAAATCAATTTTATGAGTCATTTAATCATTTAAATAAGGTAATAAACATTGAGTTAATTTTTTGTACCATTTTGATCTAAATGTGTTTATACCATTTTAATCAAACCAAAACAAAAATTGTTGATTAAATATGTAACAAACACAAACTAGTCATAGTTTTAAGCAATTTTAAAATCAATTAATTAAATTGTCATAGACCAGAATCAAAAACAAATTTAAAATATGTCCATACCTGATAATTAATCTTTAAAAATCACTTACAAACATGCCAAAATCATTTTAAATTTAATTTTGAAAACTAGTTGTTAAACTAGCAATTTTCATGTCAATTAGCACCTAGTTTCGTTATTAACATGTACCATCAGGTATAAATAATTAAATCCGACCATTACCAGCCCTAGTAACATCTTAGGACAGTATATTAACATGTCATATTAATTATGATACCTAACTAATCAATTAAAATCGTTTTTACACCAAAACAATGCAAAAAATTCAAAATGGAAAATTTCAGCATTGCATGTATTTATAAAAACGATTTTTGATTAAATAATTCATGCATCTAAAGCACTAAAATAAGCATGTTTAGGCTCTGATACCACTGATGGAATATGACATGGTATGATGGTGATGATAACACAGCGAAAAAACAAAAAATTTTATCATACATACCATACAATTCCAAAGCAAGAAACGAAACATGCAATTTCTGGGTTGTAAAACTTACAACTTTAGATGCACTTCAATATTTGGTTTTGGTGATGACCAGCAATGAATAGTGATTTATCAACCTTTGATCTTCTTTGCCAATGCCAAAAGAACAGCCTTTATGCCACTCTTCTCTATGTGTACACACACAATTGCAAAGACGACTTAAAATCGAGATTGCTAGCTCTCTGTTTAAGTATCGTGTAATGGCAATTGATTGAAGCTACAAAATTTGAATTTGCACTTCTCTAAGGTTGCTATTACTACCCAAGATCACAAGAGAATGAGGAACAATCCTTTCTCCTTGTGAAAAATTGGCCAAAATAAAATTGTGAGAGAGAGTTACTATTCACGAGTTACTATTCACGCCACACACAAAATTAGGTTTTTTTTTCTCATCCAATATATATATAATCTTATTTATTAAGTGATAAATCTCAAATATACTACCTTAGGATAATTAATATTAGCTAAAGATAATTAATATTTGCCTTTATCACTTAATTAAAATAAGTAATATTTATTGATAAAAACTCTTTTAATTTATCCAAGATAAAAACAAAAGACATATTAACCAAATTAACCACTTAATTAAATAGGAATATACAAGACATATTAATCAAATAAACTACTAAATTAATATAAAGGATATGCCGAAATTCCTTGATTTTTCTCTAGGAATTTCGGCCAATAGTATTACTATTTAATTGATTTATTTGATTATAATTCTTTTAGGCTTTAAAACTCAATTAATTAAATTAATAAAAGACATTTAATTAATTGAAATTAAACCTTGTGGGCTGAATTTCTCTCTCTCATGGGCCAAGGTCCAATAGCAATCTAATAATCCATTACACACATTAATTTGACTTTAATTAAAAGTTCAAATTAATGCCCAATACTTAATTTAAATATTTTAAGCCCAATGCTTTATGTGCGATCCTATAGGTCCATTTAATGTTGGCAATGAATTAATAAATTAATTCAAAGGCTAAAAATATTCTCTAGCAAGATATTATAGCATTCCAAATTAAATGAAAATGCATATGGCATTTTGTGACCTAATGCAATTTTGCATAGTCCCTTACCCAAAAATATCAGAATTAATATAAGGCATGGAACTAGTCACCCTTATATAAATTAATTCCTTTCTTGATATTCCAGTGACATTGAACTCTCAGATAAATAATGATTACTCATTATTTCATCTCAGTATGGCCATACACTTCTCAGTTCACTGATCAAGTGGCCGATGATATTTTCTCTCTTATTGAGAGGGGTAATCCCTTCACTTCTCCCATGCTCTCTAACATGAATCAATGTATACCCAAGCATACCCATACTTGTCACTCTGTTACGAGCACGTTAGGTGTATGTCAAAGTATATAGTAATACATAAAGAGTTTCATACAGATTTTAGGTCTAAGAACTCCGATGCAAAACTTGCATATGAGAAACACTTATGACTTATACCATGTAGTGTTCTCATAAATGGATCGAATCTAGATACCATGTTCTAAACATGTATCTATGATCTCTGATTGACACTCTTGTCCTTATGATCCATAAGACAGAACTCAACTTATCAGAGAGAGCATACTAGTCTTAATTCATTGTTATTCCCATAATAATGACTGACTAGGGAAATTTAGAATGATGTCTCTTTTGTTTGAAGGTCTTACAACCATGTGCCTCACACATGATAACTTAAACTGAAATAACATTCTTAGATAGTTCTATCAATTGATATGCATAGGAATACAAAAGATAAAACAAATGCCTCATTTATTAACTCAAATGTTTTATTACAATCTATTGGGGCTAGGGCTTACACTAACAGAAACAACATTCTTGGATAGTTCTATCAATTGATATGCACAGGAATACAAAAGATAAAACAAATTCCTCACTTTATTAATTCAAAGTGTTTTATTACAATGTATTGGGGCTAGGGCTTATACTCACAGAAAATGCATAATCGGATATAATAACCAAATTGGTACGTCATCTTTCATCTACCCACACGCCTTCTTTCTATTATCATCTCTTATAAACCATCACACAATATAAATTAATCATTACTTAAACAATTAAGTTTTAGTCAGTTTTAATTAAGGGATTTAGTTAGATTTCATATCAATTTGGCTAAAGAACTTAACTAAATTTTATTTGAATAATTAAAATTTATGAGTAAATTTCAATGAAGGATGTTAGCCAATTTCATTAGATTTTACAAATTTGATTAAAGGATTTAATCAAACTTAGACTAAAAGATTAAAAAAATGAAGATAAACTTCAATTAAGAAACTTAGTTGAATCCAAATAATCAATATTCTATGAATTTGGTTGAGGGATTTAGCCAAATTTAACTATTTTATATTCAAATGCAATTTAGCTAAGAAATTTAACTGAAATTATTAAGTGGTCAAAATTGCATGTTTACACTTAACATTTGCATATTTTTATATATTGATTCTTAGTCAAATGGGAGCTTTTTTGTGATTTTGACCACTCTATTATCTAATTGGTGAGAAGGAAGTAATTTATTAATAATTGATGTTGATTTGGAGTAACCATGGAGACTTGGGACAATTTGATTGCAAAAGAGTTAAACTTGGCATATTTGTGTTTTAGCCTTGCCTAAGGTTCAGAAAATGTCGACAATGCAGAGTTTCTTAAGGATTTTATTTCGAACGCAAGTCTAACCTAGCTGCTTAAGATATTCTAGATGAATTTTAGGGATTATTAGCATAAAATTTAGGGATTAGAAGATTATTATTTTAGAAAATTTGGATTGTGTTAAATATTTTAATTTTATTTTCCCTAATTATCTACGATAGATTTACTTTCCTTAATTTTTGGAGTATTTATTAGGGGAAAGAAACGTGAGTTTCTTCTTCTTCCTCCCTCCATTTTTAATTCTATAATAGAGATTTGTGCTTGAATTTTATCAATAATTTTGTCTATAGCCATGAGTGGCCCGTTAAAAATTAATACAAGGGTAGAATTCATCTAACTACTATGAGATTATTCATACTTTATTTTTCTCTTTAATTTATGTAATCTTTATGTTATTTATTATGGTTTAAAGAAATCCCATTTCAATTGTTATTTGTTTTGTGATCAATAAGGCATCTTATTCATTTAATTAAATAACATGTAACTAATTGAAGATATCAAATCCATAATTATTTGGTAAATTCAACGATAAGTGGTAATTAGTATAACAACACTTAGAAGAGTTGATATGTTAAGTAAATACATAATTTGGTTGAATCAGTCTCACTAGTAGATTGGTTAGCTTAGGTTAGGTCTTTCTTGTTTATAATGTTATCAATGAATTGAATTCTTTCACTTATAAAACATTATTTATTGGCTAGGGGGTTAATTACAACCTTACTTAATTAACTTATTAGTATGAAAATATTGGTTAGGAGCATTTGTCTGACAAATATAATTGATCCATTGCATGAATATTGAGTTATTCTTCCATCTATGATCAATAAAAGTTGAATTATATGTTGAGAAAGTCCTTAACTAGAGTTTCTCATCGATTGATTTCATCATAATTTATCTATTGCATTTTTACATTATTATCTCAATCCTTTTTTTATTCTTGATTTATAAAACCCCCCATTTTATTTTTATTATCTAATTTTTGGTTGTCTTAAATTAAATTGGTTCTAAATATCTATGGATTCAATCCTTTTTCATCCTATTTACAATTTATTTTGGTAATAAAAGTCAAGAATTAATTTTTATGATTTCGACACCTATCAAATTTTGGCATCGTTGCCAAATATTAGTTTAACTTGATTTAGTTTCTTCGATAACCATGCCTGAAGTTTAGAGAGAACTTTTGTTTGATACTGAAATTGTAAAAAAAAAAGCCAAGAGATTGAGGAAAGAAATAAGATTGCAAAAAGAACAAGCTACTAGTTGTCTACACAAATTATGGATGAATTGGTGACTGAGTTTATTAAATTTCTAGCTAAATTTGAGGAAATAAAAATGGTGAAATGAACTTTAAGAGAGCTTCATGCACATCCTTTGGAGCAATAGCCACTACGTATTAATTATCCAAATTTGGATATCACTTTTGAGTTGAAATCGGGGCTGATTCACTTGTTACCCAAACTTTTGTTAGGAATTATCGGTTACATACATCTCATACATAAGCGGAATTTATAATTTTTTAACCAATAGATCTGATCTTGACATGAATTTACAATATACTTATTAATAAGAATAAGAAAAATCATCTTTGATTTTTGTTGAACAGTTGATTTTCATTCTCATCAGGTTGTCGCAAACCACAGTGTCCAAAATTGAATATCTCCAATTAGTAATCCACACTAGAGAAGGATTGAATGAAACAACAATGGAGGAATACAAGGGCTGGCTGAAATCCCTTGATTCTAGCAAGGGGTTGTGGTTGCTAGGGTTGAGAGAGTGAGAGAATATTTCTTTTCTCTTAATGTTCACTTCATCCTAAAATCCCTATCACTTGGATTTTTATAGTTAGGTTAAAAAATACAACTTCATAATGGGATTGGGCTTTTTAAAATTGCTGGAGAAATATTAAATGGGCTTCCAGAATTATTAATAATTTATTTGGGCTCAATTAAATTCAATTTAAACCCTTTCATAAAAGACTATGCACAAAACCCACAAACTAGGCCCTTCATACATACATTTAGATTTAATCACCCAATGAATTCCAAATCCACCCAAATTAAATATGTAGGCTCCATAATACTTATGAAATATATTTAATTTATTTTGGTCCAAGAATTAGGCCTCTAAGGCCTTCTATCAGGGTTTGGCATGTAACCTTTCATTTGGAGGGTTTCTGCACCAAAACCAATCTTTTGGGCCTCTTTTAATTTCTCCAATAGATCTATTAATTATTATGTCAGCCCTATAACACTTATAGTCCAATAATAATTAATTATGAAATACAATATTTCAATTAGGTCCATTTTACAAAGCATTTCTAAAAAGTTCTGCGAACAATTTTACTTGATCATTAATTAAACTCTTTAATTAATTATTCTCTTATTCACTTCTCTATTCCCATAATAATATCAAATATTATTATCCTTGTCATTTTACCATTTTATCTTGTTCTCTATATGTGTGTAACCTTTTGGGTTCCTATTAATATTGGCAATATAATATGTAATTGTGAGTTCTATTCAAGACTCACATCATTTAAACTTCTTTAAATCATTTTATCAATCCCTATTGATATTTATGATGCACTATTATACAAGTCATGATTGGCCTCTAGCTAGGCATCATGACTACCCAAATGTCATGAAAGTCAAGTGGTTTGACTATACACTTCAATAAAAATAATTACCGTGCAATTACTCCTTTCACCACTCTTATCTCAATTAGATTATGAGTATGGATTTCTATCAACTCATATAAATCTAATTATGTATGTTCTATTAATTTATCTGTTATTCCTAAAATGCCCTTCATGGATTCCTATCCATCTTGGCATATTACTCTGGCCAGAGATTCTCTAAACAAGATAATTATAGAATCATGCAAGATAACTTCCCTTAATAAATCTGGGATGGTAAATCCTTTGTCAATCACTCAACTATCTTCAAGTAGGTTATGATATACGTAACCTCCTAACTATGTTCACCCCTAATTGGAAGTAATCAGTTATGGAGTCAAAGTATTCCACTTGCTACCTAAGATAACCTTGGTGATCTCAAGTCTAAGGATACTTGCACAACCGCTATGAAGAGATTCCTAACTGACATAGATTTAATATCCATATGAGGATTCTCTTTGCAGGTCTCCAATGAACTTGTTCTTCTAACAAGCATCCGTATGTTAGCTTTGATTACCTTCCATAATCACAATTATGAGAATCACTGCTTGAACTATTCAATAAGCATAACATGTGCTAGTCTGTCCGAATTAACAATGTCCTATCTTGTTAATTCTATGACTAGGGATATTTAGATATTATCACATTTGCATGCAATAGACATCTCACATCATGAACACTTTCATGATTGCCTTTGCAGTGTGTTTATAATATCTAGGAATTCATTTATTAATTTAAGATTTACAAACTCATGTATTTAAACATAGCATTAATAAATGAATGATGCTTTTTATTAAGAATATGAATTCATACATATGAAATACATCCCTATTACATGGGCTTTAGGGCATACTCTCTAACAATCTCCCATTTGCACTAGAGCCAATCACTCATATGTCTTAGACCTATGTTATTTATATGGTGATCGTGCTTAATCTGGGAAAGTGCTTTAGTGAGGGGATCCGCCACATTATCATCTGTGGGGACCCTTTCTATTTTCACATCATTTCTAACTATTATTTCCCTTATGAGATGGTAGCTTCTGAGAACATGCTTGGATCGCTGATGAGACCGTGGTTCCTTTGCTTGCACAATGGATCCATTGTTGTCACAATATAAAGGAATCCAATCAATAATGCTAGGCACCACTCCTAGTTTTGATATGAACTTTTTGATCCAAACTGCTTCTTTGGCTGCTTCCGAAGCAGCAATGTACTGAGCTTTTGTTGTGGAATTAGCAGTTGTTTCTTGTTTGGAACTCTTCCATGTTAGAGAGTATGCCCTAGAGCCCATGTAATAGGGATGCATTTCATATGTGTGAATTCATATTCTTAATAAAAGGCATCATTCATTTATTAATGCTATGTTTAAATACATGAGTTTGTAAATCTTAAATTAATAAATGAAGTCCTTGATATTATAAACACAGTACAAAGGAAATTGTGAAAGTGTTCATGATATGAGATGTCTATTGCATGCAAATGTGTTAATATCTAAATATCCCTAATCGTAGAATTAACAAGATAGGACATTGTTAATTTGGACAAACTAGCACATGTTATACTTTTTGAATGGTTCAAGCAGTGGTTCTCGTAGCTGTGATTATAGAAGATAATCAAAGCTAACATGTGGATACTTATTAGAAGAACAAGTTTATTAGAGACCTGCAAAGAGAATCCTCATATGGATATTAAATATATGTCATTGAGGAATCTCTTCATAGCAATTATGCAAGTATCCTTAGACTTGAGATCACCAAAGTTATCTTAAGTAGCAAGTACTTTGACTCCATAACTGATTACTTCCAACTGGGCATGAACATAGTTAGGAGGTTGGGTATATCATGACCTACTTAAAGATAGTTGAGTGATTAACAAAGGATTCACCATCCCAGATTTATTAAGAGAAGCTATCTCACATGATTCTACAATTACCTTGTTCAGAGAATCTCTAGCCAGAGTAATATGCCAAGATGGATAGGAATCCATAAAGGGAATTTTGGGAATAATGGTTAAATTAATAGAACATACATAATTAGATTTATATGATTTGATAGAAATCCATACATATAATCTAATTGAGATAAGAATTGTGAAAGGAGTAATTACACGGTAACTATTTCTATGGAAGGGTATAGTCAAATCAATTGACTTTTCTGCATTTGGGTAGTTATGATGCCTAGCTAGAGGCCACTTATGATTTGTATAATAATGTATCATAAATATCAATAGGGATTGATAAAATGATTTAAAGAAGTTTAAATCATGTGAGTTTTGAATAGAACTCATAATTACATATTATACTACCAATATTGATAGGAACCTAATAGGTCACACATATATAGAGAAAAGGATAAAATGGTAAAATGACAATGATAATAATTTTGATATTATTATGGGAATAAAAAAGTGAATAAGAGAATAATTAATTAAAGAATTTAATTAATTATGATTAAGTAAAATTATTCGCAGAACTTTTTAGAAATATTTTGTAAAATGGACCTCATTGAAATATTATATTTTATAATTAATTATTATTGGACTATAAGTGTTATAGGACTGATATAATAATTAATATATCCATTGGTGAAATTAAAAGAGGCCCAAAGAAATGATTCTAGCACAGAAACCCTTTAGAGGAAGGGTTTGACGCCGCCTTCTGGTATAAGGCCTTAAAGGCCTAATTCTTAGACAAAAACAAATTAAATATATTTCATAAGTGTTATGAAGCCTACATATTTAATTTGGATGGATTTGGAATTCATTTGGGTTATAAATCCAAGTGTATACATGAAGGGCTTAGTTTGTGGGTTTTATCAATAGTTTTTTATGAAAGGATTTAAATTGGATTTAATTGAGTCCAAATAAATTATTAATAATTTTAGAAGCCCATTTAATATTTCTTCAGTAATTTTAAAGAGCCCAATCCCATTATGAAGTAGGATTTTTAACCTAACTATAAAAATCCAAGTGATAGGGATTTTAGGGTTAAGTGAACAATTAAAAGAAAAGAAATTCTCTCACTCTCTCAACCCTAGCCACCACCCCCTTGCTAGCATAAAGGGATTTCAGCTAGCCCTTGTGTTCCTCTATTGTTGGCTCATTCAATCCTTCTCTAGTTTGGATTACTAATTGGAGATATTTAATTTTGGACATTGTGGTTTGTGACAACCCGATGGGAAGGAAAATCAACTGTTCAACAAAAATCAAAGGTGATTTTTCTTATTGTCATTAATATGTATATTGTAAATTCATGGCAAGATCAGATCTATTAATTAAAAAGTTTAAAATCTGCTTATGTATGAGATGCATGTAATCGATAATTTCCTACGTTCCAAGTAACTGTCCCTCATCCCATTATGAACACAAAACCAGACTGTGATTTACAATCATCTTTGTCATATTTGAAGCTGGCATTTGTATACCCATTTACTTCCAAATTGCCCTGCCCATATACCAAGAATATATCCTTAGTCCTTCTCAAGTACTTAAAGATATTCTTGATAGCTGCCCAATGTTCCTCTCCAAAATTGGATTGGAATCTGCTTGTGACACTCAAAGCAAATGCTACATCAGGAGGTGTACATAACATAGCATACATGATAGAACCAATTGTAGATGGATATGGTATTCTATTCATGTTATCTCTATCCTCTAGTGTCTGCAGACACATAGACTTAGAAAGGTGTTTCCATGCACCATAGGTATAAACCCTTTCTTAGAGAGATCCATATTTAACCTTTTCAATACTTTATCTATATATGTACTTTGAGAAAGACCTAACGAGCTATTGTACATCAATATGTCATCTACATATAGAACTAGGAAGACAATTGCACTCCTACTGATCCTTTTTTTACACACAAGCTTCATCTTCATTCTATGAGAAACCAAACTCTTTGATTGTCTCATTGAATCGTATGTTCCAACTCCTGGAGGCTTGCTTCAATCCATAAATGGGTCTTTAAAGCTTGCATACTTTTTCTCCATTTCCTGATGTGAACCCTTCTGGTTGTGTCATATACACATCCTCAGTCAGATTTTCATTTAGGAAAGCTGTCTTCACATCCATTTTCCAAATCTCATAATCATAATGAGCTGTAATGGCTAAAATTATTCTTATAGACTTAAGCATCGCTACAGGAGAAAAGGTTTCATCATAGTCAATACCTTCTTTTTGATGATAGCCTTTTGCTACTAAGCGAGCTTTATAGGTAACTATCATGTCGGTCTTCTTTTTGAAGACCCATTTGCACCCTATAGGTTTTATCCCTTCAGGTGGTTGAGTTAAAATCCATACTTTATTCTCATACATGGAATCCATTTCAGACTACACAGCCTTAAGCCATAAATCACGTTCTGAACTGTTCAAAACTTCTTGATAGCTTGTAGGCTCATTGTCCTCTACTACAGTTATGCCTCTATCCGAATCAATGTGAAATCTATATCTCACAGGGATCGAATGCATCCTAGTAGATCTTTTAGGATTTTGTGTATAATCAAGTTCAACTATAATCTCATCATTATGAAATTCATTCTCGGGCTCAATCGGTTGTTCTACTTCTATTTGTGGATCTTGAACTTCACCAAGTTCAATTTTACTCCCACTTTCTTCTTGTAGGAGAAATTCTCTTTCCAAGAAGACAACATGCCTTAAAACAAACACCTTTTAATCTAAAGGATGGTAGAAATAATATCCAAACATTTCTTGTGGATATCCCACAAATAAACATTTGTCATACTTAACATCTAGTTTGTCTGACATTATCCTCTTTACATAAGCAAGACTACCCCATACCTTCATATGAGAAAGTGTGGATTTCTTGTTATTACATATCTCATATGGAGTAACATCAACTGATTTACTAGGAACTCTGTTTAACACATAAACAGCAGTTTCTAGTGCATATCCCCAAAAGGACTTAGGCAAGTCTGCTCGACTAATCATGGATCAAACCATATCTAATAGTGTTCGATTTCTCCTCTTAGATACACCATTGTGTTTTGGTGTATATGGTGTATTCCATTGAGATAAAATCACATTATGTATAAGATAATCTTGAAATTCTTGGCTTAAGTATTCTCCACTTTGATCTGATCTAATTATTTTAATACTCTTGCCAAGTTACTTCTTTACTTCATTTCTGAATTCTTTGAACTTTTCAAATTCTTTTGATTTATATTTCATTAGATAGATATATCCATATCTGGAGTAATCATCTATGAAAGTAATGAAGTAAGAGTAACCTCCTTTGGCATATATAGTCATTGGACCACATACATCTGAATGTATTAAGTCCAAAACCATTTTAGCTCATTCTCCTTTACCAATAAAGGGAGCTTTTGTCATTTTCCCCAATAAACAAGATTCACATGTATCAAATGATTCATAATCAAATGGCCCTAAATCACCTTATTTGTGTAATTTGGTCATGCATTTCTCATTTATATGGCCTAAACGATAATGCCATAAATATGAGGTATTTAGATTATCTTGTTTCATTCTTTTAGTATCCACATTATGCACTTCTTTAATTAAATCAAGAACAAATATACCATTCTCAATGATAGCTTTAGCATAAAACATATTGTTCTTAAAAATATAGCAGCATTTGTCTTTTAAAGAAATGTCATAATCGTTCAATAAACAACTGAAAGAAATAATACTTTTGGATAAAGCTAGAACATAATAACAATTATTTAATTCCGATATTAATCCACTTGGAAGAGGCAAATGATAAGTCCCCACAACTGTTGTAGAGATGTTATGTCCTGTAGCTGACTATAGACATATTTCTGCCTTTCCAACTCTTCTACTACTTTTAAGCCCCTGTAGATCATTACACAAATGAGATCCACATCCGGTATCTAATACCCAAGATTGTTTTGAAGCAATAGAATAAGTATTTATTTCAATCATATGAATACCTGAAGTAGAAGCATCAGCTTGCTTCTTCTCCTTGAGCGAATCTAGATAGGCCTTACAATTATTCTTCCAATGACCATCTTTTCCACAATGAAAGCAAGTTCCTTTGGGATTCTCTTTCTTGGCAACCTTCTTCTTGGAACCCACCATGCTTTGGCTGCGCCTTGGTCATCTTCTTCTTCTTCTGCTTCTTGCATTTAGCAGAAGTGACAACCATGACACTTTTTGAATCCTTCTTCAAGGATCCATCAGCTATTTTGAGCATGTTGATTAACTCAGGAATAGTTACTTGGATCTTGTTCATGTTGAAGTTAAGCACGAAAGGTGCATAACTTGGATCCAATGAGTATAAGATTAAATCTATGTATAGATCATTATCCATTACATAGCCAAGTCTACTCAAATGCTCAATACACCCATACATCTTCAATGCATGAGCAGCAGCTGAAGTGACTTCCACCATTTTGCAGCTAAATAGAGCTCGAGCAATCTCATATTGCTCAGTTCTAGCATGAGAAGAATAAAGCTCCTCTAGATGCAAAATGATGGTTCTAGCATCCATCATCTCATGTTGCTTCTAAAGCTCTGAGGACATAGCACCCAGTATCAAACAGGCTGCTGCTTCACTATCCTCCATGTATTTTCGATAAATGTCCTTGATCTCATCAATGACATCATTTGATGGAAGTGATGGTGGATCTTTATCCAAGACATAATGGATTTTTTCAGCTCTGAGAACAATTCTCACTTACCTTATCCAATCAGAATAGTTGCTACCAACTAGCTTGCTATCTAAGATTGATCCTATATTAACATTTGATGTGCTTATGACGATGACCTAGATGTGAAAAAGAAAACATATGAGAGTATGTTCATATATATGTATGCTTTAATTAGGTCCTTAATTAATCCATTTACTCCCACTATTTTATTGCAAATCAATAGCCCTCACTATTTAATCAGAGAAAACCCGATGGTTTTCTTAGTGGGCCAATATCCAATCCTTGATATGAAATTTGACCTTAACTGTGGTCAACAAATCAAACTCTATACCCTTGAAAGGTAGGTATCTCTATACTAATTGTGTCTCTACACAACTATTGGATCATTAGGTTATCAACTCTCTATGCATGCATATCATATATGTATTTCCTAATCTTACCTCTAGAACCATTAGCCTTGACTATGGTTAACAAGCTAATGGGCTAGCTAAGATGACCCATTTAATTAGATTCGAACATATTCAATATAATGTGAGCTTGACTGTGGTCAACAACCCACACTGTAAAGAACTCTGGTTCTCTTCAAATTAATGGAAGGCTTATATACCTTTGTATTAGTTTGAGGGATTTTAGTTAATTAAGTCTCATCATACATGGTTAGCATACATCTTATGCATCCTATATCTATCACATAAATATAAGCATACAAATATGAATAGTTATAGACTTTACTACATTGATCTCCCCGAGCCAAAAAGGAAATCAAAAGGTCAAACCAAGGTAATATGCATGATTCAAACAAGTAAAAATAATTACATTATCTTCAAACTTGTTGGATCTCCATCCGGCCTTTCTTGCTCCTTGATAGTGGTCTCCATTTCTATCTCTAATTCTAATCTAAGTAATCTAATTACATATTATAATTTAAAAAGGAAATACAAACTAAAAACAAGTGGCCAGGACACGAAAGTCCTCATTGGGCCAAAACACGCATTATGCTCAATCATATTGGGAGTTTGTCCATAACTATCCATCATGCCAATCATACACCCTTATATGCATTTCTAATGCATAAAGTAAAAACATATAATGGAATACTAACTTTGTTTCAACTCTTGAAACTAACTTTTGAGTTATTTTAATAATGTGAACAAATTAGGAAACTTTTTTCATTTTGAAAACTTTCATTTTAGGAAACCTTTTTGCATGCATGTGTTCTTGCCTTAATTATCAATCCAATTGATTATTAATTAATTATCAATTAATTATTTAATTAATTAATCATATTAAAAAATTAAAGAATCAATTTTGGGCTTAAAATAAACGTTAGGCCGAAACCCACAATATTAAACCCTAATATGTGTTCACACACAAACCAGTGTTGTGTCTATTGGACCATTTGGGTCTTTTGAAATAGGTCAAGCCCACTCCAGCCCTTAAAACTCATTAATAAACTTAATTATAGTTTATAATATTTAATTTAAATTAGCTCATTGGGCCCACCAAGTCATTCACTAATTTAAACCATGTCCGTAAACATAATTAAACCCATTAAGTGATTTTAATGAATTAAAATTAATCCAATTAATTAAAGGCCTATTTTAATTAATCCAATTAATTAAAAACATATTAATATATCAGATATATCAGATTTATAAGATTAAAAATCATTCTAAATAAGAACACACCAAGAACACCAATTTATCAAACTTTTCGGCTAAACTAGTTTTCATGCAAAACTTGTTCGATTTTAATTTTGTTTGATCCTATGGCCTAAATTCATATATTAAACACATAAATTATTATCAAAATAATTTTAGAATGGATCAATAAAAATTTAATTTAGAACGGCCCCTAAACTTTATTGAAAAATAAAAGCCATTCATGCCAAACACAATGATTCTTTTCTCAAAAGAATCGTTTTTATTTTTCATTTTATATATTTGATCACATACATCCAGAAATCAATAATTATCATTCATTAACAATCAAATCTGATATTTTAAATTTCATGAAATAAATAACTCAAAAATAATAACTATTTCGCAAAATATAGAATTGTAGATTCATGGCAAAACTGAGGCTCTAATACCATGTTGGGAATTATCGGTTACATGCATCTCATACATAAGCGGAATTTAAAATTTTTTAACCAATAGATCTGATCTTGCCATGAATTTACAATATACATATTAATGAGAATAAGAAAAATCACTTTTGATTTTTGTTGAACAGTTGATTTTCCTTCTCATCGAGTTATCGCAAACTACAGTGTTTAATGAGAATAAGAAAAATCACTTGATTTTTGTTGAACAATTGATTTTCCTTCTCCTCGGGTTAACGCAAACCACAGTGTCCAAAATTGAATACCTCCAATTAGTAATCCATAATAGAGAAGGATTGAATGAACCAACAATAGAGGAATACAAGGTCTGACTGAAATCCCTTGATGCTAGCAAGGGGGGCTGGCAGCTAGGGTTGAGAGAGTGAGAGAATGTTTCTTTTCTCTTAATGTTCACTTCACCCTAAAATCCCTATCACTTGGATTTTTATAGTTAGGTTAAAAAATCCAACTTCATAATGGGATTGGGCTCTTTAAAATTTCTAGAGAAATATTAAATGGGCTTCTGGAATTATTAATAATTTATTTAGGTTCAATTAAATCCAATTTAAATCCTTTCATAAAAGACTATGCACAAAATCCACAAACTAGGCCCTTCATTCATATACTTGGATTTAATCACCTAAATGAATTCCAAATCCATCCAAATTAAATATGTAGGCTCCATAACACTTATGAAATATATTTAATTTATTTTGGTCCAAGAATTATCCCTCTAAGGCCTTCTATTAGGGTTTGGCATGTAACCCTTCATCTAGAGGGTTTCTGCGCCAAAACCAATCTTCTGGGCCTCTTTTAATTTCTCCAATGGATCTATTAATTATTATATCAGCCCTATAACACTTATAGGCCAATAATAATTAATTATGAAATATAATATTTTAATTAGGTCCATTTTACAAAATATTTCTAAAAAGTTCTGCGAATAATTTTACTTGATCATAATTAATTAAACTCTTAAATTAATTATTCTCTTATTCACTTTTCTATTCCCATAATAATATCAAATATTATTATCCTTGTAATTTTACCATGTTATACTTTTCTTTATATGTGTGTAACCTATTAGGTTCCTATCCATATTGGCAGTATAATATGTAATTGTGAGTTTTATTCAAAACTCATATGATTTAAACCTCTTTAAATCATTTTATCAATCCCTATTGATATATATGATACACTATTATACAAGTCATGATTGGCCTTTAGCTAGGCATCATGACTACCCAAATGTCAGGAAAGTCAAGTGGTTTGACTATACACTTCCAAAGAAACAACTACCGTGCAATTACTCCTTTCACCACTCTTATCTCAATCAGATTCTGAGTGTGGATTTCTGTCAACTCATATAAATCTAATTATGTATGTTCTATTAATTTATCCATTGTTTCCAAAATTCCCTTCATGGATTCCTATCCATCTTGGCATATTACTTTGGCTAGAGATTCTCTAAACAAGGCAATTATAGAATCATACGAGTTAACTTTCCTTAATAAATCTGAGATGGTGAATCCTTTGTCAATCACTCAACTATCTTCAAGTAGGTCATGATATACCCAACCTCCTAACTATGTTCACCCCCAGTTAGAAGTAATCAGTTATGGAGTCAAAGTATACCACTTGCTACTTAAGATAACCTTGGTGATCTCAAGTCTAAGGATACTTGCACAATCGCTATGAAGAGATTCCTCACTGACATAGATTTAATATCCATGTGAAGATTCTCTTTGCAGGTATCCAATGAACTTGTTCTTCTAACAAGCATCCACATGTTAGCTTTGATTATCTTCCATAATCACAGTTATGAGAATCACTGCTTGAACTATTCAAGAAGCATAACATGTGCTAGTCTGTCCGAATTAACAATGTCCTATCTTGTTAATTCTATGACTAGGGATATTTAGATATTATCACATTTGCATGCAATAAACATCTCACATCATGAACACTTTCATGATTGCCTTTGTACTGTGTTTATAATATCTAGGACTTCATTTATTAATTTAAGATTTACAAACTCATGTATTTAAACATAGCATTAATAAATGAATTATGCCTTTTATTAAGAATATGAATTCATACATATGAAATACATCCCTATTACATGGGCTCTAGGGCATACTCTCTAATAACTTTTGGGTCTAGAAAATGAAGATTTTCACAAGTATCTAAACAAATATCGTGTTGTTTGTTTCATTATGAGACCGCATAGAGTTAATTAAAAGCATGTAAAATTGAGGCTTTCCTTTGTCATTGGCTAATTTGGAAAAGGATTGGTTATTAAATTTACCATTTGGAACAGTCACAACATGGACTGATATGGTGTGAATGTTGCCATGAATTTTTTCTAGCCTTTGGAGCTATTGTAATTCGAAGGGAAATAAGTGGAATCAAGCTAAAAGATTAAGAGACACTTCATGATTATTGGGAGAGGTTTAAGAGATTGTGTGCAAGGTTCCCAAAACATGAGATCACCAAGCAGTCCCTTATTTAATATTTTTATAAAAGAATATTGAGTATGGAGTATGGTAAGGAAGATGATTGATAGAGCAAGTGTAAGAAATCTCAATGATAAAACCCAAGCAAAAGCCCATCAATTAATACAAAATATGGCTACAACTTTAGGAGGTATCAGGATCCTCCTATAAGAGTGAATGAGGTACATTCGTGTTTCATTGAAGATAAACTTAATAATTTAACTACTCTTGTTCAAAATATGTGTAGACGTTGTGACCCGAGGCAGCCTAGATTAGGGTTACCCAATGATGAAGAAATGATATATTTTTAACAGACAACATGAACCTCGAAGCCCCGATTTTGATTTCTATATTTAGTGATCATCTTTTATGGGTTTTAATTTGATTTTCCTAAAGTTTGAGAAATATTTTAGAAAAACATTGATTTTGGTCCCAAGCAATGACAGACAAACATCTGTCATAGAGGGACTATCATACTGGCCTCCCTCAATCTAGGTCAGATCAGAAGACTTTTTTATAAATTTTGGAGAATCGTATAAGGGACGGCCATCTGTCATTCTCATATGCCCGTCTATAAGGTATTTCCAGATTTTTCAAAATTTTTTTATTTTGAAAAGTTGGGAATGAGATCAGATTCGAAAAATCTTACCAACCTAAATTTTGAGGATTTGATCTTTCTTTCTTGAGGAGTTAGAGTTAAAGTTAATCTCTAACTCTTCCCTATGTATTTAAGGAAAAGATTAGGGTTTGTTTAGGGACCCTCTCAGATTTTGGGAAAAGGCAGACACCTTGAGGAAGAGAAAACATAATTATCTATTTTTAGGGACTGTAACACAAAAAACAAAACTTGATACACAATACTTTTTTGTTAAATGTTGAAATCTAAGACTGTGGCTTTAGAGCACACTTTTTAGAGTTACAGAATTTGATTTACTAAAGGTAATATTCTACGCATCATCTCCTTTTTCTCTCTAAACCATATACCATGATCATGTAAGTCTTTATTTTCCTCTTTTATGATTTTATGTTATTTAAATGTTAATTTACAATGTTTGTGTGAGTGCCATGTTCGTGTAATAATTGTTTAACATGTAGAATGGCATGCTAGGTTTTTTGTATATGTCTTCCATTAATAAGCTTGAAATAGTTTAATTTATCTTCTATATTTGCATGTTTATTTACGTTAGCATGATTTAAACTATAATTTATCGTTGTTTACATAGATTTGGCATGCTTTAAGGTTTTAAAATCGCATACTTAGGGTTTAAATTTATTTTTTTATATTTTTGAGTTCAAAATTTATCTTCTATCTATTTTTTGAGTGACAAACAGTGAAAAGGCATCACGGATTGCCATCTTTCAGCGAGATAAATGGGATTTTGTGATGCCCTCTTCTCGTCTCGTCCCTCACCTTTGCTTAGGGTTTTTTTGGTGTCTTGAGGCATCTGTGGCTTTATTTTCTCTTATTTTTAATGTGTGTTAATGCCTTTTATGCTAATTTAGGTCATTTTTGGTGTTTAGTTTCATTTTAGACTCATTTTTTTTACTTTTGTAAGCATAATTTTCTATTATGTGTTCATGTTCTTTTATTATAACATGATTATTTTAGGTTTATTTGAAATTAGTTTAATATTTATTTTCTTTTGATGTACTAATTAACTTGATTTTCTTGTGTTCTTGGTGTAAGCCAATTATTTTATGCCTTTTTTGGAGTTTTTGGGAAAGATGATTCTGCCTCGGGATTCATGCACTACATGGTTCTCTCTCTCTTTTTAATTTCCATTTAGGTTATGTCTTATGTTATTTTATTTTATATTGTCTTATTTATACATTTATTTATTTGCTTTATGTTTTAATTTTCATATTTCATTTTTGGATTATTTATTTTAGGTTTTGTAATAGTTTATTAAAAAAATGATTTTTTTAGATTTAAATGAGTTGAAAAAGAAAAGAAAAAAGAATAATTTTTATTTAAGTATGACTTAATACACCCAATCGATACGTATTATAAAATCAAATCGATTCTTACTTTAACTTTAAGCATTGAATTCCTTGTTTCAATCAGTTAAGAGGAGTCATAAATGTTTTTTATTTAATTAACCTGTATTTTTTAATAAAGTGGACAAATGTCCAATTTTCTAGCCCCAAAATCAACAATAAAAGTAGTGCTTTTTTTTCTTCAAAATTACGATCACTCAACCCATGCTTTATTAAAACTAATAAAGACTCTCCATTCCCCTTTTGTAAAAACCTTATATGAGGGAACTAATGTTCCTAAAACTTAATTGATTCCCTGTTTTATGTATAATGTTTCTATCTTGGGATGATTTACTTTTGTAATAATTTAAGTAGGTTTATTTATTTATCGCTTTATTTATTGCTTTATTTAATTGATTGATATGCTTATTTAATTTGTTACCAATGCATCATGTGTGAAGGGAGGTAGTGGACTAATAAAAAAAATAATTGTAAGAAACACCTAACCAAGATGCGAAGTAAGAGTGATGTCCTGAACACCATTCTCTGTTTAGGCATCAAAAGGGTCGAGAATCATTTCCCAACATTCTGTTGGGTGGCGACTTTGTGATACCTACCTCTTTGAGCCCACGTTACACGCCTTCATATGTTGACAACCAACAATAATTTAGGCCTAAAACTCTTTTTATTGTGAAGTTCCCAATCTATGAGATATAGTAGCCTTAATTCGATCTTGGACCCTAAATGCAAGCCTTCGAGAACCAAATCGAAAATGAGCAAGCTCCAACGTGTGTCACAATATGAGTGTAGCTAAATCCAATCAAGTGCAAGTATATGGAATTTATGCATTTACTAAATATCTAACTTACATATGCCCCATTTTACAAAAGAATGTACAACTACAAGTAAATGCAATAGGTGGATATTCGAGACTGTCCCCTATGAGATATGATCCATACTCCAATACATATAATTGGAAGTGACCATATGGATTGATCAACGACTTCAGTATGTGATGAGGGATCACATGAAGTGATCAATGCCTCAATTGAAATTCTAACATACACATCATAAATAGGTAGACTGGTGGTGGTCTATAGTCTAAATCCAACTCATCCTCTTATCATGATATATGTGTCTCTATGGCTAGCCAATTATATCTTATACCTTTAGTTTCGCTACTAGATACTAAGGGCAAAACTATTTTCACAATTTCAACTAGAATATGTATTATTCTCATTGTTTCTCATATTTTCACATCACGTCACAAATAAACTTCATGTCAGGTAAATTATATTCATTAAATCATTACTTTTCACCACTTAACACATTCACATCAAATAACCATCACATACCATATGGCCATCACGTCTTTTCATACATAATATTTTATCACATTAATTCATCATTCGGCCAATCATTGTTCAATTACTATCCATTGTATTTTTATCTTATTTAATTTCTAATCTTGTTTAAGTGTCTAGATGATACATTTTTACCAAGGTTCCATCAAATTACCCTTATTTTTCTTTATATTCTTAATTCGACCATTACTTATTCTCACTTAATTTACAGATATATCATGTTATATCTTGTACAAAATGGTTAATTTCACCAATGATTTATAATTTCGCCTCTATATAAATTTCATACAATACTTTATTATTACTCCATCAGAATTTTTTAAGTATACACTTAGAATCTTTTAAATTTCATACTATAAAAGGTTTTCATCATATTTTTAAGGCTTGAATCATACTTATCTATTATTATTTTGTTATAATTAATATTTATTCCATCTAATTTAGCATTAGTACCATTTGGCCATTATAAAGTTTTGTTCATGTCAAGTTGTTCAATTCACCTACATCATTCTAAACTTGTTTCACAAGCCTAATTAACACAAATCCAATGTTTAATCAATATAATTCCTTACATAACCTTAACTTCTCATACTTACATGATAGGTATTGATTCTAACTTACTATATTAGGTTATGTTTTCATGTAGTTAACTTTATCAATTTCATTATTTATCATTCAATTTCACTTATTTAGCATTAATTTAAATTTAAACATACTTTATGTGCAAGAACCCTAAGTTACATAATAGGTTCCAATACCACTTTCTAACATTTAATCATGTTTTCATGCATTTGCTTTCACCAATCACATTATTATTTATCTAATTTCATTTATATATCATTAATCTATTTGTAACTCATCTTACACACAAAAATCCTAAATTACATAACCTTAATCATATGAAATAAATTAGTTTAGGTATCCATATACCTATTTTTCCAAGCTCTCTCCTTGTCTTCTCTTCCTTTTCACTTTTTTCCTTCCTTGTTCCTTTGATCTCACTTGATTCTCCTTGTACTTCTTCTTTGGCCAAACCTTTCATGAGTTCTTTCTTCAACATTTCTTCTTTCATAATTCAAAATATACTCCAAACATTAATTTATACCTCAAAATCTATTAAACTCATTAAAATTTCACTGAATTAACTTACTTATTTTTGCTCTAAACCTTTTCTTCACAATTTCATCCACTTTCTCTACTTAAAATAGGTTCTTGAGATGGCTAAAGATGAATGATAAGTGTGAATTATACTATATATTTAGTTTGTTTTTAATATATTCATTGTGTTAATTTAGTGTTTACTTAGTTAATTTAGTAATTAATTTGTTAAACTTGTGATTTGAGGACCTAATTGAGTATTTTGGTGCTTTTTAGGTGTTTATTGAAGGAAAAAGAAGAAATTGAAGGACTAAAAGGAGAATTTCACAAATAAAGAAGCAGAGAAGAAGAATTTCATCGATTTTAAGTCCAGAAAGGACCATTTGGTGGAATCACTTTTCGATTCTACTGAATGGCCCTCTAAAGAAAGAAAAAAAGGACCATTCGGTGGAATTAAAAAGACATTCTACCAAATGGCCCTTAAGAAAGGGGAAGAAGATAGGTATTTGGTGGAATCTACATTCCTACTCTACCGAATGAGTTCTAATTCAAGTTATAGATCTTTTGATTCGGTGGTTTCAAATTCCATTCTCTCGGTTTAAGTTTATCAATTAAAATTGGAATTCTTTTCATATTCGAAAAAGGAAGTTCTTTTTCATCCCAATATGGAAGTTTTGTGCTGTACAAGTTAGGAAGTTAAAGTCCATTAATTTCCTAATTTACTGCCTAAAAATAGAGGTATGAAGCTGCAAAGAGGAAAAAAAGGATGGAAGGGAGTCAAGTAGTTAGATAATTATAAAGTTTTCAATTACGAATTTTTAGTTTTCTATAGTTATTTTGTATAGTAGTTTTATTTTCTATTTTTCTAGTCATAGTTTGCAATTCTCTTTATTTTATTTTTAGTTATTCTTTAATTTTCATCATGTTTGGTAAGTAGTTTTCTTCTTTTGTTAAGGGATACTTGAATCCTTAACTTTTTATTGTAATGACTTAAGTTGAGTTTTATATTCAAACTCAAGTTGATTATTTCTTGGTTTTAAATGTATTCTTATCTTCGATTTTGTTAAAATTAATTATTGGTTTATTGATTCAATAGCTAAAAGTTGATTTAAGCATAATTGAAGATTTGTATGTTCTTGGATTAATCTTTTGAGTCAATGCATGATTGTTTTCTATTTTGAGATGATTGTGTTTTGATAATATTGGTTAATACTAAGAAAGGAGGAACTAAGAATAAATTGAAGTTGAATTTACTTGAAAAAGAGTTTAATGAATGTTTAGGGAGTTAAAACTAGATTTTTATGCTAAGTATTAAATTGTTCTTAATAGGGAATTTGGTATTTAAGAAAGATATTCTTGATTCAAGATATCAGGCTTTATTCATCTAGTTTTTCCATAATCACTTGTGTTACTTTTGTTATTGAGTCATTACAATAAAAGTTGAGGTGGATAGTTCCTTTAGCAAGAGTATTTCAGTTATTGCAATGTGTTTAATTCATGTTTGTCTAATTTTAGTTTTTGTTTTTGTTAATTATTTACTTAGTTAGTTCTTAAATCAAAAAAATTGGGAAATAATCTCAGATTTATTCAATTCATACATAGATATTATTCTTAGCAATCCATGTTCCCTTGGGTTGATCTAGTATACTTGCTAGACACCGATCAAGTTTTTGATGCTGTTGCCGGGGAACAACGGTTTTGTTTTTATTTAATATCTTTGGTTAAATTAGTTTGAGATTTTTTTTATTTTGTTTTTGATTTGGTGATTTTTCTTTGCAGGAAAATTTTTATCCATTTTTCAAGATGATGCAAGATGATGTCTAAAATCATACATTGTTCCTTTTACAACAGCAATTGAATGATTTAAAGAGACAAACAGAGGAGTTCACGAGTACACATGCACCAAGTCCTTATTCACCACCATCCTTTCTTGAAGAGTCTTGTTCTCCATGGGTTTTGGGAGCACAAATGGAAGAATTGAAGAGAGAGATTCAAGAATTGCAATATTCAAAAGAGGCTTGTAACTTAAAAAATCAATTTCTTCTTGACTTGCTTTTGCATAATGATAATAAATTTTTAGCTGAAAGAGACGAGTGGGAGGCTATATTTAGAAGTTAAGAGGAAAAGTTAAGAATCCAAGAGAATAAATTAAAGATTCAATAGGAAAGGTTTAGAATTCAAGAAGACAAGTTAAGAACTCAAGAGAAAACAATCAAGAATCATGAGAGTTTATTAAAGGATAAAGAAGAAGAAATTGAGAGAATGGAATCTAAACTAGAACTCTTAAGTGTTTCATTGAAATTTCACGGTGATGGTGGTAAGGAGGAGGAAACAAATCATTCATTAATGGTGGATAAAGAAGTAATTGGTTTTGATGAATATAAAGAGGAAGATGAACAATTCGTATTTGAAGAAAAGTCATGTGTTTATTTGGAGGATGATGTTAGATCTCTTGTGAAGGATTTATCACCAAAGGAGTAAGAAATGTTCAATTCTCAAGTGGAAGCATTAAATTTAGTCCATTTGAAGAATTTATTTAGGCTAGAAGAGCCAGTAGAGTTTTTTTTTAAGGAACCAAAGGAGGAGTCATGCTTTATTGAAGATATGGAATTTCCAGCTTTGGTGAATTATGACAAGTTTCTTCTACTGATGGGAGAAAATGAGGAGCAAAGTCCGGAGAGACTTATATTTGGATCATAAGCTCGGCCTCCAGAGAGAGTAACATGAGTCGAGCTAGGACTCGAAAACCCAAAACTTTTCTAACTCTTCTCTTTAAATTTTTGTTAATTTTTTTACGAGTTTTATTTTGTTTGTTTTTTTTATTTTTAGTTTAATTGCATAGGTTTCCATAGTTTAATTCTTTTTCTTTATGTTTTCTTATGTTTTACTGTGTCATTCAATTCATGAGTTAAGAGTGAGAGGTTGAAATAGAAGAAAATTCTAATGAGACTTATGCTTAATTAAGATGTACTTCTAGTAATAAAAGAACTCATATGTTTTTAGGGTGCCAATTGTAGGAAACAAAATTTAGTTGAACTTGAGCATGTTTTTCATTAGAGAGGTATAATATCTTTGTGTGCTTTATGAACTTAGGGAGAGTAATCATATGCTAAGTTAGAAGTGGGTTTGAAATGCAAAATAGCAGATGTTTATGTTTTATATTAGATTATTCATGAGTTGTTGCATTTTGAGTTGAGTTTGTATAGAGGGGTAACTTAAGTTAGCTTGGTTTGAAATGATTAAAATAATTCGATAGGATTGATTGATATTAAGCAAGAGCAAATTAGAGCAAAAGAGCTAAAAACCAAGTGAAAACCAAGTTAGAATTGTGTGTAGTAGTGTTTTGCTATAAAGAAAAAAAGAGTTCAATTGTGCAGAGGCATAGAATCTAGAAGAATAGAAATTAATTCTATAGAATAGATTGCATGATTCCACGAAATCTATTTTCACTCCACCGAATGAGGGATGCTTGTATTTATGCTTAATTGTTTTAATTTCTGCCTTTGTAATCCAGTGAGGAAACATTCAGTAGATCAATTTTGATTCCACCGAATGGTGATTCATCATCCCACCGAATGCCCATTTTCATTCTAGAGAATCTTGCTTTCTTTGTTTTCTTATTTTTGGCTTTAACTGATAGTGGAAGACCATTTGGTAGAATCAAAAAACTCATTCCACCGAATAGGTCTTCTAATTCTATCGAATTGGCCAATTTTAACTCACACATGCACACAAACTTCATAATTTTCCTTCTCTTTTTCATTCTTTCTTTCACTCACAATCTCCTTTCATGTAGACACACTGTCCCATCACCCCTTTCACATTTAAACACCATAACTCACCCACAAGCCACTCTACTCCACTGAAACCTTGATCCATAATAGCCACAATTCTTTCCCTCGCACATGCACTTAAATTATATGGTATTTTGTATCCGATAAATAAGCATTCAATAGGATTAAACAATTGCTAATATTATTTATAGATTTGATTTTTTTTAGGAATGCAGAATAAGGTTTTGGGAAGAAAAATGTTAATGAGTTTCTCGTTGTTTTAAAGCTTCGAGAGGCGCTGCCCTTCAACCCCGCCCAGGGGCTCTGCTCCTCAGGAACCCCATAAGGGACACCCCTTAACCCCACCCGCTAACCGGCTAGTGGACCACCATGTTATTTAATCATAGCACTTTATATGTCATTCAAGTTTTTACTTGCAATTTTAATACGTCATTTTTTTAGGCAACTAGTTGAGCATGATATTAGTACACTTGCATGTCAATTACACAAGGTTCACTCATTGTTTGAGGTTGAGTTTTATTTTCATATTTTGGCTTGCTTATGGTGGAAATTGCTTAGACTTAGTTTTTTGTGTGCTCAATCAACTCACACACTTTCCTCATCCCGGACACTCATATCAAGCTGTGGTTTTTCTTCATTTTCCATTCTCATTCTCATTAAGTAAGTACATTTTGCATTGCTTAATTTTTTAAAATTTATTACTTAGATTAATTGGAAGGAATTGGTTGATGGCCTTGAGCTCTAGTTGTCTTGTTTCTCTTAGGATGAATTTTTGAACTTTAACTTTCAGACACTTATTTCTGCTATTTTGACCTCTGTAGTGGCCCTTAAGAGAACGATGAATGTTGCTGCTTCTAGTCCTTTTAGACTATGCATTCTTACTTTTGTTGATCCAAAAAGTGTTGGGAGCGGTTACTACCACCACAGCCTCCAACACCACAGTAATCTAAGCTCAACATTGCTGAAGACAGCAAAATTTTAAAGAGGACGATAGAGCATAGATGAAATTGGTTTTGAACTCAGAAATTCAGGGAAGTCCTATCATCTTGTTCATGAATTGTTTTAGCTAGTTTGTCTAGTAGTCTTGTTTTTGTTTAAGTTTGCATACATTTTTCATTTTAGTTTTTTATGTTAGTTGAGTAGTTTAGTTCACATATCATGTATTGTACATTTAGTTTAATTTGCCCTAGTTTTATTCTAAAAAATTGAACATGTTAAACTTGAATTTAGAATGTGCAATGTTTAAAATTTTTGTTAGGCATTAAGACAAGCATGTTATTTAATAAAATTTTAGCTAGTTTAGCATTCAACTTGATTTATATTTGATAGTTTCCAATCTTTGAGCACAAAAGACTAGTTTTTAAATAAAAAAAATCAATGTATTGAATGGTTAAGTAAGGAATTTTAGAGCACTAGAATCTTCATCATCACCCTTCAAAGCATAAAAATAACTCAAACAACTTAGAAAATGATCTAGGCAATATTTTTCTTGTTGAGCTATGTTTAGACTACTTTTCCACCTTTTTGATGTATTTGACCCTTTTTAGACAGTTTTAGCCTAATGAGGCATGCTTAAAGTGTGCCATGTTAATTTTTCTTGTTACACTCATTTTATTAACCATATAGCTTAAACAGCCTTTATCTTCCCTTCTAAGAATTGGCCACTCTAGGATTGGGATGGATTAATGTTTTTTTTTTGGATAATTGAAGAGTGTAGTAGAAAAGGTTCTTGGGATACTATTATTGAAGTTTATTGTTGAAGTCAAGTAAAATAGTGTAAAGATTGACTTTGTAATTACCCATTTTATCATTGTATTGCTATTATATATATAAAAAAATTAAAAAGAAAGAGAATAAAAATTTTGCAATAAAGCTAACAGTATATGGAAAATCTTAAGTGTGGGGTAGTTACAATGGAAAGCAATTAGGACTTCAAAAAGGGGATGAATTGTGACTATAAAAGAGTTTCAATAGTTTTTGGTCTCAAGGGTACTTTTAATATGCACGGATATACAATTTGGCTTAGCACTATATTTTTGAGTTAATGGGATGAAATTTTAGAAATGTTAATCTATCTTATCATAGAGTGGCTATTCTTCTTGCTTATCTTTTATCCATTCTTTGATAACCAACACCCTAATCCCATTACAACCCTTGAAGACCTAAGTGATTTTGAGTTTTGTTTTTGAGTTATTTAATGGAGATGACCTTCGGATTCCGGTGCTAAAGGAGAGGCCTATGGTGTTTCTAGAGTTTCAAGCACGAAACCATTTATACACTTATGTGTACATTCATTCTAAGCTTGGCTATGTAATTGCATTGGTATTTTGGTTTTGAAAATGCCTTAAAATGTTTTGGTCTTGCACACACATATGGAAAGTAGCTTATATTTTCTTGATTGAATCTATTTTAGCTAGATTTTGTTAAGTGCTCTTGTTAATTGCTAAATATAGCTTTGAAATCCATAATTCTTGGTTAAAGTTTGACTATTTTTAGGAGTTGATTTGTTCAGATTTCCTCGGGGGCGAGCAAAGGCTAAGTGTGGGGTACTAAATTTAAGGCCTTAAAATTATTTAAGGTGTGAAATTTGGTGGAATTAAGTGGAAGACTTTGGGAAAAAATGGAAAACATGGGAGATTGTGAAGGATGACTAGAAGGGAGAAGAAAGTGGGTGAAATTACTGGAAATTTCTGGTTTCTTAGCCTTTTATACCCATCCTAATTGCGCAAAATCATATCCAAACAATTTGGGTTTAACCAGTTAGGCCCAATTAACTAATTAATCAATATTTTGGCCCAATTATTTTTCTACACTTCTTTTGCACCATTTCTCATAAAAATATGTCCATAATTATATAAAAATATTTATTAGGCTACATGAATATTTTTAGGTCAATTTGACATCATTTCCCTATCCAATAAACTTTCACCAATCCGAAAACTCATTTTTTGATGTCACCATAAAATTAAATTTTCACTACCAAATATTCCTCCATAATATTTAAAGTGAATCCATGCATTCAAATTATTTTTCAAAGGCCTCTAGCATTATTTTTAAGCCCAATCAAAGTTTTAGTCAAATCTTAATATGAGCCAGGTAAATTTTTCACTGAGCCTTTTGAGGGTCTATTTGACCTCAATTTCACCTCAAATAATACCACTAGACTTATAATGAATTGAACTTTCTAATGGTGAATAAAACTTTTTATGGGTCTCAGGTGGTACTATACACCTCGGTTCACCATTCATGGCCCAAAAAGTACTGTTCACAAAAACTAAAATTTGGGCCATTACAGGATCTACATATTAATTTTCCAAGGCACATGATTATTGCCCTATGATTTAGAGTTAAGTAATTTTTAATTTTCTTGAAAGCTTAGATATAAGGTTATAAATTTTGTGAAGAGAGCTAAGCCTAATTACTATCATGTTTGAATTAAATTTCCCTTATATTTTATTAAAATTTTAATTATAGAATTAGATAATATATTTTATGATTGAGTTTTTAGTTTCTATTTACATGTATTGTCATTTTATGGTCTATTGAATAATACTTTATATTTTTAGCAAACTTCTTTTGTTTTTCTTCTCATTTTGTTAAATCTAAAAAATGTAAATGGAATCTTCAAATTGTAGTTAGATGTATAATTGGCAGGATGGAGGAGAAAAGGCTAATTTCTCATTCTTACATGTAATAGAGACCTTTTTTAAATTCATCATTTCTCATCCTAAAGAAGTAAGTGATGATTATATTAATGTCCATGCAAAAATTATAAGAACCGAAAGCTCTATGATGTTGATAATGTTAGATATCACCTCTTGAGTGTAGGATTTGTTCAAGATTATTTGGTTTGAAATTGCCTTGGCGAAATATATGTGATGGATTATGAATCAAATCCATATGAAATAATTAATGAAATAGTATTTGGTTCAGAGGTAATAAATCCATACCAACAAATGGTATTTGATACAACTAGGCCTAATTTTAACCCTAACACCCAATGGCAACATTCTAATCTAGAAGATCAAACTACCTATAGCCCTTACCAAACTGGCCCATCGAATCCTAACCAGTCTGATCCATCAAATCCTAACCAACTCAGTCCATCAAATGTTTATGTAAATTCAATGGATAAGGCTCCTAATCAACAATCTCAACAATTTTTTAACCTTCTTAAATCTAGTAATGCGAAGTTGTATCCTAGCTGTGATAACTATTCTCAGCTTTTTATAGTTGTTTGGATGTTGTATTCCAAATTTGAGTTTAATTTACCAGAGAGCTTTTATGATGTAAATGTCTAATTTTTTAAGGAAGCTTTGCCTAAAGGCAACATATTGCCTAACAACTTTTACCAAACAAACAATCTTGGACAAAGCTTAGGAGTACCTGTCCAAAAGATTGATTACTACAATGAGAGATGTATGTTATATTAATGTGAAAGATGTAAACATAACACATTACAAGTTTTGTAATCACCCTAGACACAAAATGTGTAATTTCATAAACACAAATTCACAGCTTATAAAAAGATGTATTACCATTCAAAAGCTACGGCAACACATTTGAAATGACATCATAACCATGTAAAAAATAAAGGGGTTATGTAGCCTTCATCAAAATTTCCAGCTTGGAAGCATTTCAATGAAATTAATTCTTTATTTGCTGTTAAGACTACAAATATCAGGTTAGGGTTATCCACAGATGGTTCTAAACCATTCAGACAATATGGTGGGAAATACTCTTCATAGCTTATAATTGTCATGCCTTACAACCTACACCACCTTGGATGTGCATGAAAAAGGATTATATGTTTCTAACTATCATTATTCCTGGCCCTAAAAATTGAAAGTAGAAAATTGATGTGTTTCTACAGCCCTTGATTCATGAGTTAAATGAATTATGGGTTACTAGAGTGTGAAAATATAATGTGTCAAGCAAGAAAAACTTTCAAATGCATACTATATCGATATGGATAATCAATGACTTTTCAGCATATCCTGTGATGTTTGGTTAGAGTACATTTGCAATATGACAATCATGAGAAATTTATTCCTTCTGATCATCCATTTAGGAGAAATAGATGGAACTTTAAAATTAGGCATGCTAAAACAAGGCCACCTGAACTATTTAGAACATGGGAAGAAATTCTACAAAAGATTGATCAGTTGGGTCTAATCAAAGTGATTAAACTTGATGCAGATGAGGCTAATGGGAAGATATGTCAGTATTATGGTTGGAGGAAACAAAATATATTTTAGGATTTGCCTTACTAGAAAACAAATACAATTCGACATAATCTTTATGTCATGCATATTAAGAAAAATGTCTTTGATAATGTGATTAACATAGTTTTATGGAAAAACCAAAGATAATGTAAAAGCACACTCAGATTTAGACTCAGATTTAGAAAAATATTATTGCCCTCCAAAGTTGACAATGGATCCAGAAATTGGCAAATATCTAAAAGCTTGTTACACCTTGATTAAGTAATCAAAAGAAGTATTTTTTAAGTGGTTAAAAGAACTTAAGCTTCAAAATAGATATGTTCCAAACTTAGTTCATTGTATTGATATGACAAAGCATAAATTATTTGGAATAACAAGCTATGATAGCCATGTATTTATGGAATGATTGACTCCTATTGCCTTCCGTGAGTTACTTTCTCCCAATATGTGGTAGTTTTTTAAGGAGTTAAGCTTATTTTTTTATGGATTTTACATCCATTGCTCTCCATATTGATGACATAGAGACATTAGAATCAAACATCCCATATGTAATTTGCAAGATAGAAAAGATCTTTCCTTCGAGTTTTTTTTTACTCAATGGAGAATGTAGTGATACAATATCGATGGATGTATCCTTTTAGGAGGTAAGTGTTAATAAAACTAAAATTATACTAGTAAACTTGCTATACAAAGGCATGGTTCAATTAAAATTATCTCTATTCACCAAATACAGGTTCCTTCGAACTCTTAAGAAAAAGATTGAAAATAAATCAACAATAAAAGCATCTATTTGCAATGTATACTTTTTCTTAGAGTCATTTAAATTTTTCTCACATTACTTTAAACCTCAAGTCAACACTCTACACTAGTATATTTCTTGTAATGATGATGGTGATTGTGAGGAAAATAAGGTGGAAATTTAACAATTTTCACCTACCCAAGCCGATCTAGCTCACAACTTATGAAACGATCGAACCTTAACATCAAATAAGTATAAGGTAGCTTATACTTATATTCTACTAAATTGTAAGGAGGTTAATCCATTCTTGAGGTAACAAATATTATTTTATTTAAATATGTTGCTCATTAACATGGATGACATCTTAATTTTTTTTAATTCATTGTAATGAAGTATATATTATGAAATTTATGCATGAAAAACCCTTATCTTACACCAAGTTAATTAGCGGTAAGTATCAAATGTTATTTTTCAGACTGGTTCAAATTATATGTAAGCCCATTATAATATTTTTGTATGACACATCAATCTCATTTAAGATGTTAGTGATGATAACTTGTGTATGTTTTATTTCAAAATAAGTCTGTTACAAGAAATTCATAATGAATATCTCTGTAGTTTGTCACAATAACCATTAGAGAGAGTAAAGTGCTACTCGATGTACTTTGTAAATGTAAACAAATTTCACTATAAAAGTCATGGTTCTAAGAGATGTTCAATAAATGATGGAGTTTGTGTAAAAGGGTCCAACTTAGGTGATAATATTGGTGACTACTATGGATGGATTAAAGAGATCATAAAGATAAAGCACTTTTTATTACCAATAAAGCAGACAGTATTATTCAAGTGTCAATAGTTTGATCTAACTTTAGATGTTGGTGTTAAGGTTCACAGTCAATATGGATTAGTTAATGTTAACTAACATCTTTGGTTCAACAAATATGAATTTATCCTAACAATTGAAGCAACTCAAGTGTATTATGCTAGATATCCTATTTTAAGAATGGATAGAGCAAGCTAGTTAGTGGTGTTTTTTATTAAGCCAAAGGAGATCATTGAGATGCTAGAAATGACATAGCTATTGCATATTCCAATGCATTCCAAATTAAAGAGGTTGATGTGTATGAGATCAATATGGATGTCAGTACTAAAGAGTATATGGACTTGAGTGTGTGACATATGTCGAGCCCCCTCAATGCCTCATGGTGAAATCTAATTTGTTCTTAGAGGCCCACTTTTAGGGTCAATGACTGGATAAGGTTCATAAAGTTCGTAAGATTGGCCATTTCATAATAGAAAAGGGATTCAAACCAATTTGCCAAGTTTTGATTCTCAAAAAGGCATGAAACAACATCTCAAGGTACCCCTAATCCTATTATTAATGGTCAACTTATGATGTCCTCTAAGTAGGCTCAAGATATAGGTATCATGGAGCCACCACCCAATATAAAATTGGGAAATGATTTTAACCTCATGATGCCCAAACTATATATGGTTTGGAACATTACTCTTACTTATATCAAAGCTAGTTGTTTTTATAATTGAGTTTTAATATTAATACATTATCTTCTTCTCACAAAATGCATAAACATAAGAAAGCAATAAAGTAAATAAAAGAAATAAAAATTACATAAGTAAATTGTCCAAAAGATAAAGAGAATATCATACATAAATAGGGCTATTTGTTCAAGGTGGGAATATTGGTTCCCTCATGCATATTTTACGAAAAAAGGTGAAGAATCCTTGTCAATTTTTAGAAAGTGTGGGATGAGAGATCCCAATTTTGATAAAAATAAGGATTATTTTTTATGTGCAATTTTAGGATGAAAACTTGGATATTGGTCTATTTTATTAAGAAAACTCAATTTATTAAGTAAAAAGATTTAAGTTAATTTTTATTATTAATCATACAAAAAGAATCGCTTTATTACTAACTATTACAACCCTAACTAAATCCAAATAAAACAATAAAAATAAATAAATAAATAAATAAATAAGAACAAAATTAAAACCATCCCAAGAAAATCCTCCAATGCATTTTGGCCTTAAAATCCTAAAAGCCCGTGCAAATATTAAAATACTAAGGTTTTAGTATTTATATCAAGGAAAGATTCCAAATCTTTTCAAAATAGAATTTACCTTAAAATCTACCCTGAAATCTATTAAAAATCCATCAGAATTTGCCCATTAAAAATATATCTTAACCAAGTCTTCAGCGTCTGGAAAATATAATTGCTAGAAAATCCCAACAGACGGGCGTTTGTGAGTGACCGACGGTCGGTACCCAAACCAGCCACAAATGACAGAAAAGACTCAAAATGTAGGGTTTTTTAAACTCATTTTCATTCTTTAGAAATGTAAAGTTAAAACTCACAAAAATATTTTTAAAAATTCTAAAAATCATGGACGAAACTCGAAGTTTGCATTTTCCATTTAAAGTACGAATAGTTTTTCCTCATAAGGTAACTCTAATCTGGGCTACCTCAAGACCCGATATCTATAATGTGACCCCTTAAGGGAGATCATTGAAATTGACAACATTGTTCAAGTTGTCTAAAGACTTGAAGACAAAGATGAAGAATAATCTACAGATTATGATCGTAATGAAGACGAAGAAGAGGAATTTGAATAGTCATTAAATAGTGACTAATTAAGTGTAATTTTTAAAGTAATCATATAATAACATGTTAAACTTTGTTATTAATTTGACTATTTAACAATCTAATTTCTATGTATAGTACTTATAAAAATACAAGTTATATATGTGAAGAAGATATATGTAAAGTTTAACGTTATATAGGTATGGGTTGTGTTATAAGACAAGCAATTAGAGATCGAGACGGTCGATCTAGAATGGATTCAACTAATCCACCTTATAAAGATATGCCATATAGCCTTAAAGACCCTGCAACAGTGGCTACACCACCTCCTCTTATGATAGATTCACCTATTGGACCATGTATTACACCAAATCCCATCTCTATTCTCCCTGCAATGGATACTCCACAATCTGATCACATTTTGGCATCAACTCTTACTCCCCACACTACCAACAATACTACATCAACCAGATGTAAAAAAAAGTAATGGAAATACTAGTAAAAGGTACATAACTATCAACCTATAAAGAATGTGAATGTATTCATCTAGCCAAACGATGAATATGTTAAAAATATTTATGCTACTGCAATACTTTTCTATAATATATTTTTAAGGTCGAAACTTTCCTCCCAATGCTTTGAGGTTATATATAAAAGATTTCATCGATGAGTAAATATGAATGGAGTTAGATGGAAAGAGTTTTTCAGAAAAACCAAAGAGTTATATTAGGGAGAATTCAAGGTACATGTATATCTTTTTTATCAAACTTGATGGTTATTTTCATTCATAAATTATGCATTTAAGTTATATTGAATTTAATCTATAATTCTAATTAATTGCAAACTACTTGTAATATAATTGCAAAAGAAATGTTATTGGGAGGTTGAGAGATAAAGGTTGCACGTCATTATAAAGATTACGTTTAATATGTAAAAGAGGCTAAAGAAAAGTTGATAGACTTTTCAAAATCTGTGTGGATCAGGTGGAATTAAATTTTCAATCTGCCTACATGCATTAAAGTGTCAAAGCAAAAAAGCTTGATTGTTATGGAGCATCTAAGACAAACTCTGGGATCATACACTGGTGGTTCAATTTCTATTGGTGAGCATATCTCATGATTGGTAAGTATATTACAAATATATTTAAAATTTAACATTAGTGAGCATACCGATTTTCATAATATTCTATAATTGATATGGTGATTTAAGTAAGCTAAAATTATGTTTATTAGAACAAAAATTCATTTTGAAATCATTGATTTAAAGTGCAATTTTTTGTTACATTTGATATTCTATTTATGGTGATGTTGGTTATTCTTGATAAGCATAGATTTTTGGACTGCGATGACCTATTTTGATGTGTTTATCATATAAGAATGAGTCTTTTTCTACATTGCTCTATTTTACATAAGTTTGCAATTTCCTTTTATGAATTAACCACTGCTTATAATGATTGTATGCATCGAAAATCCATATTTGATGGGATATTAAATGTGAAAGCAACTTAATAGCTTGTTTAAGTACGGGTGAATTGATGGGAAGGGTAAATAAAGTACCACATTTTATTTTGGGATAAAAAAATTAAGGTTATGGAAGGGAAATTTTCCTTAAGTGTCTAAATACTCCTATTTTTTTATTCCTTTTCCAACAATAGGTTGTAAAATGCTTAACATATATATTTATATATATACATATATGTGTGTGTGTGTGTGTGTGTGTGTGTAGGTACATATATATACATATGTGTGTGTGTGTGTGTGTACATATATATACATGTGTGTATGTGTGTGTGTGTGTGTGTGTATCATTTATCTAGTCCCTATTAAAAAAATATACATATATATATATGTATGTATGTATGTATGTATATTTTTTTAATAGGGACTAGATAAATGATATATATATATATATATATATATATTAACAGGGACTAGATAAATGATATATATATATATATATATATATATTAACAGGGACTAGATAAATGATGATAGTTTTTGTTCAACTGATAGTTTGTAATCAATTGCTAGCTTATATTGTACATGATATAGGAAAAGCAGACTAGCCAACTGCCTAGACTTCTTGAGGCCTTCCCACACACACACACACTGTAAATCATAATGGGGAAGACCTATATGGCTAACTGTAGCATGGAGGTGCATGTAAGTAATATTTATAGAGGGCAGATTTCTGACCCCAAGTAGAGGTAAAAAGGCCACAGTACCACTTGATCAACCAGGGGCATCATGGGATTTAAGTAGTTGCTTTTGTGTAATAAATGGCTTTGGATGTTGACTTTTTTCTCTGATTGTGTTAATGACATGAGTTTTTCTTATGCTCGCAATATCTTGTTTATTTACATCATGTATAGTAATAATAATAGTACATTTTTAAGACATTAAATCAATAAACACAAATCTTTGTCCAAATCTAATGGAAGAGGCATTCTAATTGCATGTATTATAACTCCTGAAGTGAGATTTAAGAGAATAAAAAAAAGGAAAAAGAAAAAGAAAAAGAGAGGGTATTTACCTAAACCCAAAGTGATACTAAGAGTCGATAAAGACACGTTGCTTCCATAAAGTTTGTTAAGTTATGAAGACATAGATATTAACCACAATGTAAGACCAAAGTACGCTGAAAAAGGCATAATCCAGAAGGCTACTTAACTTCTAATCATGAGGAAAAGCATTATGCTAGGATCGTCCTCTATGTATTGAAGACAAATTCTCCAACATGCATGGATAAAAGGTGTTCCAGTTTCTTTTTTGCAATCCCAAGAGAGCTACCCTTCCACAAGACTAAGAATAGTTCCTGAGATTGTTATAAACCCACATGCCTTTCCTTCACTTCAATCTATAGGGTAACTTTGGAAAAGGGAGTTACCTGCGGTAACATGATGAAATACACCACTCCTTTCCCCACTCTATCAGTTAAAACAATCACAAAACATCTTTATAAGGCTAGGCTTTGTCGATGAGGAAGTGAGAGAATTTACATTGTCTTTTTGAGTCTAGTATCCTATCAATAATTGATCCAACGGGCAGTGCCAAATGACTAGAAGGTTAAAGACCTCTATTACTGTGCTTACAAGTCTGCAATTAGTATACCTTACGGCATGTACAGTTTCATAATATAAAACTGAAGCACACTAAAGGTCAAGATCACAGTATAAAATTGAAGCATAATGAAAATAAGTTATGAGGTACACTTACTGTGAACTGAACATGAGTGGATGGAAAGCAAGCTATAAAGTACACTCATTGTGAACTTGACATGGGTGGATGGAAAGCAATCTGTGAAGTACACTCACTGTGAACTCTACATGGATGATGTAATGAAGGTTAATATACCTTATGGTGCCAATATATTATGCAAGGGACCCTACTGATATGAGCCTAAATAGCTCGTATTTAATCCATGTTTTGTTACCAAAATAATATTTAGTTATATTAAATTGTGCTAGAATTAGGTGTGTTTAATATTTTTGTCAAGTTTTGTGTATGTAGGAGAAAAAGGGAGAAAATGTGAAGAAAGAGTAGAATTAAGTGAAGAAAATAAGTGTTCTGCCGTAAGGGCGATAGGGGATGCTTGACTAGAAAGAAAAAAGATATGAGGAAGAAGAGTGTTCTGTCACGAGGGCGACATGTGCGGCGATCACGACAGAGGGCGATTATAGGCAGTTAAGCTTGAAAAGTCACGTAAAAGGACACCAAGGTTCACCGAGGGTTGCATACCTATGGAGAGGCACTTGAAGGGACTTGATGTTTGAAAATCTATAAATACCCTAGAAGTTATAATCAATAAAGGGATCTAACATTTTTATTTTTCTTATTTAAAATTGTAATTAGAGAACAATAGTTGTAGGTTTTTGTTTTAGTTTTATGGCTTGAAGAGAAGACAAATACAAGGGAGAAGACTACACTTTGTGAAAGGAAGAAGGGTTGAGAGATCTCCTTCTTTTATTTCTAATATTTACTTCTTCTTTGTTATTATTATGAATTCTTTTTAAGAACTTGAATGTTGTTATTCATATTTAATCATTTCTCTTTCATTTATCTTTATATGTAGGATTTGCTATTAAAACTTTATTAGTATCATTATAAGTTAAGGAAAACGACCTTAGATGGCAATTCCTTCTTTGAAAATCATCAAAGTGGTTATAAGTAAAAGAGTTAGCGAGAGCAACATCTTTCTGAAAGTTAATAGAAAATTCATTATCAAAGCATAGTTTGAGAGATTGCATGTGGAGATAGTTGTTATAGGTTGGTTTTTATTCTTTGAATGTGTGTTTATGTAATTCTAGTCTAAATGCAAGAGCTAGGATTTAGAACCATAAATGCATGTTTAAGGCATAATCTAGTCTAAATACGAGAGCTGCGACATAGAATAATCTTCCAACTTGGCTTGTATGATAAAGATTAAATTCTAAATAAAAGATAAATAACAAGTTCCATATTTATGTATATGTTACATTCATCACATTCATAAGTCTTATCTGATCATCATTAAGGTAGAATAGAATTTAATTTAGTTTAGTATAGTGTTAATAATAGTTTTAACTTACAAATTAATGAGAACTGCAAACAAAATTAAAATTGAGTAGTAATAGTGTACAATTTTAATTAACATTCCTCGTGAGATCAACATCTTTTATACTATAATCGGTATACCGTATGCTTACGGAATTGATGCCTAGAAAAAGCACATCACCTACGGTACCAAGCTATTGTGTCAGAAGCCTTTCAACAAAGGGATTTACTACGAGGTTAGTGTACCTTATGGTGCCAAGTTGTATGCCAACAAACTAAAAGGGGTTCCATGGCAAAAGACTCTAAAAAAGAAAAAATAAAAAAGAGAGAATAAAAGCCAGCAGGTTGAAAATCAAAAAAGCAACCTTACTAAATTTGGGCACCCCGCTAGGGCAAAAATAGATAAAAGGTGCCCTAGGAAAATATTAGTAGTTGAGAGAAAATATTCAATCAAGAAAACCCAAGAAAGCTTATTGATAACAGGAGTCGGATGCGCACGAGATGTCCTATCATTAAAATTAAATAAAACCTGGTGTTTTTTCATTACATGTCTAGTTGTGCCTATTTTTTATTGCCATGAGATGCATGTAGATAAGAATGCTCGGACAAGTATAAGCATATGATTAACTGGTTGAGAGAAACCTATGGCAGGTGCTAATATGAGAATTAGGAGTGCAAACCACAAAAAAAAGGAATGAGGCTATTAGAAATGAAAATGGTAACTGGCTCTAAGCAAAAGTTAGGCTAAAAGGCAGGGTGAAAACCTAAAAATAGGCAGTCTGTCCTACAAAAATAATATAAATAAGAGCTGCTTGATTGGGTTGGGTCCATTCCAAGCAAAAATAAGGTACAGGGTTATGTGAAAATTCGAAAGGATGTACTTCTTGCTAAGAAAAGCTAGTGTGAAAACCCATAAGGGGTGCACTACCTTTAAAATAACGACTTGGAGAAATAAGGAGTTATCAGTAGAAATGCCCTAAGGTAAGCCCGTTGCTCGCCCCCGACTCACTTGGATGAATAAGTTATCCTGCATTTTGCATGACTCATGCATCCCACTGCACATAGTTTTTTGCATATACTTCAAATACATAATCCTTTACAATCACGATTCTTTACATGTATCATAATCCTTGCATATACTTTTGCATTAAAAAAAATAGAGAGAAGTGCAAATTTCGTGCTTGGCCACAAACTGTAGGAGGCAAGTCAATAAACCCTTGTCCACTGGGCGCCTTAAAGACCAAAATAGAAGTTCAAAGTGGCAACATAACGTCTTCGGAAGACAAAGGATTATTATTTTAGGTGTGATTTTTTTAATAAAAATAGGACATTAGTCCAATAGGAAAATCCCGGATTAATTAATACAAATCATTTTCATGTGATTTTTAATTTTTTGTGTGAAAAATCTTTATTATTGCATGCCTTTACATAATGAAAATAAATACAAACCAAATTAATTACATAGCAATGATAAATAATGAAGCGACAAAATAATTAGGAATAAATCCTAAGCTAATCCCTCACACAGAGTTCTCCATCCTGACTCGGAGTGTGTATATGTCGACAGGTATTAAAGTTATAACAAAAAGTCATAATGGTTAATGATAAAGGAAATTAAATGATAAATAATTAATTACATCAAATAGATTAAACAAATTTTGACATAATAAAAATAAAATAGATAAAATGTATGATTCATCTAGAGTTTACACAACATGCATAAATAAATAAATATTAGCAAGAATAATATTAACAAAATATAATAAACAATATAAGACATATTACATAAATAAAAAATCAAATAATTAATAAAATAAATATAATGTATATGCACAAAATAAGTAAATGAAATAAAAATAAAAATATGCAGTATGCATAATTTGAAAGACATAAACCAAGAGACATGAAATGCATGAAGTAGAAAATGGTCAAATAAGAACAAATTCATCCAAACATGTAGAAAAATCAAAAAAGGATGAGATACGTGAGTGACAGACAAGAGTGGAGGAGAAGTGGGCCAAACTGGCAAGTCACATGTAGGAAAAAAGGGCAAGGAAGTGAGTTAGGGGTGAGTCACAAGCTTAAGTCATGACTCATTGCCTCTATCTCACATTCTAAACATTGGAATAATGCCAGACCACCACCAAAAATGCATATTCTTGATTGTAAAGCATGCAAAAAAACTATTTTAATGCAATAAAATTCCTAAAAACTCATCCAAACTCATTTTTATACAAGAAAACATAATTTGGGAGAGAAATCGACTTCAGGCCATGGATTATAAAGTGATACAGGGAAAGGGAGGAAGAAAATGAATAATGGCAATTCATCTTCTTCAGGCAAAAAAACACAAAATAAAATATGATTCGTGCATAAAATCTCTTAAAAAACCATCTCTAAATAAAGAAATCTTGATTTAATGCATAAAGAACAAAAAGTATGATATAAACAGTAAAAATCAAGTTGGAGAAGATGATGAATAGTAATTGTTAATTATGTATAAAATCATCAATTTTGCATGATTTTAATGGAGTTTCATGGATCGATGATCAAAACTAACACAAAACACAAGAAAAAATAAAGTTTAAAGTTTAAAATCAAAGAAATTAGAAAAAAAATGACAAATCAAAAAATAAAAGAAATTCAATTGATATTTACTGTAAAAAAATGAAATAGACACTAGACTAAAGGTATTTAGGGGTTCATGAATATTAGCTTCAGTGTTTATTCCTCAAAAATAAGGATCCAGTGCTTTTGGCCTTTTCCCACCTTCCTATATTCTTGGTTTCAAGATGTAAAGATTTTTAGAGTGAGAGAGAGCCCTCTATAAAATAATTTTTTCTTGCCTTAAATACCCATCATGAAGAGCAATAAATGCTCAAATAAGAATGAGGAAAGAAAAATCTAAGTTTTAATCCTCTGTTGTCGAGAGAAAACAAAAAACTAATTGAGTCAGTGAGTCAAGGTGGAATTTTAAAGAGCAATAAAAATAAGTCAAACTTTGGTAAGAAAAATGCATATTTTGTCATTTTTTAGGTTGAGTCATAGCCTTGACTCGTGGTTCAAGGTACTGACCTAATACTGAATCACTTTTTAACCTTTAAAATTATTCATTTTTTCCATGGCAACAGATGGAGAGGGGAAAAACCCCAAAGAGAGATTTTTGAACACCGAAAACCTCAGAGTAGAGCCATAAAGAATGCATGTAAAAACATATAACCTAGGGGAGAGCCTAGCACATTTGTTCCTTATATATTTATGAGCAATATTATCCTCATTAGATAACCTTAATCAAAAACCACCTCAGGATTTAGTGTCTACACATGCAAAATAGATGGATAAAGTTTTTTATTAGAACTAGACATTTTAGAAGGAACCTAGGTTTTAAGGCTTTAAGTTCATGCATTATTTTTTATAAATATTCTTCCAAATCCAGCTCATATTCTAATGTTTCAATGCAATCCATTTACATATTCTCTCAAAGCCACCTTCATTTTGTCCTCCTTACTCAATTAAAACACTTGTTGAGTTAAAGGCTCAATTATATCCATGCCATAAATAAAAGATACATCTCTAGGATATCTCAAAGTATAATAAAAATAAAATTTTACCACCTCACCATTAAATTCCATAGTAAGTGTACCTTCATGCACATTTATCTTAGTTTTAGCCATATTGAGGAAATGTCTACCTAACAAAATTTCAAATGATTACAAAGATTTGCAATCATCATCCATATTTATAACATAGAAATAAGCTAAAAAATCGTGCCATTAACTTATACTAAAACATCCTCTAATAATTTTTTGGGATAAACAATTGATCCATTAATGAGTTGGGTTACTACTCCAATTCATTATGAAGGACTAGCAAGTAGAAAAGATTAAATAGACATAGGCATAACATTAATTAATGCACTTAAGTCATACATTGCTCTCTTAATGTTAACATTACCAATTTTACAAGAAATAGCAAACATACCTTAATTTTTACATTTTTTAGGCGTTTTTCTTTTAAGTATAGCTGAAACATTACCTTTGGTTATTTTCTCATACCCAACCAACTTTTTCTTATTATTACATAATTCCTTAAGAAATTTTGCATATAAAGGTATTTGTTTAATAGTATCTAGTAATAAATATTCACTTTAACCTTGCAAAAATGCTCAAAAATATCTCTCTTCTCCTACTCCTTCTTAGATTTGGCTAATCTCTTAAGAAAAAAGGTTGGATAACAAAAGTTGAGGGCTATTCTAAAACTTCTTCCTTAGGTTGTCCTTTTTTCACAATTTCCACTTTTTTAGCTTTTCTTTTTTAATTTTGTTGTCACTTTTGTTTGGAAGGGATTACTCTAACTCTTTTTCACTCCTCAAGATGATTGAACTCACATTTTTCCTTGGCATTATCAACGGTTTGTGAAGGAAATCTTCCTTAGGATTTTAATTTACTCATTAAAGTCACCATTTGATTTATCCATTTTTTTTAAATTTTTTATGTTGTCCTTTATCTCTTGTTGAAATTATTGCACATTAATTACACAAGATTGAATAATATCATTAATAGACATACTTGGTTTAAAAGCTATTTGGAATGGTTTTTATGGTGGTCACGGTTGAAAATGCAATGGTAATTATTATTTCTTAGGTTCATAATTGAAGCTTGGAAATATTGTGCCACCCCAACTTATTTTGGACTTATAGGGTCTATGTCTCATGTATCCAGTTCAAGGGTTTCCATACTAGGGGCAAAATAGAAATTTGATTGGCAATGTATGATGAAAATGTAAGAGTACGTAAATTATTAACGAAATATGGGTAAATGTGTAAATGAATGTTAATCAAGGACAAATATATAAAAAATAATGAAAAGTGGTAATTATGCAAATAAAAGGTACAAAAGGGGTCAAATGTATAAATTAATAGTAAATAGTGAATTAACATGTGAATAAGTGATTGTGAATGGCATAAATGTGAATAAAAGATAATAGTGGACAAAAATGCATATAAGTGGATAAAGAGTGGTAAATATATGAATAAACGAGAAAAGAGAGACTAAAATGTGAATTAACGCTAACATGTGGTTAAAATCGTAAAAAAAGATGGAAATGTATGAAAATAAAATCAATAGGGATCAAATAGTAATTTGCCACTATATGAAGAAATCATAAGGACTAAAATGCAAATTGAAGGGCAAAAACGCAAAAAATAGGACAAAAGAGCAAAATCGTAAAATTTGTGTAGTAATTGGTGAGAAATGTGATAAAATAAAAGTTAGAGACCAAAATAGAATTTTTACCTAAATAGTGATAATTAAATGAGTAAAGGATAGCAACAAGAGGAATAAAAAGATAATTTAGAGATTACAAATGTGAATTTGGGGTATAAAGATGGAAAATGGAAATAAATTAAAAGTCAGGGACTAAAAAGGAATTTTAGCACACATAAATACTTAAAGGGTAAAATGTAAATAAAAAGGATTATAAGGACTAAGGGTGAAAACTTGGTATTATTGGAATTTAGCTTGTGTGAAAGTGAAATAATAGAGTGGAAATTAAAGTCTATTAGTATAATAAAAAATTAATTGGCAAGGTAAGGCTAAACTAACAAATTGAAAGATAAGATAATAACTTGGTTATAAAATAAAAGAATTAGGGGCCTAATTTTAAATAAGTAATGAAAAGGGATATTTTATGAAAAGAAAAAGAATAAGACTTAATATTGAAATACAAATTAAGAACTAAATGAAAATGAAAGTAAGAGTGAAACTACGAGGGTTAAGTTGTAATTTGACAAAGGTAATGACTTTTGAGAGAAAACTAGGGAAAATTTTGTAATAAAAATAATTAGTAAAGGAAAAGACAAAAGTTTAAATTTGTTTAAGTCGCATATGACAACGAAAATAAGAATAAAATGACTTAGTAGGCAAAATATGTAACCTTTAATGTGAAAATAGAGATATTGAGACATAATTAAGGGTATAATTTAATATTGAAACAAGTAAAATACTTAAAAAAATAAATTAATAATGACACAATTATTACAATAAAAAATTATTAATGCATGTGTGAATGATTAATGAAATAGCTCAGAATTGATAAATTTGATAATAAATTGAAGATAAGAGTGCAAATATGGTAAGATAAGTAAAATAAAAAATTATTAAATTTGAAATAAATGTAGAATAACAACAAAACATGAAATAAGTGTAAAAGTAAGGGTTAAAATAGAACTTTGATATGATGGAGACTTCAATGACTAACCGAAATGATAAGAACAAGATCAAGTGGGTATGATGAGAAATAAATTGGATATAACAAGTACACTAGAGATAAAATGTTCACTTAGCAAGGGCGAAGTGATATAAAGAATAATAGTAAAAATTAAACAATGAACACCAAGCTAAATAATAGATAAAGAATGAAAGTGATGTAGATAAGACTAAAATAAGGAAACAGGGGGTAAGCTATAATTCGACAACAAAATAGAGAAGTCAAGGGTCAAAAAGTGAAGGAGAAATCAAAATGATACTATAATGGCAAACCGTAATTAAATGATAAAACATATGTAAAAGAGATAAATTAATAACCTGATATAAGAAAAAGAGATAAAAATAACAGATTGACAATGCAAATGAAAAACTAATAAAATAAAAGGTAAAGATATGGAAATTGAGTTGAAAAGAATGAGAGTATTAATTTAGTAAAAAAGTCAAGAAAAAGGTAAATTAAGAATAAACACAACATAGGAAAAACATATGTGAAATGATAGAGAAAATTAAGATATCTAGACTTGAATGGTATATTAATTAAGGCATGCAATAACACAAAATTAAAGAAGGGAGATAAGAAATATCGAGAAATTAAAAAAATAGAGAATGGTTATTAATTAGAATAAAAGCATTAATCATAGATATGTAACGAATAAAATTATATGTGGCATGTATATGTATGATGAGTAAGTTTATGAAGTCAGCTTGTATATATTATTATTTTTAAGAAATTTTAGATTTTGTGTATGTTTTAGAAGAATAACATTGAGTTGTATCGTAATGATTATTGAATATGGTTGATATTTGTTGATATTGAGTTGAATGATAAGTGAATTAATTGATAAGATAGTTAAGCAAGACGACAATTGTGATATTCCAATACTCGATACAATACTTGGGTATAGGGTGTTACAGATTTAGTAATTTTTTGTTTTTAATAGCTCAAAATTTAGAGTTCTATTAACATCTAATATAGTTCCATTAGCATCTAATATCACAATACAAATATACCATTTCTTCAGCTAAAGCTTTCATTTTGATCATTACCCTAAACCCCAAACAAAACCCATAAAGCAAATCCACTATTACTAAAACTGCCATTCTCAAAAACTAAAAAAAAAAAGCCTTTAGTGTATCAGTTGTTAAAGGCATTTTCACTTGTAAGGACTCAAGCCCAATAGTAGAAGCAACAAGAAGAGCTTAAGCAGTAAAAGCAATGACAGCTAAACAAGAAGGAGAGGAAAAAACACTATCAAAATCATCAAGAACAAGCCATGGAGGAAAATAAAGTTATATCCAGACACTACACGAATGCACATAAAAGGTCCATAACTATAGTTATAGCCTAAGTCGTCTCTGTTGTTCCTACTCTAGTACACCAGATTTTTTTAAGTTTACATTTTTTTTCAAATTATCTGCGCTATACTTTTAATTAGGTTTGCATTTACACCCATTATACTGACTAAATACTTTCATTTTAATGATAAGTTCGACAATTTAGTAGCTATTAATAATTATATTTAATTAATTACATGAACAATCCCTAATAGATCAAATTATAGTAATATGTGTTCATACATATATTTTCTCAAATTCATTACACAAACGACCCTTATTTCTCAAGAATATCATCATACAAGTATACATATTCACTTTGGCCCTTATCATATGCCAATACACTTGTAATTTTCTTCTTGTTTTAACTTATACAAATGACAAAGTCAAGTTGTTCCTAGAAAATTTTAAGAACATAAAACATATATAAGTTTTCGCTTAACTTTTTCTTCACATGTCAGTTAATAATTTATTATCCTAAATTCATTCCATTAGTTTTTATTATTAGAGTACCAAAATAGAACCTTCAAACTATTATTATTTTTCTTCTTTGCTTAATTAATCCTTAAGAACTCTTATCCTATTCTAATCCCCTTCTAGTTTTAATTTCACTAATTGAACATATAACTTCATTTTAGCATCACACCACATTTATTACAAAGTTAACTATCATTTAAATTCATGTATTGCAAGAAAAATATCAAAATGCCATGTCCATATTTATAACTTATAAGCCCTCTATGGGTATCTTTAACCAATATATTTCACAAATTCACTCAATAATCACCTAATTTCATCAATTCACTCAAGAAATCTATTGGAAAAGAGAAATTTCAAATCACTTACCTCTTTAGGTGGATGATCCCATGACTCCTCCTCTCTTTAATTAGTTTTTATTACTAATTCCTCACTCTCAACATCTTTTAAATCTTCAGTTAGTAAAGGCGATGGGTCTTTTAAAGTTATGCCATTCAGGAGATTCTCTGGGTGTTATAAGTGTAGAATGGTGCCATTCAACCATAAGCAAAATATAATAGAAACAAGCAATATTCCATAGTAGTACACAATACACAAATAAAGTCAAACCAAGAACAAGAAATCACAAATCAACTGATAAATAAAAGACCCATGAACAAAAAGCAAAGAAATTGTTAACTTGTAAGAAAATCTAAAGTTTTCTCATGTTTTGAAAAGAAAAAAATAAAAATTACTTACCGAAGATAGCTAACTATCATTAAACTAAAAATGGGTGAATATACCCTTTGTTGTTAAGGATTTGCTATACTAAGATCTAATATGAGAAAGAAAAGAGAAGAGTCTTTCTATTTGCTCCTCTTTTCACATACCCAATGTCACCAAAAACCTAATCAAAGAACAAAAAACATGAAAATGAGCTCATATCAACAAATCTGCTCAATTTCATAAGACCTTAAGTTTGTGTGGACATAAATGAGAAGTTAACTTACCTCTTGTACACAAGAAGTGACCGAAGATGCTATCGCCAACTAGGTTACCGGCAAGTATTGAAAAATCGTAATAGTAGTAAAGTAGGTATTTGAGAGATTTGGGAATTAGGATTTTCTATTTGGATTTCACGATTTAGAAGTTTAGGACAAAATGTGTTTTCTAAAACTGATATGTTAATTATAATATTTTTTAAAATAATGACTAACTTTGCGGTAACATATTATCTGTTGCTAATTTTACTACAATAATTAGACAAAATTTAGCGACAACATAAATTAGTCGTTAAATTCATTGCAAAAATCGGCGCTAAAAATTGCCTTTAAATTTAGCGACAAATTTCATTTGTTGCTAAAGTTTCAATTCAATTAGCGACTAAAATTCAGTCGCTATATTTCTAGAAATTATTTTCCTAAATAAAAAAATTGAAAAATTTTTAGCGACATATAATTTGTTGCAAATTTCATTGCAAAAAATGGCATATTCATTGCCACTAATATTTAGCGACTGTTTCCTTAGTTCCGTCGCTATTTTGTCACTAAATAAACCTCCAATTTGAAAAAAAAATACATTTTGATGACTGATATGTAAAATAGTCGCTAATTTGTCACTAGTTAAAGACAGAAATCATGCCGTTGCTAATTCTTTTTTTTGTTGTTGTGACAATTACAAGAAAAATACATAAACAACTATAAGAGAGATATAATTCCTAGAATTTCATTAATTTCAAATATGAAAAAAAGCATAACATGTAAAGACACTAAATATAATTCCTAGAGTAATTTAATTTTAAACTCTCTCTCTCTCTCTCTCTATATATATATATATATTATGTAGGACCAAAATCTCAGCTACCCTAAAAAATTAATAAAATTACATTAACAAAACTTAAAGTTTAATAAACCATAAACTTATTCCTTATATAACCCTCATGTGTTGAGCTTTATATACATATATGAGATTAAATCACAATAATAATAATTACAATTTTTCACATATGATCAAAAATTTTCTAAGAGACTTAATATTTTTATATAGAAATATTATTTGGTATAAAAATCAAATTCTAACCTTGATTGGGTTGTTAGTCCACGTCCAAATAATGGTCTTGAATTTGATTAATGTTTTCTCTTAAAGAAAAACATACCTTAATAATATTTATTTTGTGAATAAACAAGTTTCATTAGTTAATATCTAAGAAGAGAAAGAAAAAATTAAAGTGGGAGATGAAAAAAATATTGGCCACTAAATATATAACAAAAGCAATTTCATTATAAAAGGACACTAATTTGAACAAAATATAAGCGTTTGAAAGAATAAAAAGCTGATTATTAGATAAAAACCTGAGTATGTGATAAAAATATATATTTGGTAAATGTTAATTTTAGAAAAATCAATTTTGTGAAAAGTGAAAAAACCTTATATTAGAAAAAGTTAGAAATTGAAACTTTTTAGAAAAACTAAATTTTAGTTTTTTAGGGTAGTTGATTTAGAATTTATTTTAGACAAAAGTATTTCTTATTTTATTTCATAATAACAATTACACCTAATATAGAAAAGACTATTTTCCTCTATTTTCTTGCCCTACCACCCAAAATCATTTAACATAAAAAACAACTCCACTCTTCTTTTTCTTTTTTCTCTTTCTTTATCACCCAAAATCATTACAAGTCAAAAGTACATCACTCTCTCAATCCGTATTTCCTTTTGGATAAAGTAAAGGTGATTACTATTTTCCCTTTCTTATACCAATTTTTTATGAAATTTTGTTCTCAACTTTGATTGGACGTTTTTTATGTTGCTTGATACCTATTGTTTTTTTTACTCAATTCAAAATGAATTTTATGATTCAAGTTGATTGTTAATTTTTAATTTCTTATTTTTTTCGGTGTTCATATTGCATGTCTTTAGGTTAAATTCATTTTTTGTGTTCGTTTAGTATTTTTGGTATTTGAGAATGGCCAAATCTTATTACCAACCTCTAATAATACACTAATGCCTATAGCTCCCTTTAGCTCTTGGCTTACTTTTTACATAACCAAGTCCAGCACTTGAATGTGGTTCTAACTACTACAATGCTTGCTATTGTTAAAGCTTGTCTTGTTGGTGTTACAAGAGGTCATGCTCTTCTCAAGAAGAAAAGTGATGGTTTGACTGTGAAGTTATGCCAAATCGTTAAGAAGATTGTTTCCACAAAAGAATCCATGGGAGAGATTATTATGAAAACCTCTTCATTTGCCTTAACTAAAGCAAAGTGTGTTGTCCATGTTTGTCATGCAGCATATGTGAAATCAATTGAGGTTCTTGTTGAGCTTGCTTCACTTTATACATCATTTTAACACTTTGTGAACTTGGTGGATTTATTGATATTTTTTGGGATAATATTTATGATTTAAGAACTTAATAAAATGATTAGATGTGTTATTGAATATTATAAATTTTATATTATAATATGAATTAGGCATCTATTAATTTATTATTGTAAATTATATATTTTATATCATATTATTGATAACGATTACACTATATAAAAAATTGATATTTAATATTTTTCGACGGAAATTTAGCAAACCGTCACTAAAAATATAAACGGCATTTAACAATGGAAATAATTCCGTCGCTAATTTTGCCTACGGAATACAATATACCGTAGGTAAAATTGCCTATGGTGTGATTATTTTTGTCAGTAAATTTACCTACGGATTTTCAAATCCATCGGCAAAATTATCTACTGAATTTTAATTATGTTGGTAATTTTTTCAAATTGCGACAATTTCTCAGTTTGCATTTTTCGACGTACTTACCGATAGAAGGTGTTTTTCGTAGGTAAATTTACCGATGGAAATTTTTTCATCGATAAATTTATCGACGAAAATATTTCCATTGGCAAATTTACCAACCAACAGTACTACTTCGCCATTTTTCGTAGCTAAATTCCATCGGTATTTTGATTTCCCTACAAAAATTCACTCATTTCGGTAGGAAATTTCCATTAGGAAACTGGATTTTTCTTGTAGTGCTAAATGCCCCTTAGAGTAAAGCAAGTAAAATGAATAGAGAGGAAATTTTTGCGTAGAGAGAGTAACTTCACTTAGGTTTTGTAAAACCTTATTTATAGATGTTATTAAGAGTTAAAACCCTAGTTTTACTCTTATTCCTATTTTAGTTAGGAATTAATTATCATAAACAGAGTCATGGGTGCATCCAAACTCTGTCATCTCCCACTCGTACGTGACAGAATATTTTCCAGTCAATATCTCCAGTCATATAGGCAAATAGACCTACATACATCGATAGCACTAGTGTTACACACCTCTTAGGGATATGTAACATCTCAAAAAGTGAAAGCAAAATCTTTCTTTTTCACGTATGCTCAACCTCATATTGTCTTCTCACACTTACTGTTTTAACTCATGATCTCATAAAATAATTTTCATGTTCACTATTATTTCTATACTTATAGAGACTATAATAAGCATCCTAGTGAACCACAAAACCATTAAATGTGATCATAAGGCTATCTTTGCCTCTTACTATATGCCATCCATCATCACTACAAGAAAATTGCAATTTAGCAATGGAAATTAGCAACGAAAAATGTTAAATTTTCGTTGCTAATCAAAAATAGCAACGAAAATTAGCAACAGAAAATTTATTTCGTTGCTAAATTCAACCAATGCTTGATTCGGTGAAATGGTCAATTTTAGCAACGGAATATAAATTTTTGTTATTATTAGCAACGGAAACTACTTTCCGTTGCTAATTTCACCCACCACTATAAAAATTAACGACAGTGTATCCATCGTTAATCCATCGCTAACAATTATTAAATTTTTTTAATATCAACTTGCCTATATAGAACTAACATCAGTCAAAGACCTTGTAATGAAAATGAAGAAAAAAATACTACAAATGGCACAATAGTAAATATAAAATAACAACTCAAAATGATGAATAAAATTATGTAAAGAAGCAACATGCATGCAATTGTTAAGCCAAGCAAATTCCCTTAAACTCAAAACAAAATCAGCATATATAGCAATTACCACATGCTACAAATCAGAATTCAACCAATCCTTCATAGACAACATAAAGTCACAATAGGAAATGCAGGAGCAGAACATATAAATTATGATAGCATGTTAGCATTTTAATGAAAAGAACAATATGTTCACATCAATAAACCTACCAATATAATTTATTATGTGCCGTTAAGAGTGGAGCTTCAGAAATGAGCTCCTAACTATATCACTGGGTTGCTTAGTTTTCAATAATACAGTAGCTAATTGAGCAATAATATTGAGTAGACAATATTCATATCTCAATTTTGACTTTTAAACCTAGATAGGCAAGAAATATGGAGTATTTGGTTGAGAAAAAATATCATAGCAACTAAAAAATCTAATTAAATCATCAAGTGGAGCTTACAATTCCAACCCCAGACCATTGTGTGAGATTATTTTGGGTAAGAATTCATTAAATATTTAAGCTATATTGCGTTCTTAAAAGAGATGTGAAAATAACTTAAACATTCAACTTCATTAATAACAATAGAAAAAAGCTAGGAGCATGTATTATTCAATATTAAAGTATAGAAGATGATGTAAAACATAAAGATGATAAGAAAGACAAGAAAAATCACGCAAATCAAATCCAAGCAAAAACCAAAAAGGAAGACCACATGAAATTCAGATTACCTAATTACAAAAATGCCTTCTAAATACACTAAAACAACTAGTTGTTTTAGTGTAGAACAACCAGCTAGCTAAATACACTAAAATAGCAAGCTATTTTAGTATAGAACAACCAGCTAGCTAAATACACTAAAATAGCTAGCTATTTTAGTGCTATTTTTGTGTAATAGTTTTTCACAAGTTTCTTTTTATACTCAATTTTGATTCCTATTTATACTCAATTTTGACATAAGCATGTTAAAGTGAAAGAAATAATAGATATTGCCTATTTATAGTCAATTTTGACATAAGCATGTTAAAGTGAAATAAACAATAGATATTGCCTATTTATACTCAATTTTGATCCTTTAATGGTGCCTATTTACTCAATTTTGATTCCTTTATTGCCTATTTGGTTTAATGTTAATTTTTTAAAAGTGAAATTGACACTATTGAAATATGAAAGGTGACTAATAAGTCAAAAGAAAATAACATAAAGCAAAAAAAGGTGACAACTTAATAAAAAAATTTCAAAGATACAGGGTATGTTAGTTTGCAAATAAAGGCTTGAGTTATTAAATGACTCACTGGATTTAGACCAAGTAGCTTCTGGTTGGCCAGAGCCACAACCTGCATAGAAGATATTAGCATATATAGCTTACAGGTAACTAGAATTATATATACATGAAAACTAACTAGAGTTAATTAACTTAAGAATAAATGCCATCTAACTCTAATAATTAGTTAACTAAACTACTAACAAAACAAAAACTAAAAATAGCAAGCTGCAATATACTAAAACAACTAGCTTTTTAGTGTATTAAAAATAGCAAGCTGTAATACACTAAAACAACAAGCTGTTTTAGTTTATTTAGTAAGAACAAAGCTACACACACTAAAACATCATATACGCAACATAATTAAATGATACAATTTTGCAGTACCATATTAATGATTAGAGATAAGTAATACCGTTATACAATGCATATGGCCACCCTACTGAGATTTTAGAAAAAAGCTAATTATTTATCTTGAAATCTTTCCAAGGAAAGTTCAGTGGAAATGCAACTCAGCTACATAAGAACATAAAATTTTCAGACTTGTAATAATAAAAGCTTTAATACCTGTTAAATCTTTAACTGCTCGAATTCAACAAATGAATCCAGAACCTGTGCAAAAATTTATGTGTGCAAATTATATTTTATCGATATGTTCAATTTTTTAATATATATTATCTCTTTGAATTATTAAGTTCACAAGCATAAGATAATCACATAAATATATTTAAAAAACGAAGAAATTACCTTCCTTAAAAACTCATAGGTTTGAACCTACTTCGTTCACGCCTGAATTTGAGTCAATAATAATATTTGTATGTTCAATGAGATTAGCCTGCAATAATTAAAAAAAAAACAAAAATGAAAACAAAAAAAACCTATATAGCATCCTGATGCAGCGAAAGAAACTCCAAAGAAAATTGCAATAGTTTAATTCAAATCAAAGTCTGCCTTCTTAGGCAAATACAAGACAATATATATGAAAGAAAACAAAAATAATGTGAATAATGGGAATCCTGCCAAAATAAAACACTACATTAAAACACTACCAAAAATAAAAACATTTCCAAAAATGGAAAACAACTAACTATCAACAAATCAGTCCAAGGAATTAGCAGCAAAATAACTAACTGTTTAAGGCAAAAAAAACTATTTAAGAGAGCTATTTAAGGAAAAAAAACTATTTAAGAGATTTGCCTTATACAGCTAGCTGTTTAAGGCAAAAAAAAACTGTTTAAGAGATTTGCCTTAAACAACTAGCTATTTAAGGCAAAAAACTATTTAAAAGATTTGCCTTAAATAGCTAGCTATTTAAGGCAAAAAAAAATAATTAGTTGTTTAAGATGAATCAGTCCAACTCACCCACATCACATCCAAAAGAAAAATATAAGGAAATCAAACATAACCCATAAGGAAAACCTCTTTCAAACCATAAATGGCTTCTTCCTGGATTCAGGTAGAAAATATTTTAAAACAAGCACAAAAATTAGAGAGAAGGACAACAACCATTCAAGATATATCATGCAAATGTTTCTATATCATTTATGTCACTCCTAGAAAAGCAACTTTAGGATCAAGAAACATACAGAACTATCCTAGAGTATCTTTATCCTGTACAATCAGCTTCACAATATTTCACATTTCAATGATAATCAGTCCTAAAATCTGAATGTATTTTGACAAAACATGTTATCAATTGCTCATATTCATCATTCTCGCACATTAGATATCAAGTACATTACCTGCATTTCAGGTTTTTTCTTATACAGATCGTGAAGAGAAGAATGGAAATGAAAGAAATAGGGTTTTTTTCTTATATATATTCTTTTTTAGCAATGAAATTTAATTTCGTTGCTATTTTTACAACAATTTTGAATTTCACAACGATTTTGAATTTAGCAATGGAATTAATTTCTATTACTATTTTAGCAACAGAATTTAAATTTTGTTGCTAATTTTCATCCCAATTTTTTTTGCTATCAAGTGTTGCCATATTTAGCAACAAAATTTAAATTCCGTTGCTATTTGTAGCAATGAAATTTGATATTCGTTGCTATTTTAGCAACTGAAATTAATTTCGTTGCAAAAAATAATACATTTACTAACTTCAACATAAAATAGCAACGAAATATAAATTCCATTGCAAATTGCAATGGAATTTATATTTCATTGCTAATTTTCATCCCAAATTTTTCCCACTATCAAGTGCCACCATATTAGCAACAAAAATTATTTTCCGTTGCTAATTTCTATTGTTATATTTTGGCGCTAAAATCTTCCCCCTTTTTAACAACGCAATACAACCATTTTGTATTCCATTGCTAAATCCCTAAAACTTCAACCAATTTTAGCAATGGAATTGATTTTCCATTACAAAATAGCAATGGAATTGGTACTCTGTTGCTAAATTAGCAACGAAATTCATTTCGTTGCTATTTTTTATTGCTATTTTTCTATTTTCTTGTAGTGCATGATTAAACTTGCTTTTCTAATTAGACCCACCAGGCCGAATTATTCCATAGCCTTATGGAGAATAACTAAGCTGGCCATATTGAACCATACTTTAAGGATAAGTTAAGGGTTCTAAGGGTTGTTGTTCAATAGAGTCTCACACTAGGAAAAGTTTAGATAACTCACTTATGAAATTTCGATCTCTCAGTCACATAAGCACACATGGTATGAAACATGTGTTATGGTTTTCTTTCCTTTCCTTATAGGAGTGCATGTCTTCCAAAATGTATTTCAACACCATATAGAAGCATAAGGTTGTGATGCCCCAAAACATCTAACTTTAGTCATCCTACTTTAGAACTACTTTTGGCTTTTTAGGACAAAATATGATAGTTAGATTAAAGTTATCACAGGATTACACTTAATCCAGTTTGGATCTTAATCCAAAGCATACAACCTCATGTATGTCTTTATCTTGCACTTAAATAAGATTAATCTTGTATTTTCTACAAAATGGCACTTTTATTTTGAACAGGCTCTTAAGTTCACTATATTTTTAAAAATTGCATCATCCTAGTCTTTGTCAATTTATTGTCAAAATTAAGGTAAACACCCGTATAAGTGGGCTCTTTCTCTATCTGACATGTTTAATCATATAATAAATAACAGTAAATGTTCACATATAAACATTCACATTTAGTTATTGCCAAATAATAAACTTTATTATTATTCATAAATAATAATGTTAAGAGATTACATAATGAAACAGTACAAATCAAATCCTATGCAAACTCTAAAATCTAATATGTCTCTCAAACACGTCTCTCGATATAGGTTGAGTTAGTGAATTTGCTATCATATCTTGCATGGAAATGTATTGTAAGTTCATTTATCCTCATGCAACTATTTCTTTCGTGTAATTATACTTAATGTCGATATGCTTAGTCCTACTATGAAGTTTTGAATTTTTGATATAAGCTATTGACAACTGATTGTCACTATAGATGGTCACTGGTTCCTCTAAAGTAGTTACTTTTAAATGGTCCATAAACCTTTTTAGCCAAACTGCTTCTTGTACTACAGCTATGGAAGCAATAAACTTAGCTTCCATTGTTGACATGGTTATGCATGTTTGTTTTTCCTACTTCGTGAGATGGCACACTTGCCAATCAAGAAAATGAATCCTAAGGTGGATTTCCTTTCATCCATATTTCCTCCCCAATCAACATCTGTGTATCCTCTCAATCGTAGATCCTTGCCTTGATAACATAGAGAATAGTTTGTGATACCTTTGAGATATCTAAGTGTCTTTTTCACTACTTTCTAATGTGCTTTGCCTGGGTTGGATTGATATCTACTTACTATGCCCACTACATAGCATATATCATATCTTGTAAACAACATTGCATACATCAGACTACCCATAGTAGCAGCATAAGAAATGTTCCTCATACGTTCCATTTCTTCTGGTATCTCTGGACATATACTCTTGCTATGAAACTGATTCTTAGCAATGGGGTTATCAATGGGTTTACAATTTTTCATATTAAACCATTCAAGGATTTGTTTGATATATGTCTCTTGTGAGAGAGACAACCTTTTTAAACGATATCTTGAAATTTTAATTCTAAGAATGTAGTCTACTTGACCCATATCTTTCATTTTAAAGTTGGAGGACAATCAACCTTTGATTTCATTTATGTACTTTATGTCATTTCCTGCTGTATGTCATCTACATACAAAGTTAAAATGACAAATTTGTCTTTAGAGCTTTTGTGATAAACATAATGGTCTTCATCAATCATATTAAACCCATTCAAATTGGTTGTCTCATGAAATCTCAAATACCATTATCTTGAAGACTATTTAAGGCTATAGATTGATCTTTTCAATCGGCAAACCTTATGTTCATTGCCTTTTTCAATGAAACCTACGGGTTGTTCTATGTAGATTTCTTTATCTAATCTTCCATTGAGGAAAGCAATTTTTACATCCATTTGATGTAGCTCTAAGTCTAAACTAGCCACTAAGGCTAGAATTAACCTTATAGATGTAAATCTTACAATAGGTGAGAAAGTCTCCTTATAGTCAATCCCTTTCTATTGCATAAACCCCATAGTGACTAGCCAAGCATTATATCTTTTGATGATTCCACCAGCTTTTTGGTTTACCTTGAGAATCCACTTATTCCCAATTAGTTTGCATCTTTTAGCTAGATCAACCAATTTCAAAACATGGTTCAATCTCATAGATGCCATTTCTTCTTCCATTGCCTTAATCCATTTATCTTTAGCTGGGCATGAAAGAGCTTCTTGAATATTTTAAGCTCTTTTTCATCTTGTGGGGTAACTTAAAAGGCTTCTTTCAAGCCTTCAATCTCAAATTATTGATGTGGAACACATTTCCTTTTAGCTTTTCATAATTATAATTCTTGATAAATATATCTCATATATTCATTATAGTTCAAAATGCTCCCACTAGGAATGAGATCTATGCTCCCACTAGAGCAAGGAATACTCCCACTCAAGTAAGGATCTTGAATTTCCATACTCTTACTAAAGTCAGGAATACTCCCACTATAGTAAGGATCTCGAACATCCAAATTATTGGGAAAAAGGGTATTGACCTTTTTTTTCAAATTTCCTACCATTTGGATGGAGTGATCCTGATGGTTCCTCTTATTGAGTTTCATAAAAAGTGAAGTCTTGACTTACTTTGCCTAACTTTGGAAACTTATTTTCTAGGAAAATGATGTCTTGTGATTCAAACTCTATCACTGTGCCATTTTCTTGCTCACTCATGAATATGCGTCCTTTTGATACTTCAAAATATCTCACAAGGGTACTCTTTTACCCCTTGGTCCCATTTACCAAATTTGCTTTAAGTATCATAGACATAGGCAACATAACCTCAAGGTCATAAATGGCTTAGGTCAGGTTTGTTAGTTGTAAGCCCTAGCCCCAATACATTGTAATAAAACACTTTAGTTAATAAATGAGGCATTTTTTTATCTATTGTATTCCTGTGCATATCAATTGATAGAACTATCCAAGAATGTTGTTTCAATTTAAGTTATCATGTGTGAGGCACATAGTTGTAAGACCTTGAAACAAATGAGACTTCATTCTAAATATCCCTAGTCAGTCATTGTTATGGGAATAACAAATGAATTAAGACTAGTATGCTCTCTTTGATAAGTTGAGTTATGACTTACGGATCATAAGGACAAGAGTGTCAATTAGAGATCATAGATACATGTTTAGAACATGGTATCTGGATTCAATCCACTTATGAGAACACTACATGGTATAAGTCATAAGTGTTTCTCATATGCAAGTTTTGTATCAGAGTTCTTAGACCTAAAATCTCTATGAAACTCTTTATGAATTACTGTGTGCTTTGACATACACCTAACGTGCTCGTAACAGAGTGACAAGTACCGATATGCTTGGGTATGCATTGATTCATGTTAGAAAGCAAGAGAGAAGTGAAGGGATTACCCCTCTCTATGAGAGAGAAAATATCATCGGGCACTTGATCAGTGAACTGAAAAGTGTATGGCCATACCGAGATGAAATAATGAGTAATCATTATTTATCTGAGAGTTCAGTATCACTGGAATATCAAGAAAGGAATTAATATATATAAGGATGACTAGTTCCATGCCTTATATTAATTCTGATATTTATGGGTAAGGGACTATGCAAAATTGCATTAGGTCACTAAATGCCATATGCATTTTCATTTAATTTGGAATGCTATAATATCTTGCTAGAGAATATATATAGCCTTTGAATTAATTTAGTTATTAATTGCCAACATTAAATGGACCTATAGGATCGCACACAAAGTATTGGGCTTAAAAATTTAAGTAATATATTGGGTATTACTTTGGGCTTTTAATTAAAGTCAAATTAATATATGTAATGGGCATTATAAATGCTATTGGACCTTGGCCTATGAGAGAGAAAAATTCAGCCCACATGATTTAATTTCAATTAATTAATTATCTTGTATTAATTTAATTAATTGAGTATTAAAGCCTAAAAGAGTTATAATCAAATTAAATCACTTAATTAGATGTAGAAGTGGCCGAAATTCCTAGAGAAATGCCAAGGAATTTTGGCACATGCATGAGTTTAATTAAGTGATATTGTTTCATTAAATGTCTTACTTTTATCTTGGATTAAATCAAAAGAATTTGAATCAATATATATTTCTTATTTTAAAGAAGTGATAAAGGCTAAAATTAATTATCTTTAGGTAGTGGATTTTAGATTTATCACTTAAAAAATTAAATGATATATATTGAATGAGAAAAAGATAAAACCCTAGAGTTTTTCTTTAATGTGTGGCGTGAATTACATCTCTATCTCTCATATTTCTCTCTTGGCCGAAACACACAAGGGGAAGAATTCTTTCTTGTTTGCTTGTGTTTTTGGGCATTAATAGCACCTAAAAGAAGTACAAGATCAAGTCTTGTAGCTTCAAACCATAGTCATTACACAATACTTAATTTGAGAGCTAGCAATCTCGGTTTTAAGCTATCTTTGCAAGTGTGTGTGTGAGAATAGAGAGGAGTGGCGTAAAGGTTTTTCCTTGGCATTGGTGGTGAAGGTCTAAGGCTAAGATATCCTCCTTGGTTGCTGTTCATCATCAAAATAAAGTTTTAAAGGCATCTAAAGTTGTAAGTTTTAAAACCCTAAAATTGCATGTTTCGATTCTTGTCATGGAATTGTATGGCATGTATGATCAAATTTTTATTATTTTCTGCTGCGTGATCTTTATGTTCAGACCATGTCATATCCCATCAGTGGTATCAGAGCTTAATTATGCTTATTTTAGTGCTTTAGATGCATGAAATAATTAATCAAAAATTGTTATTTTAAATACATGTAATGCTGAAATTTTCTGTTTTGAGTTTTTCTGCATTGTTTTGATGTAAAAACGATTTTAAATGATTAGATGGGTATTATAATTAATATGAAATGTTAATATACTGTCCTAAGATGTTCTTGGAGCTGTTAATGGTAGGATTTAATTGATAATACCTGATGGTACATGTTAATATTAAAACTAGGTGCTATTTGGCATGTTAATTGTTAGTTTAACAACTAGTTTTAAATATTAAATGTAAAAACGATTTTGGCATGTTTGTAAGTGATTTTTAAAGATTAAATATCATGTCTGGACATATTTTAAATTTGGTTTTAATTCTGGTCTATGACAATTTAATTGATTAATTTTAAAATCATTTAAAACTATGACTAGTTTGTGTTTATTACATGTTTAATCAACATTGTTTGTTTTGTTTTGATTAAAATGGTAAAAACACATTTAGATCATATTGGTACAGAATATTAAATCAATATTTATGACCTTATTTAAATTATTAAATGACTCATAAAATTGATTTAAGTATTTGTGCATTTTGTGGCATCACATAAGCATTAAACAACTAGTTTTGTTGTTTGTTTGTTTTTATATGCATGCCATGTATCATATATATGTTCTTCATGATTTTGTATTTTAATTCATGTTGGTACATATTATATGTATTTTTAATGTTTATAGGCTGTATGACATAAAATTAAAAAAATGGAAAAATTGAAAATTATACTAGAGTTGATTTATAGCACAAATCTAACTAGTTTGTGTTTTTGGGCTTTTAAGAGAACTTATTCAATAAGAGGATTTAGTCCATTGGGCTTCGGCCCAAGCCCATCACAGGGTCATCTCTTAAAGGTTCAAGTACACAATTTCTATTAATGGGCTTGGCTAAATTAATTAAAATTTGACTTTGTTTGATCCATGAATGTTATGTATATTTGTTTGCTTGTTTGGTGTGATGAATGGATATGCATGGTGCATTTATGGGCCCTGAGTTTTTGTAATTAAATATGGCCTGTGAGCCATTGTGTTTTATTGTAAAAGTTTCATTTATTTCTTAGAATAGAATTTACTTGAAGACTTTGTAAATCAAGACGAAGCCCATCAGAGTGGAGAAGCCTAACTTGAAGATTCTTATGTAATAGTATAGAATTTTAGTTATAGGTTTTTGGGCACATGTTTGTCATGCTTTACTTTATGCAATTATTTATATATGCATGCTATGAATGGATGACAAAGCATATGCCATGTAAGCTGTAATAAAATGAATCCCTAAAAATAGTAAGTCACAAAGTTTCCTTCCTAATTCGAAACATGTCAAGGCATCGATCATCGGTCATGTAGACTAGGAGTCCTAGATGCATCCAATTATCTTTGTAAGGCATGGGTTGTAAATGTAGGTTGGACTTAACATGGAAATGGATGCCCGGACCCAAGCAACTAATAAATGGGTTTGTGCTATAACATTTTAAGATGTTAGCCCATTTGATCCAAGAGTCATGTACGAGACATGATTGGAGTTTTTCCTACCTAAGTAACTTAACTTGTTAGGTGTATAAACTCAGCTTGACTAATAAGTTGTTGTGAAAAGTGGATCTTGGCCCACATTAAATCACTAACGTGAATTATTTAAAGGGATATTAATTCGGTTTGTGGGATTTTAAATAAGACCTCATTTAATCTTGCTAAATTTTATTGTAGATTGAAAATGGCATCTTCAAACAACAATTTCTCATTGTGATCGATCCTTGGAAAGGACAAATTGAGTGGCACCAATTTCATAGACTGGTCTCGAAACTTAAGAATAGTTCTTAAGCAAAAGAAAAAGTCATATGTTTTGGATGCACCCTTGCCTGAAGAACCTGCTAGGAACGCCTCTGCGGTTCAAAAGGAAACTTTTGAGACCAAGAAGAGCGACTCCAATGATGTGACCTGTCTGATGCTGGTCATATGGTGCCTGACTTGCAAAAGCAATTTATTGACCAAGAGGCTTATGCGATCATGGTGCACCTCAAGGAGATGTTCCAAGAGCAAGCTCGTCATGAGAGGTTCGTGACAACAAAGGCCTTGATTTCTTGTAAGATGGCTGCAGGTACTCCTGTTAGTACCCATGTACTCAAGATGAAAGGGTATCTTGATACTGTTGAGAAGCTTGAGGTACAAGTGCCAAAGGAATTGGCCACTAACTTGATCTTAGGATCATTGACTGATGATTATGATCCATTTTTGAGGAATTATAACATGGATGCAATGAAAACGTCAGTCAATAAGCTCCATGGGATGCTTAAGAATGCTAAAGAGAACATTCGAAAGACCAATCCTGTATTGATGGTTCAAGGGAGCATTAAAAAGGGACCCACTAAGGGAAAGGGAAAGGGAAAGGTAAAACCCAAGAATGACTTGGCTCGGTTCAAGTCAAGTAGGAGTGCAACTCAGGCCCAATCCAAGCCCAAGGCACAGAAGCTCAAAGAGAATGAGAGCACTTGCTTCCATTACAATAAAATAGGGCATTAGAGGAAGAATTATGCTCTCTTCAAGGAAGAACAAAAGAAGAATGGAGCCAAGGTGTCTAGTTCTGGTATTTTTGTTGTTGAGATTAACCTTTCTATTTTTACCACTTGGGTATTGGATACCGGTTGTGGTTCTCACATTTGTTCAAATGTGCAGGGGCTAAGAAATAGGCGGTTACTTGGGAAGAACGAAGTGGACCTCCGTGTGGGAAATGGAGCACAAGTTGCTGCCATGGAGATAGGCGACTACCAACTCACTCTACCTTTCGGACTTTGTTTAGTTTTGAAAATTTGTTATTATGTGCCTGCTATGAGCAGAAACATTATTTCAGTTTCATGTTTGGATTTGGATGAATTTGATTTTGTTATTAAAAATGGCAATGCTCATATTCGTCGCCGAGGCATTTCTTATGACAATGCCATGTTACAAAATGGCCTTTATATCCTTGATTTACAAAACAAAGAGTCCATATACAACATTAATACAAAGAGGGTAAAATCAAATGAATTGAACCCTACTTACTTCTGGCATTGTCGTTTAGGGAATGCAAACGAAAAATGCATTTCAAGACTCCATAAAATTGGAGTGCTTGGGTCATTCGACTTAGAGTCTTATGATACATGCGAGCCATGTTTGCATGAAAAAATGACAAAGAGTCCTTTTAACAAGAAAGGTGAAAGGACTAATGGCTTATTGGAACTAATACATACCGATGTATGTGGACCATTAAGTACACAAGCTAGAGGTGGTTTTATCTACTTCAGTAGATATGGCTATGTCTATCTAATGAAGTACAAATCTGAAACTTTGGAGAAATTCAAAGAGTTTAAGAACGAAGTAGAAAAACAACTTGGCAAAAGTATAAAAGCCATTCGATCAGATCGAGGTGGTGAATACTTAAGCCAAGAGTTTGACAGTCATCTAAAAGAGTGTGGTATTATTTCATAGCTCACTCCTCCTGGAACACCACAATGGAATGGTGTGTCCGAAAGGAGAAATCGAACTCTATTGGACATGGTTCAATCTATGATGAGTCAAGCAAATCTTCCTATCTCTTTTTGGGGTTATGCATTAGAAACTGCTGCATTTCTACTAAACTGTACTCTAACTAAAGCAGTTGAGAAGACACCATACGAGGTATGGACTGGGAAAGAACCCAATATGTCATTTCTCAGGATTTGGGACTGTGAAGCACATGTTAAGAAATTAACATTTGACAAACTAGAGTCTAAATCCACTATCGTCTTGTTTGTGGGTTATCCCAAAGAAACAAAGGGATACTACTTTTACTCATAAGCCGAGAACAAAGTATTTGTTGCTCGCAAGGCTATTTTCTTGGAAAAGGAGTTCCTTCTCAAGAAAGACAGTGGGAGTAAAGTAGAACTTGGAGAAATTCAAGCGCCACAAACTCCTATAGAGGATGAGTTGGAAATGGGATCAAGTTTACAACCAGTTATGGAACAAAAACCCATTACATAAGAACTTAGAAGGTCTAGTAAGGTACGTCAGGAGATTGAGAGATATGGATTTCTAATCACTGATAATGACACTATTGAGTTAGTAGATCATGAGGATCCTACTACCTATCGAGAAGTTATTGAGAGCCCAGACTCGAAAAATTAGCTTGAAGCCATGAAATCCGAGATGCAATCAATATATGATAACCAGGTTTTGGACCTTGGTTGATCCACCAGAAGGTGCTAAGGTAATTAGTGGCTATTCAAACTCAAAGCTGATAAGACCTATAAAGGTAGACTAGTAGCAAAAGGATTTCGACAAACTCCTGGTGTAGACTATGATGAAACCTTTTTGCCTGTAGTCATGCTCAAGTCCATTAGGATCTTACTTGCCATAGTTGCATATCATGATTATGAGATATGGCAAATGGTGTCAAAACTGCTTTCCTCAATGGAAATTTACTTGAGGATGTGTATATGACACAGCCTGAGGGTTTTATCAATCCCAAGCATTCTAAGAAGGTTTGCAAGCTCCAAAAATCCATTTATGGATTAAAGCAAGCATCCTAAAGTTGGAATCTTCGTTTTGATAGGGCAGTCAAAGAATTCGACTTTATCAAGAATGAAGATGAGCCTTGTGTGTACAAGAAGGTTAGTGGGAGCATAGTAGTATTTTTGGTCCTATATGTGGACGACATACTTCTCATTAGGAATGACATTCCAACATTGCAAAAGGTTAAGCAATGGTTAGGGAAATGTTTCTCAATGAAAGACTTAGGTGAAGCCGAGACAATACTTGGTATTCGAATCTATAGAGATAGATCGAATCGGCTTTTGGGACTAAGTCAAGAAAAGTACATAGACAAAGTATTAAAGCATTTTAGTATGGGAGACTCAAAGAAAGGGTACACACCTTTGGCTTTGGGAGTTCCTTTGACTAAAGAACAGTGCCCTAAAACCAAAGAGGAAAGGGACAACATGAGTAGAATCCCATATGCATCAGCTATTGGATCTATCATGTACGCTATGTTATGTACTAGGTTGGATGTTGCTCATACACTGAGTATAACCAGTAGGTTTCAGCAAGACCCTGGTGAGAAGCACTGGTCTGCTGTAAAGGGATTTTGAAGTACCTACGAAGGACTAAGGATCATTTCTTGGTGTATGGTGGTCAAGAAGAGCTCGTCATACAAGGTTATGTCGATGCTGCTTTTCAGACCAACACTCAGGATTCTAGATCACAATCTGGGTTTATTTTTGTTTTGAACGGTGGTGCTGTCAGTTGGAGAAGCTCGAAGCAAGAGACCATTGCCGACTCAACTACAGAATCTGAGTATATTGCAGCGAGTGAGGCTGCAAAAGAGGCAGTTTGGATTAAAATTTTCATTTCTGGATTAGGAGTGGTCCAAGCATCCTAGATCCATTAGAAATTTTTTGTGACAACAACGGGGCCATCGCACAAGCCAAGGAGCCCCGGTCACACCAGAAATCCAAACACATACTCAGGAGGTACCACCTGATCAGAGAAATCATTGATCGTAGGGACGTCAAGGTTAGCAAGATAGCAAGTGAAGATAATGTAGCAGATCCTTTGATGAAATAGTTGCATCCAAATCTGCAAGAAGCTCATTTGAGAGCATTTAGTCTTAGGGTTATGCCCAATTGGGACTAGTGCTAGTGGGAGATTGATAGTGTAAGTCCTAGCCCCAATACATTGTAATAAAACACTTTAGTTAATAAATGAGGCATTTGTTTTATCTATTGTATTCTTGTGCATATCAATTGATAGAACTATCCAAGAATGTTGTTTCAGTTTAAGTTATCATGTGTGAGGCACATGGTTGTAAGACCTTGAAACAAATGAGACTTCATTCTAAATATCCCTAGTCAGTCATTGTTATGGGAATAACAAATGAATTAAGACTAGTATGCTCTATTTGATGAGTTGAGTTCTGTCTTACGGATCATAAGAACAAGAGTGTCAATCAAAGATCATAGATACATGTTTAGAACATGGTATCTGGATTTGATCCACTCATGAAAACATTACATGGTACAAGTCATAAGTGTTTCTCATATGCAAGTTTTGTATCGGAGTTCTTAGACCTAAAATCTCTATGAAACTCTTTATGAATTACTGTGTTCTTTGACATACACCTAACGTGCTCGTAACAAAATGACAAGTACGGGTATGCTCGGGTATGCATTGATTCATGTTAGAGAGCATGAGAGAAGTGAAGGGATTACCCCTCTCTATAAGAGAGAAAATATCATCGGGCACTTGATCAGTGAACTGAGAAGTGTATGGCCATACCGAGATGAAATAATGAGTAATCATTATTTATCTGAGAGTTCAGTGTCACTGGAATATCAAGAAAGGAATTAATATATATAAGGATGACTAGTTCCATGCCTTATATTAATTCTGATATTTATGGGTAAGGGACTATGCAAAATTGCATTAGGTCACTAAATGCCATATGCATTTTCATTTAATTTGGAATGCTATAATATCTTGCTAGAGAATATATATAGCTTTTGAATTAATTTATTAATTCATTGCCAACATTAAATGGACCTATAGGATCGCACACAAAGCATTGGGGTTAAAATATTTAAATAATGTATTGGGTATTAATTTGGGCTTTTAATTAAAGTCAAATTAATATATGTAATGGGCATTATAAATGCTATTGGACCTTGGCCCATGAGAGAGAGAAATTCAGCCCACATGGTTTAATTTCAATTAATTTATTATCTTGTATTAATTTAATTAATTGAATATTAAAGCCTAAAAGAGTTATAATCAAATTAAATCACTTAATTAGATGTAGAAGTGACCGAAATTCCTAGAGAAATGCCAAGGAATTTCGGCACATGCATAAGTTTAATTAAGTGATATTGTTTGATTAAATGTCTTACTTTTATCTTGGATTAAATTAAAAGAATTTGAATCAATATATATTTCTTATTTTAAAGAAGTGATAAAGGCTAAAATTAATTATCTTTAGGTAGTGGATTTTAGATTTATCACTTAAAAAATTAAATTATATATATTGAATGAGAAAAAAGATAAAACCCTAGAGTTTTTCTTTAGTGTGTGGCGTGAATTACATCTCTATCTCTCATATTTCTCTCTTGGCCGAAACACAAAAGGGGAAGAATTCTTTCTTGCTTCCTTGTGTTTTTTGGCATTAATAGCACCTAAAAGAAGTACAAGATCAAGTCTTGTAGCTTCAAACCATAGCCATTACACAATACTTAATTTGAGAGCTAGCAATCTCGGTTTTAAGCTATCTTTGCAAGTGTGTGTGTTAGAATAGAGAGGAGTGGCGTAAAGGCTGTTCCTTGGCATTGGTGGTGAAGGTCTAAGGCTAAGATATCCTCCTTGGTTGCTGGTCATCATCAAAATAAAGTTTTAAAGGCATCTACTATTGTAAGTTTTAAAACCCTAAAATTGCATGTTTCGATTCTTGTCATGGAATTGTATGGCATGTATGATCAAATTTTTATTATTTTCCGCTGCGTGATCTTTGTGTGCATACCATGTCATATTCCATCAAGGTTGTCGTCCAGTCCATAACTCATAAAGAGTGGATATGACTGATTTACAAGGCACTCGATTTAGAACATATGTGGCTCTTAATAGAGCATTTTCCCAATAGGAGATTGGCAAATTTGCCTCAGACATAATAGATTTAACCATGTCTTAGAGGGTTTTATTTCTCCTTTCCACAACACTATTTTGTTGTGGAGTTTTAGGAATTGACAACTAATGCTCAATTCTTTTTTCACCACATAAAACTTTAAATTCATCAGAAAGATATTTCCAACCTTTATCAGTTCTTAAGGCTTTGATCTTTATGTTTAACTGATTTTTTACTAATTTCATATAACTTTTAAAGTAACTCAACACTTATGATTTATGAGAAATCAAGTAGACATGATCATATCTTGTATAGTCATCTAAAAATGTGATGATATAGTGGGCCCCATGCCTTGCCCTCATATTCATTGTACCATAAACATCAAAATAGATTAATTGCAATGGAAACTCGACCCTAGTTCATTTTTCAAACGATTTCCTAGCTAGTTTTGCTTTTAGGCATTGTTCACAAGTAGGTAAATCAATTTTATTAAGGTTGCCTAATAAACCTACTTTGGCTAACTAACTCATTTGGTCTTGCCTAATGTGATTTAACCTAGCATGTCATAATTTCACATTATTCTCATAACTATGTGAAGTAGAAGAAGAAATTAAGGAAAAACTAGTATTATTCAAAAAATCATGATCAATATCCATAATAATGAAATCATTTGAAACAAAACCAGAACCATAATAGACATTATCCAAACATAAATGCATATTATCATCCTTAAAGCAAAAATCAAACCCAGCTCTCATTAAGGCTATGACAAAAACTAAATTCTTACGAATCTCTACTACATAGAGTACATAATGTAGGAGTAAGGTTCAACCTTCTCACAAAACTACTTTATAAGTGCCAATCTCTTCAACTGCCACCACTACAAAAAAAATGCATTTTACTGATAGATTTTTACCGATGGAATTATGATTTTACCAACAGAAAATGACCTTACCGACGATTTTTTATTATTTTACTAACTGAATGGATCCATCGGTAAAACGCTTGTAGGTACCAAATTACCGACGAAAAATTCCATCGGTAAATATTACTGATGGATTTATCAATGAATTTATAAAAAACATTCCGTCAGTAGTTTTATTTAAAATTCATCGTATGTTTCTGATATGAGCTTAAATAGCTCATATTTAATCCAAGTTTTGTTATCAAAATAATATTTTGTTATATTAAATTGTGTTATAATTAGGTGTGTTTAATGTTTTTGTCAAGTTTTGTGTATGTAGGAGAAAAGGGAGAAAATGTGAAGAAGAAGCCTTGTCGCGAGCGCGACAAGTGTCGAGAGGGCAACAAATGTCAAAAGCGCGATAAGGGACGTAAATCTAGGGCAAGAGATGAGGAAGAGAAAGGTGCAAAAAAGGAAGCGTGTCCCATTGCGAGTGCGACAGGAGGCGGTTAAATATGGTTGAGCTTGAAGAGTCATTTGAAAAGTCACCAAGTTTCATCAAAGGTTGCAACCATATGGAGGGGCACTTGAAGGGACTTGATGCTTGGAAAATTATATATACCCTGAAAGTTATTTCAAGGAGGATATAGAATTAGAGAGATCTATCATTTTATTTTTCTAATTTAAAATTGTAATTGTAGAATATAGTTGTAGGTTTTGATTTTAGTTTTGTGGCTTGAAAAGGAGGCAAATACAAGGAAGAAGACTATTCTTGGTGAAAGAAAGAAGGGTGGAGAGATCCCCTTCTTTTATTTCTAATTTTACTTCTTCCTTGTTATTATTATGAATTCTTTTTAGGAATTTGAATGTTGTTTTTCATATTCATTCATTTCTCTTTCATTTATCTTTATATGTAGTATTTGCTATTAAAACTTTATTAGTATCATTATAAGTTAAGGAAGACGACCTTAGATGGCAATTCCTTTTCTGAAAATCATCATAATGGTCATAAATAAGGGAGTTAGCGAGAGCAACGTCTTATTTAAAGTTAATGGGAAATTCATTATCAAAATATTGTTTGAGAGATCGCATGTGGAGATAGTTGTTATAGGTTGGTTTTTATTCTTTGAATGTGTGTTTATGTAATTCTTGTCTAAATGTGAGAGCTGCGATTTAGAACCATAAATGCATGTTTAAGGCATAATCTAGTGTAGATGCGAGAGCTACGACATAGAACATTATTCCAACTTGGCTTGCATAATAAAGATTGAATTATAAATAAGAGAAAAAGATCAAATTCCGTAATTATGTATATGTTATATTCATCATATTCATAAGTCTTCTAGGATTATCATTAAAATAGAATATTATCTAGTTTAGAGTAGTAAAGTATTCATTTTAACTTGCAAATTAATGAGCATTGTAAACAAGATTAAAATCAAGTAGTAATAGTGTACAATGTTAATCAACATTCCTCGTGGATTGATATCTGAAGTACTATAATCGATACACCATATACTTGCGGTATTTAAGCTTTTAGAAAAAGCATAACAAGTTTTTGGCGTCGTTGCCTGGGAATGCTTGATTAAATTTATTGTCATTATGAATCTTGATTTTTTATTACAATATTTAATTAGTTTTATTTTGTGTTGTTTTTAGTTGATTTAGTATATTAACATAATTTATTTTTTGTTTTTTTTTGTTATATAGGTTATTTTACTTAGTTTTTCATTATAAATTAAAAAAACTCAATTAAAAAACTAAGGATTTTTCATCATTTTCACGAGCACGAGGTCTGTCGCGAGCGTGACATTGTAGGAAGGATGCTTTTGTAGTGGAATGTGGAATTCTCTCCTTCCCCGCCAAGTTCTCCTAGTGAAATTTTATGAGTTTGTTTTCTACCTCTCTTTTACATTTATTGTGATTTTGTTTGTTTTGTGTTTTGTTTGCTTTACCATTCTCACACAATGAGGACATTGTGTCCTTTAAGTGTGGGGGGGTATGTATGTATTATTTCTATTCATGTTTTTGTTTATTGTTAGTAAATTTATTTATTTGTATATTATGTTGTGAATTTAATTTTGGAGTTCATGTATTTGGCACCTATTTGGATTTAATTACATGCCTTAACTTGAATTTCTGTCATTTTTAGTCTGGTTAGGCAAATTTTTAGGCTAATCATTTTCATTTTACTTTGACAAATTAATGTACATAATGAAAGTTATGACTTGGCAAAGCACTTTAGTGTAGGTTCTTTTTAGGTTGAGTATCTTTTCAAATGTCTAAATGGATTATTTTTGCCAATTTATTGCTTAAGGTAATTTGACCTATAGCTTAAGTGAGCTTTTGAGCCTAAACATTGATATTTTTCTTGTATGAGAGCCTTAATATGTCATTTCCTTTAGAATTTGTTCTTGGTAAACTTTGATATTACATTTAGTATGAGATGTGCATGAAAAATGATAAGGGCATTTAGATTACACCATTTTGGCTTGCTTTAAAAACTTACCCTTTTGATTTTAGGTAGCCAATTTTTAGCCTTAAACCTATTTTTATTGAGCAACATATAATTAGCCAATATCCTTTACTAAACAAAAAACGTATTTCTTTGTTTTACCCTTTTTGTGAAGAGAAATAAATTATTATATCTTTAGGAGACATATATTGTTAATGTAAGCATGATGGTATTTAAAAAATGAGAGTTCAATTCCATTCTTCTCTAGGATCAATATTAGAACAAGGCTAGTTTCTAAAGAAAAGAAAAAAAAGAGAGAAAAAAAAAGAAGAAGAAAAAGAAAGAAAGAAAGAAAGAAAGTAAGAAAGAAAAAGCGAAACTAGTCGTAATGTGTCATTGAGAAGGGAATATGAGAAGTAAATTACATCATGCGTTGCTTAGGTTCTTAAACAAATCTCTTATGATATGGTAATAATGTTTCTATTCACAATTTAAGCTACTTAAACCAAAAATTATCCTACCTTAACCTAAGCCAAGCTACAACCCTTGTAAGACCCTTTTAATTTCATGTATTATTTTATACTAGTAGTGGAGATGTTTACTAATTACAAGCTTATGGTAGACAATGGCATGTTCAAGGGATAAGAGAAATACTTACCCATAAACACATTGAGTGATTAAGTGCTTTAAGAATATAGTGTTTGAGTGAGAACTACTTTAGGCAATATTTGGTGTGAAATAATATTTACATTTGTTAAGATGTTCAAGATCTTAAGTTCATATATTCTTGTGTTTTGCTACTTCATAATTTTCCAAATGTGCATGGTTGTTTAAGTTTAATGGTGAATGATTTTGTTTGAGACTTTGCAAACTTGGGCTAAATTTGTGAAGAGATGAGCATTTCTGCATGGTGTTTTCAAATATTTCCCAAATATAAATGTGAGCTCCAAAATTGTATGATTGTGTTGTTTGCTTGTTTGTTAAGTTTTGCTTGAGGACAAGCAAAATTTTAAGTGTGGGGGTCAGATATGAGCTTAAATAGCTCATATTTAATCCAAGTTTTGTTATCAAAATAATATTTTGTTATATTAAATTGTGTTAGAATTAGATGTGTTTAATGGTTTTTGTCAAGTTTTGTGTATGTAGGAGAAAAGGGAGAAAAACGAGTACGACAGGAGGCGGTTAAATATGGTTGAGCTTGAAGAGTCATTTGAAAAGTCACCAAGTTTCATAAAAGGTTGCAAACATATGGGGGGGGCACTTGAAGGGACTTGATGCTTGGAAAATTATACATACCCTGGAAGTTATTTCAAGGAGGATATAGAATTAGAGAGATCTATCATTTTATTTTTCTAATTTAAAATTGTAATTGTAGAATATAGTTGTAGGTTTTAGTTTTAGTTTTATGGCTTAAAGAGGAGGCAAATACAAGGAAGAAGACTATTCTTGGTGAAAGGAAAGAAGGGTGGAGAGATCCCCTTCTTTTATTTCTAATTTTACTTCTTCTTTGTTATTATTATGAATTCTTTTAAGGAATTTGAATGTTGTTTTTCATATTTATTCATTTCTCTTTCATTTATCTTTATATGTAGTATTTGCTATTAAAACTTTATTAGTATCATTATAAGTTAAGGAAGACGACCTTAGATGGAAATTCCTTTTCTGAAAATCATCATAATGGTCATAAATAAGGGAGTTAGCGAGAGCAACATCTTATTGAAAGTTAATAGAAAATTCATTATCAAAGCATAGTTTGAGTGATTGCATGTGGAGATAGTTGTTATAGGTTGGTTTTTATTCTTTGAATGTGTGTTTATGTAATTCTTGTCTAAATGCAATAGCTGTGATTTAGAACCATAAATGCATGTTTAAGGCATAATCTAGTCTAGATGCGAGAGCTGCGACATAGAACATTATTCCAACTTGGCTTGCATGATAAAGATTGAATTATAAATAAGAGAAAAAGATAAAATTCTATAATTATGTATATTTTATATTCATCATATTCATAAGTCTTCTCGGATTATCATTAAAATAGAATATTATATAGTTTAGAGTAGTAAAGTAATCGTTTTAACTTGCAAATTAATGAGCATTGTAAACAAGATTAAAATCAAGTAGTAGTAGCGTACAATGTTAATCAACATTCCTTGTTGGATCGATATATAAAGTACTATAATCGGTACACCGTATACTTGCGGTATTTAAGCTTCTAGAAAAAGCATAACAGTTTCATTGCGTTGACTGTTATTGGCAGAAAATTTTGTCGGTAAACCGTCGGTAAAATTTAATGAATAAATTATTAATTTATTTTAGTATAAACAACAACGGATTATTTTGTTGGTAATTTTTTCGGTAACTATATTTAGTATAATATGAAAATTATTGAAATAGCATCGACAGATTTATCCGTCGGTAATTTGTCGGTAACATACTATAAAATTATTGTATTAGGAAATATAAAATCCAATAATTAAACATAATAAAGTCAATATAAAAGTATAAAATCTAAATTAAAGATATATTAATTAATAATTTTAATATATAACAAAAACAATTTATACAAAAAGTTGTCTAAAACTTGTACAAATATTGTGTAAATTACAATGCTAAAAACCTAAAACTTAATACTAAATACTCTTAGAACATTCTTAAAAATAATGAAAACTTTAAATTATTAAACCTGTCCTAAGCGTGCAACCACCGCGTTAATCAACCTTCAATGTAAAATTTGAAACTGGAATGATAATCAACTGCAGAATATCTTGCCCAGGTTAATCTGCTTCAAGTTTTGGTATATCTTGCTTAGGTTAATCTTGCCCAAGTTAATCTGCACAGTATGGACAACTAAAGGTCAATTGACACTTATTATACTCCACAAGTTATCTGAATTTAGACTAATAAACAAATATCCTATCACACTTGCAAAAACAAATAGGCAGTAATCAAGTCTTTTGGAAAGTAGTTGAATATGTGCAAATCAAAAAAAGGCTTGCTCTAAGATCTAATTCTAAACAGGGCATCCAGGGTGCTCTAGCAAGCACATAAACACAAGAGAAGAAATAAGATAAAACAAAATCAAGACTACCCCAAATGGTACAAATAACTTTCAACTCTTGGTGAGCATTATCATAAAAATGAAAACCTATATTTGGCTAAGGGTAAATGCAACAATTAGAGTTTAATTACCTGGACTCTTGAATGGTCGAGTTGTTCTACTAGTAATTGCTCCTGTAGAGAGTAAAAGTTCTATTAAACAAAATTCTTGAAATGAAAAATTACATAGGAGTAATGAAAATATGCTCCTCTTTTGCTTCATGTGATGAAACTTGTCATAAAGATGATGAAAGAAAGAAATCAGAAATGGACACAGCTATTGACACAATTACACAACCTACCTTAAAAAGTGAAGCATATATGATGGAGAGCAATGGAGAAAAAATTTCATAAAGATTTTAGGCTTTGGCATCAGAGATCATACTTCAAAAAATTAGGACCAAAAATCTAAACTGACGTATGCCAGAAGCTATTCCAACAATCATAATGCCTAGATTATAAGAACATAACAAACTAACAACCTTAAACAGTAGTAGAATCAATACAGATTTAACTTGAAATTGATTACTGTAAATCAATTGAAAAAAAAGAACATATCTGAAAGCAAAAAATAGGGAAAGAAGATTGGTATGATAATAGCTTGGTTAGAATAACTCTGAATAAAAGATTCCACACCTCTGAGCATAATATATATGCAAAAAACAATTAAGTGATAGCCATTACACTAAAGACATAAAATTTTACCATTGTAGGTTCTAATGACACAAATACAAGTCCAGTAACTCAAAAACTAATGGCCTTTATTTATTTTAGTTGCTTATTTCTATGGGAGCTGCAGAACTTTCATAAACTATATCAAATTTCGGTTACCAATTCCATAAATGTCATGCATGGGGAAATTTGAATGATGTGTTGCTGAACCTTTCTAATGTGATTATTGCTAACTAGGTCATGGAACATTGAAAATATCAAACAAAATATCTGAATACCTTAGTTAGGAATGGCATCTCTGTACGAAACTTGAGTTTATAAAAAAATAAAGGCTTTGTATATAGTATTCTGACTACTTGTGGTATTGGCACATACAGAAAAAGTGGTATTTGTTGAAAAAATAAAAAAGAATAATAAGTATAGTCAAGTAACAGGAAAGCAAGTGGCAAGGAAATGAGAGAATCTAAAAATAGGGAAAAACCATACGCTTTATTAGCTGTATATATATTTGTTTAGTGGGGCTGCCAGTTTTATATTACTTTTTAAATCCATCGTTATCACACTACACATAACACAAACTTTATGTGGTTCTCATTTCTCATCTTATTTCTTTAATACAATTGCCTAACTGTCTCATCTATACCACCAGCATTTAACCAACAATATCTCCTTTTCACTTCAAAAATATCATATCATTATTCAAAGATCAGTCTTCCATTAAAAAAAGGTAAAAATGTAAAATATCTTGAATTCAATTTCTCATTCTTTATAATAAAAAAAGAAAAAATCATGTTCTCAGAAGATGATCAGTAATGAAAAACATTACTATTGTGTGGATTCCCAAAAAAAATAAATTGCATAGTTTTAGAAACTTGCCGAAGCAAAATTAAAAGAATTTTATAAGACTCAATTCAGCAAATTTAAAAAACTTTGCTCAAAAACTAAGTGCAAAAAAGAATCAAAATTGAAGGTTAAATGGCTTTACAAAGAAGATTCATTTTGATAATTCAAATGCCGTGAATCAAAACCGAAAGTTAGATGGCTAAACAAAAGGAAGATTTAGTTCAAAAAAGTTGGATACAACAATTTTGATAAATTCAAATGTTAGAAAATGCATTCTTCCAAAAGAATATAACAAAATAGGACAAACACAATGGCTTGTGGTCATTTCCATACTCTGCAAACATTTCTAAATTAAGTAGTAATCCATAGCTTTAAAAAGCATCATATCTCACCTTAATCTTTATATCCACACATTAGTAACAAACATAATGGGATAATGCATTAGTTCATCAAAATACCATTCTCAGCAAATTTGAAAAATTTTGGAAAATGAATTTAATGTCTTTATCGATGAAGACATGCCTACTCGAACTGAATCACCGCATGAAAGATAAGAACCACCGCATATATTCATTGATGTTAACAATGGTTAAAAAAAGTACATAGTGGAAATTCAATCCTAGGCTGAAATCTATAGCAGCTCAACAATAAATTTTAGAACTAAATTTAAAGTTAAATGACTAATAAATCAAACATTAATTAAATCGGATAGTTCAAAAGAATATAATATAACAAATTGGAGGCAAAAACTGAAATGAAGTTTGAAAATAATGGAATGAAAACCATACAAAATGAAGAACTCATTCATTATAAAGTAAAAAAACATTCAATAAATTCAATAAATTTCATGTGGCCATTTGAGGTTAAAGAAGAATAATTTTTATTCTACTTTGGGTTTATCAAAATGTCTAACAAATTGAATGTTATAACAGGAAAAAAAAGTCAGCACAAGCATGAATAAAATAGAAGTACCTTGCATGGGAATCTACGGATGTAGTCCAACAACAATTTTAAAGTATTACCCCTCACTGGCCAGTGCCTTTGAGAAATAAACTAACAAAAAATAGTTTTATAAAGTGCTTCAAAAAAAATCTGAGTGTCATTCAAGAAAGTAACCAAATGTGTTAGAAGACCTAGAAAGTTTTGTACTACATTCAAGACCAAGGCAATAAACTTTGCCAGACATATATCCCTTATTTTTGATGGATTTAGAATCTCTTAATCAATGATGCATACCCCTAATGCTGAAGCAATTATTGCTGCCAGCCAATAGCATTAAAAATGAAGAGGAGCAAAAATTGTTAAAGAAGTTATAACCACCATGAAATATTGTATCAGAATTATCAATGAAAAATGGAACATAAAATTGGACAGTAAAGATAAGCATCCAGCAGTTTAGCATGCATACATGCTTCAAGGTCACAGTCTGATCTATCAAGTTCCAACAAATTTGCTCAACAAAAGAATGTGTTCTTTGACAGGCAGAAATTATTGCTTGCAGTTCAGACTTGAAAGTACCTGGAAAATAAGAACCAGTTAAATAAGAAGGTCTTTTTGGTGCTTGCACTGAAGAAATTTGAGATGGGAGGCCCCTACATCAGGACCAATGCACATGCCATCACGATTAATTTAGCTAGAATAAATAACTTCAAGCCAATGCATTCTTTAAGAAAAAACATTAAAAAATAAAATTGGATACACATTTGAAAAATAATAAAGAGAACTCTAACTATTGTTATATCATATGTACCAACATGATGACAACTCTTTTAACTACATTTGAATCCTATTGCAAACGTACAATAGGCTTTGATTTGTTGGATCTTCAACCCATTCAATGGCACCTGCTTGACAAACCTAAAATAATGGACAAAGATGCCAATTAATTATCACTTCTAAAATAATAAAAGTACAAGAGAAACTATCAAAGTACGGCTTTATCTTTTTTAATGCTAACCATACATGTCTTCCTTATAAAAATGGAGTGGATGCAAAACAAATATGCCTTCATTCTTTGAGAATTCACCATAGTGTGAGCTTAAGGAGAACATTTGAGAAATAAATGCCATGCCAGCAAGGCTAAGCATGCCACTGTTGCGAGATAATCTAAGAATGAACAACTCAGCCTGAATTTGCTAAAAAATTAATATATTTCTAGTGCCTTTGGAAAATCCTCTAAGCTATAACCAACTGATAGTATGCCATTTTGTCAGGAACGAGATAAATGCAGATTTAGTTTCACATTAACAAACATAAGGAATAAAGATCATAGCTAAACAACTAAATTTCAAAACATTTTGGTTTATTATAAGTTCCATCAAATTTTACCCAAATGTTCCTTTTTTTTATAAGAAGCTAAATTTTATTGAGATAATGGGGAAAATAACAAAGAACAGAGCTTCTCTTGACAAACTTAGGAGTAAAGCACGAACCAAAAGACTGCCTAAAAAACAAAACTACACTATCAACCAACCAAATAAAAATGAAAAAACCACTCTACAAAAAGACTGGCTTTAGGAAAGCCCAAGAAACAAGAGCCCAACAAAACAAAAAAGCAAAGAGCCATACCAAAACTAAAAGTAGCAAAGAAAACCAATTGCTTAGGAAAGAAACCCAGACTCAAGGAGAACAGAAAATTCAGGAATGAACCACAAATTGCAGATCCAAGACAGCAGCAGTTACCAATGAGAGATGAAACATAAAAAGAAAGCCCTTCCACAGTCGAATCCTAACCCTTAATAGTTTTGCAAAGGAAAAGTATTGAGGGTGTAGAGGTCCAAGTAGCCAATCCAAAATCACACAACTATAAACAGTAAACACCTATATCACTATTAGCTTAATCACAATAACATGAATAAATTAGTTGATTCATTCTTTTTAATCCATGACTTCTAATGAATATAACTCGTAACTATAAAATCACTTACCTTTCGTGTTTTCTTGGAAAAAAGGGGGATATTTGGAGGTTTAATATCTTTATGAACAACACATCTTTCAATTCCATTGTGCAATGTAATTCCCAGTGCCACTTTATACCTTACTGACCAACGAAGTCCATAACCACCCTTAACCCCTCTTTTCTTTTTCTGCAAATGGGTAGCAGCTTAAATTACCAAAAATAATCAAAAGTTATTTAAAATTTAAAGCTAATAATTGAAGAAAAAGAAAATATACCAAGCAAATGCTGCTCTAAGCTCCCACCAGAGACATACTTGTACACCAAAAATAGACCCTCATTGGGATCAATGCAAAAACCCACTAGGGGAGTGGTGGACTATTCTCTCTCCTGCATTATTCCAAAAAGACAAGAAAAAAGAAGGATTAAATAGCGGAGAGTGAAGAAGAAATAGAAAGAGACAAAAATAGTACCCTTAGATGTCGAAGTTCAGTAAGTAGGCAAAAAAATTCGAACCAATATCTTGGATTTGATAAGCAAAAGTTTGTAACACACAACAAAATGAAATTGACCTAGAAGTTAACCACTGATCTATACTGCTAACCTAAGATTGCAGAGAATGCTACTTCAAGGGTTTTGGAGAAAGAGAGCCGACGCACCAGTGGTGGACAGCAGCGAGTGGGTGAGGGAGGCTTCCAGTGGTTGGCAGCGATGAGTGGGTGAGGGGTCAGATTAGGGCTCCAGTGGGTTGCGAGATAACTCTGATGAGATGCGATGGTGGTGAGTGGGTGATGAGTGGACGAGAGAGGGTTGAGGATGGGTATTGGAGCGGCTGTTTATGAAAAAAAAACTCAGACAAATGGGGATTATTTTGCCCTAAATTGTTTTATTATATATTTTATTAATATTAAATATAAAACATTTATTAATAATTATCGACGGCTTATCGACGAAATTAAACTGTAGCTAAAACTAAACCCCTCAGACCTAAAAATTTTCCCCACTTACTTACCGACGGAGTATAAATCCGTCACAAAATCTATAGGCAAATAAAAAATGTTTGTATTACCGATGGAATTTTCGTCACTACCTAAATTAATTGAAAATTTTATTTGCCAACGAAAATAATCGTTGGTAAATCGGTTGCTAACAATTGTCGCTAACATTTCCCGCCAATAATACCGACAAATTATTATTTTTGTCGGTTAAAATGTTGTCATTTTTTAAATTGATTTTTTACCTACAAATTATAAGTTTGGTCGGTAATCCATTGGTAATATATTACTTTTACCGATGGAATATATGTCCATCGGTAAAATCGATTTTTTTTGTAGTGCACTCGAGCATTATTTTCCAAATATATCCATTTGGCTCCATTTGTTACTCATCGAAATTTAACAAAGGCATCTCAATCCCTTATCACATGGTCTATTGCTCTTCAGTCTATCACCAATAAAGGATGAAATCAATTAGAAAAATAGAACTAGATACACAAATTTCACTAACTCTCAAGTCAGAATAGTGTACCTATTTAGGCATAGTGCAATTTTTTGCATGGTGTCCTTTTTGTTGGCAATTGAAGCACTTCACTCATGAAATGTTAATCTTCTTATTGCCTTTGGACCTGTTAGCATTATGTTGCACTTTTTGCTTCTTAAGCTCTTTAGCCTTGTCTTTACCCTAATTCTTGAACCTTTTTCTCTTGTTCTGGTTAAAACTCGTTCCACCAAAAAGGGACTATGCCACATGCACTTCAGCGTTGACCTTAATCACTGCTAGATGGTCCTCTTTAAGTTCAAAATGATGAGTGACATCCCCAAATGTCTTTATGCTATCCATATGAGTCAGTTGTATCTTCATGTGCTCCTAACTCTTAGGTAAAGAGTGGATGACAACATGGACCTGTTGCTCATCGATCAGCTAATGACCAACCTCACAAAGCTCAAAAATTATATTTTCCATCTATCGTAAATATTTTTGCATGCTATAATTAGACTCCTTCTAATAAGTATCAAACTTGATCGTCAATGATCAAAGTTGAGTCAAGGACACACCTCCAAACTTTTCTTGTAAAGTGATCTATAGATCTTTTACATTTTGTTACTTGCAGAATTGTTTAGTGAGCAAGATGATACGGGCAATGGAATTCTACTTTTTCCATGCCACGTAAGCATCTTAATCTCTCCTATACTGGGTAGTGATGCTGTCCTCAAGTTTAGCCATAACTAAACACAAGAGTTCTAGAGCCTCTTGCTCCTCAAGCATATACTAGATTTTCATACTCTAGATCTCATAATTATCACTATTTAGTTTCATATCTTTGTTCAATTTGGCAACAATTGATTTAGAAGCAGTGGCAATTTTTGGATCCTTTGATCTCTAATGGAATAAAATTACACATTATTAAACTAGAATTAAGTAATACATGATATTTACTATACATCTAAAAACTAATATAATAATGCTATCTATTAAGCCTAAATTTGAAAAGGCTACTAATTGTATCTAATTATCCTCTAAGTTCTAAGGTCTAACTTTATAGGTTAAAGTTTCATGCATAGTAAATCTTAATTGTTAGATGTTAAGTTCATAAACTTAATTAAAAGATATTATAGTGTAGATAATCTAATTCGTAACTCAATTATCATGCAATCATTTTACTCATAAAATATTGAAAATCCATTAGCAATTAAAAATTAAACAAACATATTTATAATAAATTTTAAATGCTAATATAATATCCAAAAATAAATAAACACATTTATTTAATCAATCATAAGCATCCAACAATCTCAAAAGGAAACAAATTAAGATAAGACACACTTGTCTTAAAATAAAAATAATAATTGGAAACATAAATCATATCTTAAAGAAAAATTTACTAACAAATAAATATGACACTCATGTCAATTATTCAGGGAGACTAGCACACCTTAGAACTAGCCTTATAATGGGAAATGAATCTTTGACCATCCTATATAACTGATAGGTGATGCCATGAACTCAATCATGTAGCCATAGATGATACGCAATACGTCCACTCCTAAACACCATTTTAGATTTAGTATTGCTCCTTAACACTCCTCTTTTGGTTGCTTTAAGCAAAATAATGGATAATTAATCTTTTTTAATTTCCATTTTCTACAGTTTATGTATCTGCCATCAAATTCCTCAGATCAAGATGTGACCAAGACATCATCATCTTAATTAAGGTCCTGTCACCATGTCCTCTATCAACCCGACCAACCCAAATGCACTCTTGCATTTGTTCATACATGTGTTAGACAAGGTTCTAACGTGGTGACACATGACCTAGTGGGGTTATACCACATAGAAGGATGCCTCAGCTAGTGTCTGATGTTCCTATCATACATGGGGCACATGAGGCACACCCTCGCCAGCGTATAAGGGTGTGCGAGCCCTCCTCCAACCACCAAATCAGGTCAAATTTATTTTTAATATAATTTCTCAATTTTTTTATTTTTGGTAATTTTTTAGGACTAGAAAATAATTTTTAGATTTTTTACAAATAAAATTATTATAAAAATTGATGAAAATATTTTTTATTTTATTTTACCTTCTTAAATTTTCAACTTTTTTTGAAAATTATATTATATGGATTTGTCCTTATTTTTTATTGAAATGAGTTTCAATCATATATGTTTGTATATGAGTGTACTTCCTATTTATTTTCTATTATGTGTAACAAAAATGGTGATGGTAAGGACTCCCAATTGTCTGCGGACTCTCAGGGCATTGCTGAAGCCAATACAAAATTACAAAAGGTTTGCAATATAAGGATGTGCTGGCTCAAGTTGATGATATAGATGCAATAGTGCATCACATAATATAATGGTGACCACTCATTGGTTCACGTGGATGCCACGTGGCATCCATATGGACTGACAGGTGCCACATGGCATGATCATAGTCTGCCACATAGCAGTCAACTATTAGTCCATGTGGCAACTGAGTGGACCAAAATATGCCATGTGGCATGACCACATGAGCCACATTGCAAACAGATGTTAGACCACGTGTCAACTATGACACATAAGCATAAATGTGATAGTGCCATAACATGCCATGTGTTAGCCCCCTAAATGGTCAATGTGTCATGACTCTTTACCACCATAGTGGTCCACATGTCATCAATGTAATGCCCATATGTTTGAATGACAAATCATCTTGACACATGTGACATGTGGCACCACCATAGTGGTCTACATGTCGCGCCTATATTGGGCTATGTGTTAGAGTGACTTACCACTTTGATAGAGGCCCATGCATGAGGGACACATGACTTTTAACAAGCATCCTACATAGCCCTAAAAGTTGATTTTAGTGATAGTCCTTGGTTCGATGGGGGTGTTTTGGGGGTTTAGGAACACGATGGTGAGGTCAAAATTTAAAAATACAAATTTTAAATTTATGGTTACGGGCTTTGTGCACAATTTTTGGTGTACACATACACAAAAAAATTAGGTGTTTATGCTATCTATTTAAATCCATAAAATTTCATATAAATTTTAGATCTAAAAATTCAACATGCCAAAATGAAAACCTCGAGGCTTTGATACTAATGATAACATTTATGCACCTAAAATAGCAAAAATCCAATAAATAAGAGTAAACATGTTTACCTCTTGAAGTGTAGATTTTTTTGACACGAGTGGAAGCAAGGGATCTTTCTTTTCAAATTACTGGCACAAGCTTTTAACCATAAGCATGTACGCTAAGAGGTAAGCGATAACCCATAGTCTAAATGCCCATTGGAGTAAAACGAATGGAGAGGAAATTTTTGCATAGAGTAACTTCACTTAGGTTTTCTAAACCCCTATTATAGAGGTTATTAAAAGTTAAAACCCTAGTTTAACTCTTATTCCTATTCTGGGACTCCGCCTCTATCTTATTCAAATCAGTTATAAACCACTACTGCAAAGCATCAAAGTCATTAAACCACATCATGTAAGCCTCATTTTGTTTACCCTGCTCTTAGCGTATTGCATGTATATCTGCCACCATGGCAGTCTGAGCCACACTCAAGTCCTGAATACCTTGCAGAATAGCATCTCATGGAAATGCCTGCTAAGGCGGAGGGGGCACTGAAGATGAAGATACATTAGGGTTACCATAAGCTCTAGGAGGTAGATCCTGCTGGAAGGTAGGGAAGTCCTATGGAGGTAGAGGTACAACTAGCTCCAAACAGGCTTTCTCTGCAAAATAGTCCATGAATGGGACATCTTATTCCTTTCTAAGCCCTCGCCTCATAACATACTCCATCTACTAATCATCATCTAGCACCTATTGAGGTCATGGTGGCCACAGGCCATGACCATGCGTCATCCTATCAGGTGAAGAGCAGCATCCATCTCCTCAAGTGTTATTAACCTAATCCCATCTGGAGCAGTATCATCTTTCCTAGGCATGCGTATATCATACACGGTCTCTCTATCCAAATAGATACCCTCTCGGACAGATGGTCTCATAAGTGCCTTCAGCATCCCTCTGCTAGAAGTGACTTGGTTACCAAACCCCCGATAGATGCGGCCTCACCTAGATGGCACTGGGTAGTATGGATATGCTCCAAAATAGTGTGGTTTAGATCTATCAACCTACCTACCACCATATCCCATAGTCTGTATATCTCTATCACCATAAGAGAACCAAGGCTGCCTAGCCTACCCAAATATAAGCAAGAAACAACCCTGTGTAGGTAGCACAGCAACTATGATCTCAGTAGTGTAGATTTTGCCATTCGTCTCACATATGGGACCCTAGGTCGTGGAATCTTTGCCCATATCTCTGCCAAGGTGGATCTCTCGGGTCACATAACTCCCTTAGCCATAGGCAATCCCAGAATCTGAGCAAGGTGTTTGTATGTCATGGACACTAGCTGACCTTGAATGTTGTAGGTAATAACCCCATACTCATCATCCGACCTCTGATTTCCAAATATCAGAATGTGGCCAAGAACTGTCGAGTCATCTCTAGATATGTTCGATATGCCTCTGCATAAAAATGTGTCCATCCGACCTGGGCTATCAGAACATTTGCCTCAGCTATTAACCTTAATTATGTTAACAAATGCCTCGACATGAATTGGCTAGGTAGTATGCGGGTCCCTATTAAAGTATGATATAGGTTGCCTTACTCTGGTGTCATCTGTTAGTGTAAGCCCTAGCCCCAATGCATTGTAACGAAACACTTGAAATTAATAAAATGAGGCATTAGTTTTATCTTTTGTATTCCTGTGCATATCAATTGATAAAACTATCCAAGAATGTCATTTCGGTTTAAGTTATCATGTGTGAGGCACATGGTTGTAAGACCTTGAAACAAATGAGACTTCATTCTAAATATCCCTAGTCAGTCATTGTTATGGGAATAACAATGAATTAAGACTAGTATGCTCTCTCTGATATTATGAGTTCTGTCTTACGGATCATTAGGACAAGAGTGTCAATCAGAGATCATAGATACATGTTAAAGAACATGGTATCTGGATACGATCCGCTCATGAGAACACTACATGGTACAAGTCATAAGTGTTTCTCATATGCAAGTTTTGTATCGGAGTTCTTAGACCTGAAATCTCTATGAAACTCTTTATGAATTACTGTGTACTTTGACATACATCTAACGTGCTCGTAACAGAGTGACAAGTACGAGTATGATTGGGTATGCATTAATTCATGTTAGAGAGCATGAGAGAAGTGAAGGGATTACCCCTCTCAATAAGAGAGAAAATATCATCGGCCACTTGATCAGTGAACTGAGAAGTGTATGGCCATACCGAGATGAAATAATGAGTAATCATTATTTATCTGAGAGTTCAGTGTCACTGGAATATCAAGAAAGGAATTAATATATATAAGGATGACTAGTTCCATGCCTTATATTAATTCTGATATTTATAGGTAAGAGACTATACAAAATTGCATTAGGTCACTAAATGCCATATGCATTTTCATTTAATTTGGAATGCTATAATATCTTGCTAGAGAATATATATAGCCTTTGAATTAATTTATTAATTCATTGCCAACATTAAATGGACCTATAGGATCGCACACAAAGCATTGGGCTTAAAATATTTAAATTGTGTATTGGAAATTAATTTGGACTTTTATTTAAAGTCAAATTAATGCATAAAATGGGTAGACAGATTTTTGCCTAAAACAGCTAGCTGTTTTAAGCAAATCTGTAAAAACAGTTTTTTTGCCTAAAACAGCTGTTAAGCCACGATTTTGCCTAAAACAGCTAGCTGTTTTAGGCAAATATGTGAAATGAGTTTTTTGCCTAAAATAGCTAGCTGTTTTAGGCAAATATGTTGGTCACGAGAGAAATTTGTTGGCATGTGCTAGGTTTAATTTCAATTGATTAATTATCTATGTATAATTAAGTTAATTGAGTATTAAATCCTAATTTGTATTTAATCAAAATATAATACTTGAGAGGGAATTAAAGTAGCCAAAATTCAAACTAAAATACTAGTTGAATTCGGCAACTTATCACCTTAAATAAGTAAGTTTGTTTTGATTAAATGACTAATGCCATTTGAATTTAAATTCTAATGGAATTTAAATTAGGATGTATCTCTTAATTAGGAAGTGATGGAGGCTGCAATTAACACTTAATTTTCGGCACTCACACTTGACCTAAATTGAGTGATATATATTAATGAATTAAATGAATAAAAGGGAATGCCATTTTGCTATTTTTCTCTCTTGGCCGAAATACTCAAGGGGAAAGAAATCTTTCTTGTTCTCTTGTGTTCTCGGGCTGAAACAGTAACCTAAAGGAAGAACAAGATCAGATCTTGTGGCTTCAAATCATTCCCATTGCCGAATACACAATCATAGAGCTAGCACTCTTGATTTTAAGCCATCTTTGCAAGTGTGTGTGTGAGAATAGAGGGAATGGCGTAAAGGCTGTTCCTTGGCATTGGTGGTGAAGATCTAAGGTGGACATATCCTTCTTGGTTGCTGATCATCATCAAAATCAAGTTTTAAAGGCATCTAAAGTTGTAAGTTTAAAACCCTAAAATTGCATGTTTCGATTCTAGCTTTGGATATGTATGGTATGTATGATAAAAAAATTTTTGTTTTTCGCTGTGCCATCATGATATTCATACCATGTCATATTCCATCATCATCCATATAGGGTATTGGGGATCCATTCCTGTATAATTCAAAATCCTATAGTTATTTCAAATTGCACTCATTAAAGATGCTGCTTAAGATTATAGTTGTTTGTGCCTAAATTTCAGCAGCCTAACGGCTTAGAAAAACTAGGCCCAATCCTACATAAAACTTAACACAAAGCTATATTGGCTAAGCAACTCTCTATTTTTCCTAACTTGCCACTGGGTTTCCAGTAATCATGCTCATCAAAGATGCTGCTTAAGCATTATAGCTATTTATGCTTGAATTTATGCAGCATAACGGCTTAGAAAAACTAGGCCCAGTCCTGCACAAAACTCAATCACAAAGCTATATTGGCTAAGCAACTCTTTATTTCTCCTAACCCACCATTTGGTATCTAGCAGTCATGCAAAAGTATTCTTAAATAGCTTACATGTATATCGATTAAGGCTAGCTAATGAAAAAAAGTTCATCACTCATATACATGTATATGTGCATCATACGTACAATATTGCTAATGTTTCTTTTTAACACACATATGCTTGACGGCTCACATGTTTCTTTTATCTCTTTTTACATTTGACACACAAATTTATAATCTAAACTAGCCTCAAAAGGGGAGGTAGCTAAAATATAATGCCACTTACAATACTTGCACCCTAAGCTATACAAAATAAAAGAATAGTGATAAGTAAATAAACGACAATGGCATACATTAATTTGCACCACCTATTATTCTCATGGTAATGTCTATGTACATGCCTTACGGTTATTCCTCTACTTTTTTTTATTTGCACGACACACACACACTATTTACAACTTCCTATCAAGCGCTACACGAAATTGAATAATAATTCTAAAATTAGAAGGTTCACTAAGTTGCACTAATGCACTCCCATACACTTCCTCAATTTCCTCATAAAAAAATCAAAAACAAAGATTGGCAGCACATCATATACATTTATAACAACTTATATTAGTAAAATCATGCAACCTCATGTTTATTTGGATCATAGAAATAGAATGGAGTCGAGAATCATATACCTTTTGTGAGAACAAAGAAATCTTGACAAAAATTGACAAGATTGCACTCTAAACATGCGTAGAAGGATGACCCACTAGTGTACTGGATCAAAATTATAAAATAAAGCCTATATACTGAAAGAATGGCAAAAAATTCGGGGCCTTTTCTTTGAAATTGTCGGAGAGAAGAAGAAAGAAGGAAGAAAAGAGAAGAAGGAAAGAAGAAACCATTGATTTATTACTTTTAAGGAGTGTACAGGTATGCATATGGTGTGTACGGCTATACCATCCAGTGTAAGGGCATACATAGGAAGTGCAAGGGTGTGCACTCTGAAAAAATCCAAATTTGAAATGCTTTTGAATATGAAACGTTCCCATGCATGCAAAAATGCTATGTGAATAGTGTTTTTGTATGGGTTTTGGCCCAAACTCGTGCAAAATAATCCCAATTTTTTTCTTATTTTTCTTTTTTTTAATGTGGTGGTTTTAAAAAACACAAGATATAATTTATCGACCTAATTAAACAAAACCGCATGCATGTACGTATATACTCATTATTTTTGCAACTTGTTTAAAATAAATATCTTTGCTACTACTCGATTCATTTTTTTTACATTTAGGTGATCATTAGCACTAGCTATATACCCACATTTTATTTATTTATTTATTTATTATTATTATTTTTACCTCGCAACCCTTTCTCTTTTTCTTTGCTTTTCCTTTACTCGCTTGTTGAGCACATCTTGTAAGGACCCTAAATAGGCCCTAGTAGAATTTGAGGGCACTAGCATGTTATTAATAATTTATTAAGTCTAGATAGAGGAATTAAAAATAAGATAATATCAAGTAGACTAATGGTTTATTATGAAAAGGTTAAGAGAGTCATTTAATATTGTGAAATATAGGGGTGTTATTGAAAATAAAATATAGTTAAAGGGGTCAATTTTTGGATACAATTAAATATTGGGCCAGTTGTAATAATATAATAAGTATTTTGGGATGTAATTGAAAGAAGATATAAAGGTTGGGGCCAATGTTGAAGAGAAAGTTTAAGTGGGGGTCAATTTATGACATGCAAATTATGTAAGGATTTAAAGTGGGTCCTTAATGATGTCACCTTCCACTTTAGTCTCCATACAAGCCTTGTATTTAAAGAAGTGTAGCCGGCCATACCATCAAGAAAAAGAAAAGAAAACATTTCTCTTCTATCTCTCAACCAAAAATCTGAAATTTAGCTTCTCTCTTCACTAATAAAATTGGTAAAAATATTCATCCTTTCTCTCTTGTAAATCCGGCCACTCATCTTAAGTAAAACCTCCTTAATTCAATCTGAATGCATAGTGGAAGGCTAGATTAAAGAGGCTTACAAGATTATAAGAGAACTAAAAGATTGGAATATAAAGGAAGAGGAAGAAATACGAGGATTTTAAAGAAGATTTGAGTTGCATGGTCAGGTTTGGGAACTTATTCTTCATGCATGTGTGTGAATATAAATATTTATGCTTGGATTACTTAATTTTAATGGTAAATTATTAGTTTGTTTAGGGTTAATGAGAGATTTAAATAAGAGAAAATCGTGTTTTTGAATGTTGATGAAAACTGGGTGTGGTTCTTGTGAACCAGGCTGCTTGTTTTGTCCATATCTGGAGTTGTAGACCTCGTATTGAGGTGATTCAAAATTTTGGCTAAACTAGATTCAATTATCTACAAGAAGTCGTGGCTTGATTCTGTTGTTAAGGAACTCATAAAATTCGTACAAGTGAGCTATTTGTGTGTATAGGCAGTTTTGAACAGTTACCAATGTTTGGACCATAAATCCTTGCATTTAAGTTATAATTGAGTGGGGTTTGATTCTATGTAAACTTGATAGAAATATAAACATTTTTGTAGAAGTAACCTGGAGCTAAATATGTATTAACCCATCCAAATATTTACATGAAAATTTAAGAGAGCTGTTGATTTTGGTTTAAGAACTGATTATAGTATTTTGGGCATAAGTATTAGTAGAAAAGTCAAAATCTTATGCTGTAAAATTTTGGGTAAAATAAATACCTAGGAGCAATTTTCTATGAAGAAATGTTGGTATAAATCCCTCCTAAATTTATGATATGAATTTTTATAAATGACAGCAAACACTATTTCGATTCTATGAACAGCCTATAGTATTTCTCAAATATCTTGAGCTGTAGGTAAGATATTAAGGTGAATTTTGATGCTTTGGAAACTAGAAACATAGGAGAATAAGATTGTAGAGATCATTTAGCCTAACAATGACATTTTCAAATTCATTTTTAGCTCACAAGTTGAGTCCAGAATGCTACCCTATACAGATTTTTAATGTACTTTATTTTATGGTTTTCAATTAATTGAGCTAAATATGTGTTTATGTGATTAAAAAATGAATTGGATAAGGCATGTAATATGACTATTTAATACAAGATTATATGTATACATATACATTCACACGTGTACATAGATAAGGACTAGTGATGAATATATCTAACATATATTTGTGATTAAATTTGTACATAATTGTTATATGCAAGGTTAATGTATGTATGTACTCTTATAATGAGTAAGTGTATATTTTAACATGTACCTATACTATGAGAAGAAAAAAAATACAATAGTATGACCATGTTTACATGTAATGTCTTATGGGTAACATATTAAAGTATATATATTATGATGATATATGCTCAATTATCAATAAGCAATTTCTAACATAGAAATAAAAGTATCTAAGGATGTAAATCAAGTTATGATTACATATGTATAGCTTAACTACATGTTGTTATGATAAATTCATAGTTACATAGAAGCACATTGAATTAAGTATGGCATGTAATATGATTGCTGATAAAGGTTTACATATAATTATATTTGTACATAAGTAAGGATTGTTGGTAATGATATAAAAATATTCATATGTGATCATACTTATGTACATGGTTGTTATGTGCAATTATGCTTTCATGTACATATTTTTAATAATGGAGTAAATGTTTATTTGATGTGTGCATGTATACTATGAAGTTAAGAAATGTTTAAATATGATAAATGAAAGTTTATAATATAAGACTATCATATGATTACATGAATGTAATATATATAAATGTATATATATATATATATAAATATATATATATATATATATATGTAAATTTCTAAATGATTATACACGATTTTTATTGATCTCTTGAAGTTACTATGATACTTATAGTTTGAAATATTAACTCTACTTGTAAAAAAAAAGTAATATGACTAGTATAATATATGTGTACATATAAACATATACATATATAATATGATCTTACATGATCGGATTTGAAAGATGTTTTAGTGTAATGATTTAAAGCATATGATTTAAAGTGAAATGTATGATTATGTCTTTAATTAAATAAAATGACATGAATAAGCATATGTGATGTCACATGTTAGCAAGCTGAAACACAGATCTACAGAGCAATAGACTCAATTATAGACATCTTATTAAAGTACATAATAGCAATATTATACGAGAATACAGAGGGAGTATCTTGTCATGTGATTGTTATATGAGTAAATTGTATAAATTGTTTATGAATTGTGCATATATGTTTATGTACTAGAGAAGATATATATTTTTACATGATTATGTATGGGTACAAATGGCATTATATAAGTATAGTCTTGACATACGAAATAGTCACATGATTGAATAGGATTACAAGTACAGAATAGTAATACCCAATAGTGAAATGTTCAAAGGTTTACATAAAGTTACACATGAGCATGTATATGAGTACATTGTTCGTTGTTACACAAGAGTATACATGTGCATATAAGAATATGAATAAATAAAGAAAAGATAAAGTAAAGAGATTGTACTGCCTGCTTTGAGTCTAGGAAGTGGATAGATAGGCATGCCTATAAGGGTACCTTGCAGCTGCGATAGTTTCAACCCCGTTTGGGTTGTAGTCAACCCCTTTTGGGTGACTAAACAGACATGGTCCCGTTTGGATTGTAGTCAACCCCATTTGGGTGACTAAATAGACTTGTACCTTTGGGTGCCATCGTTATAATCAATCAATTTATACCTTCGGGTATCTTATTTGTACCTTCAGGTGCTACCGTATAACCCATTATCCACCTCTTTAGAATAGTGCAGGCTTTACACCAAAGTTACTTTGGTTAAATTGATGGTATACATATGTGGGTCCTTTGTGATCATAAGTCTTTTTCAAGATGTATGCCAATGCATGATATATGAAGGAATTTTTAATAGGTTAAAGAGTATTATAATATTTAATGGATGCAACAATTTTATAATTGCATAAGCATATTTCATATTAAAGATTATAAGAGTTAGACAGTAACAACCATTGTTTTTGAAATAGTTTTCTTATGATTATGTTATATGTTCACATTGTTTATATGTACATATTTAATGAATGTGTGTTTGTTATTTATGGTGTGATGTATGCATGTCTAAGACCTATAACCTGGGTATATAAGAATAGTCTGGCAATGATGTATAATTGTTATGTTTAATTGATAGGCTTGTTTTTGTAACTTATGCTATATAAAGTAAGCTAGTAGTATTATAAAGATCTCATGGTATTTGAAAGTTTTGATTTGCCATTTTAATTCTAATAGGTGTATATCAAAGACATGTGAGTATAGATAAAAAGATAATGGATAATTATGCTAGTATGGTTTAGTATCAATTCAAAAGCTAATCACATAATAATTAGTTGAATTTAAAGCCATAGGACATTAGAGCTTACATTATTATATATGATGATTATAGTATCAATGAAATTTTTATTGTTGAACTTTGTGATTATCGTATTATGATTTAACTGTTGGATTTTTATTCATTTCTTGCAACCAAGCTTTGTTATAACTGAGGCATGTGGTGTGCTCGTTGACGATCACTGTGAGTGATCGTTTATCATGATTTTACTTCCCCACTAAGCTTTATAGCTTAGCACGGGTGTTTCATCCGTGTAGGTTATTAGGGTGATATCTGCAGCAGGATGGCCAACTCAAGTCAATGAGAGAGACAATTATAGACTTTTATTTTGGGCTATTTGTATATAGTAAAGATTTTGTGGTATTAGAGATATTGAATGTAAAAATGTTAAATAGTTGTTGTATTTTGTAAAGAGACTTTAACGTACATTGAAAAGTTTTAAAAAGTATAGCACTCTTATGTATTAAGCTTGATTATATGTTCTCTGTGTAGTTGGTATATGTTTATGTTGCACAGTAAAACATGTGTAATGAAGTGGATAAAGTGATATGTATAGATTATAGAATAAGGGTGCTACATATCTCCCTCTTCATATGAATAATTTGATAAGAATTATTTTCTTTGAACTATGAGCCTATCTTGGTTTTGTGAATTGTGGATGAATATCTACAAAAATTGTGTTGGAAGCATGCATGTTTGAGATTAAATTTATACAGAATGGGTGTATGCCATGCAAAATAATTTTTATTGTTTATTTTCATTAGGTGGTAATTGGGCCTAGTGTACGGGCATGCATTCTAAGTGCACGGCTGTACAATTCAACTTATAAATAACATCTCCAAATTTTTAGTTGTCATTACTTTCCACTTTGAGTGGTTCTCATTCCTACTTACTCTTTTTCACTTGTGCACTTTGCCATCATCTTGTGTTACTTTGTATCTTTTACTTTGGCAAAATGACCCCCTTCACTGAATGCCTTGCTTTGCTGCTTGATAACTATTCAACTTGGGACAACCTCATTTTGTCACCTTATTCTAATTTAAAGTTCCTTTGTAAGGTGGAGTTAGATGAATATTTGTTAGTAGCCTCGACCCGCTACTGTGATCCTCGGTTTCATGTTTTTGCTTTAACAATGTGGAGATATGCCCATTACATCAAGAATTTGCTACCATCTTGGGCATCCTTTTTACACCAAGGACTCTCCCATGTATGCCAAATTAGGTGCCTAATTACCCCCATGAGGCTGTTCGGGCTTTGGGCATTTTTCCTTCCAATGTCAAAGCTTTCATAGAACCTTTGGGACCCATGTCACTTGACTTCTTGTTCGATTATTTGTACTATTTTAATGGGAATGACACTTACTCAGTGGGTGCTAACCTTTTTATGTGCCTAGCTTATTATCATTACATTACCAGTAGATGAGGTACTTATGGAGATTATTGACTGTTTGATGTTGTAAATGACATTCACAAGGGGCTTACTCCATTCACTTTAATCCTAGCAAAGACCTTACTTGAACTGGATGCCATTTATATTGATCCTACCGCATTACTCACTAGTGATCCCTTGCTTCTTCAGGTATCTATAGTCATTATTCGAAGGTAGTGTGACCCTTGTGGGTTTTCACACTATCTTTTATTTACGGGACATGCATCTTTTTACAAATTTTCACATGACCTTATACCAATTTTTTGCCTGAAATGGATGCCTAATCATCTCAATGGCTTTTATACTTACTCCCTCCCTTTTGTTGTTGATGTTTTTTTTTTTATTTTTTTTAGATTTGGATGCAAGAGAAACTCAGGATGCTGGCTAAATCTTCCCTTCATGCCATTAATGCATACTCTTTGAGGTTCTTTGGAGCGCGTATGTGTTGGTACTAGATTGCCTCTGTAGAAGAAGGCATTATATGGCTGAGCTCTGTGGTGGAGTGGAGGGTGAGCTTCATATACCCATGGATCCAGGTGGAGTATGTGACTCACGATGGGAGCTCCGGATGTGTGCCTTTCTGTGGTCTCTATCGGGCAACCTTTTGTCACTGGATATCATTACATTTGGAGGTGGGGACTTAACTGACGCCTTTGTCACTAGATATCATTACATTTGGAGGCATTTACCCGTGAGGACAAATATTCCACCAGTGAATACTTGCAACTTTGAGACTAGGGTGGAATACAATTCATGGGTTATGAAGGCACCGAACACCAGAGCCTTCTTACTGAGATTTCATGAGCGAGAAAGACCATAGTTAGGGTTGCAATGATTGAAGGGCCCCGTGGTGGTTGTGGTTGTTTTCTTTTCACCTTTTTCGTTTATGCCTATAATATATCGTCGTATTGTCTGTTTGAACACTGTTTTTGCTTCCCTTTTCTTGCTTATGCTGCTAGTATACTTGTGTAACACTTGGTGGGATAGTTGTGTTTGTTTTAGTGGGAGTCTTGTTTTTCTGTGTGTTTTGCATTGCTACTGATGGCAATTACATTTTTTATAAATAAATAAAACATCTTTATTTAAGTCAATTACAGTGTATAACTTAGATTATTAATGCATGCTTATATGACCACATTGTTGTAATGATGACAATTGCATAAATTTCATTAAATCTCGAGCAATTGCATCTTGAATACATCCCACTCCTATCGCCAATTAGCTCTCATAGGTTTTCTTAATTGGCTATTTTCTCTCAACCATTAATTTTTGCTTAAGGTGCCTTTTTCGGTTTTCACCTTCGCAGGGTGCCCTATTTTAGCAAGGCTACCTTTTTTCGATTTTCGACCCGTGGGATGATTATTTCCTTACCTTTTTTTAGCTATGGAACCTCTTTAGCCTATCAACGTTAATCGACTCCTTAAACTCGTTCCCTTTGCTGTCTATAAGAATAGCAACTCCTTTAGAAAGCAGCTTCTTTAGAATAAAGGGGCCTTCCCAATTTGACCTAAACTTTCCTCTGTTGTCGGGTAAGCCAGTTCTCATTTGTTCAAAAACTAAGTCCCCTTCTTTCAAATGATGGCCTCTGACCTTCTTCCCAAATGATCAAGCTAACCTTTTATGATATAGTTGATTATGGTAGTAAGCTTTCATTCGATTCTCATCCAACAGGTTCAGCTATGCCATCTTGTGTTTTGTCCATTGCATCTCTTGTAGCTTGGCTTCCAGGACAACCCTTAGTGACCACAGTTCAATCTCTACTGGTAGCACTGCTTTCAAGCTATACATAAGAGAGAAAGGAGTAGCTCCTGGGGAAGTTCTAACAGTGGTTTTTTACCCTTAGAGTACAAATGGTAATTTTTCAATCCAATCTTTATATGTTTTCACAGTTTTGGACATAATTTTCTTTAGGTTCTTATTTGCGGCTTCAACCGCCCCGTTTGCTTGTGGATGTAGGGAGATGATTTATGGTGTCAAATTTTGTACTTCTAAAGTATATGCCTAGTCTTTACTTGGAATTGGATCTTATTGTCTGACACTATATGATGAGGCACCCCATATCTGCATACCAAATTCCTTTCAATTAATCAAGCCATTTCCCATATTCCCTGACATTTAAAGGACTCAGCTTCTACCCACTTCGTGAAATAGTAGATAGCAGCTACTATGTACCTATGACCGTTGGAAGTTGTTAGATGAATTTCCCTAACAATGTCTATTCCCCAAGCTGAAAAGGGCTAGGGTAAGGAAAGATTGCATAATTCCGAGATAGGTAGGTGACTTAAATTAGCATACTGTTGGAATTGGTGACACATCTCCACATACTTGGAGCAATCAGCATCTATGGTTAGCCAAAAGAATCCCTGTCGCATGATCTTTCTAGCCAATGTCAATCTGTTCGTGTAGGCCCCATATATTCTTGTATGCATTTCTTCCATAACTTTCTTCACCTCCCTCTCGTTTAGACATCTTAGCTAAATATCGTCGACTTGTCTTTTATATAGTACCCTATCCATACTAATGAACTGACTAGATAACTTTCAAATTATCCTTTGGTCTTTTTTCGTTGCTTCCTCGAGGAACTTAGAAGTTTCTAAGTAGTTCTGGATATCATAATACCAAAGATTGTCATCAGATCCATCTAGGCTCATGAGGTTCTCGCCTTCGAAACAAGGTTTTGTTCAGCTCGTGACTATCATAGGTCTTATAATCACCCCTTCAAGATTGTCCCTTATAGACACCAAGGTTGCCAGGCATCTGCTAACTCATTCTCATCTCGGGGCATGTGTTGGAAGCTGCAGGTTTTGAATTGTCTGCTCAGTCTCTTCAGGTATTCCATATAAGGTACCAGTCTTTCTTTCCTAATAGATAATTCGCCTTTTGCTTGATGAATTACCAGAGATGAATCCCCAAAAACCTTGACTATTCTAGTCCCCAATGCTATCAAGGCTTCCACTTTGTGTAGACAGGCTTCGTATTCTACTTTGTTATTGGTCACCTTAAATCCCAATTTCTTAGTTAAAGTAAGTTTTTTACCATTAGGTGTGATGGGATTGACCCCTACTCCAGCTCCTTTGTTATTAGTGGCCCCGTCGCAATACATTTGCTAGCCTTAAATTGTTATGGCACTGACACCTTCGTCTGGGAACTCATACTCAACTTGGTCTCCTTCTAATGGGTGATCGGCCAAAAATTCTACAATCGCCCTTCCTTTGATCGTCTTTTTGGTTACATATTCCACCTCGAACTCCTACAAGAACAATAACTACCTTCACATTTTCCACGAGCAAAGAGGGTGCTAATTGGAGGCATTTGAGTGGGTTGTGCTTAGCCACTGCTTAGATCTTATAAGAGTTAAAATAATGCCTTAGCTTATTTGAGGCCTATATCATTGCCAAGCAAATCTTTTCCATGTCTGTGTACTTGGTTTCATAGGGCAGGAATTTCTTACTTAGGTAGTACACGACTGTTAGAGAGTATGCCCTAGAGCCCATGTAATAGGGATGTTTTTCATATGTATGAAATTTATATTCTTAATAAAAGGCATCATTCATTTATTAATGTTGTGTTTGAATACATGAGTTTGTAAATCTTAAATTAATAAATGAAGTACTAGATATTATAAACACAGTGCAAAGGCAATCATGAAGGTGTTCATGATGTGAGATGTCTATCGCATGCAAATGTGTTAATATCTAAATATCCCTAGTCATAGAATTAACAAGATAGGACATTGTTAATTCGGACAGACTAGTACATGTTATACTTCTTGAATGGTTCAAGCAATGGTTCTCATAATTGCGATTATAGATGATAATCAAAGCTAACATTTGGATGCTTGTTAGAGGAACAAGTTCATTGGAGACCTGCAAAGAGAATCCTCATATGGATATTAAATCTATGTCAGTGAGGAATCTCTTCATAGCGGTTGTGCAAGTATCCTTAGACTTGAGATCACCAAAGTTATCTTAAGTAGCAAGTGGTATACTTTGACTCCATAATTGATTACTTCCAACTGGGAATGAACATAGTTAGGAGATTGGGTATATCATGACCTACTTGAAGATAGTTGAGTGATTGACAAAGGATTCACCATCCCAGATTTAACAAGGGAAGTTATCTCGCATGATTCTATAATTGCCTTGATCAAAGGGAAGTTATCTCGCATGATTCTATAATTGCCTTGTTCAGAGATCTCTGGCCAGAGTAATATGCCGAGATGGATGGAGATCCATGAAGGGCATTTTAGGAACAATGGTTGAATTAATATAACATACATAATTAGATTTATATGAGTTGACAGAAATCCATACTCAGAATCTAATTGAGATAAGAGTGGTGAAAGAAGTAATTGCACGGTAACTGTTTCTATGAAAGGGTACAGTCAAACCACATGACTTTCCTGACATTTGGGTAGTCATGATGCCTAGCTAGAGGCCAATCATGACTCGTATAATGATGTATCAAAATATCAATAGAGATTGATAAAATAATTTAAAGGAGTTTAAATCATGTGAGTTTTGAATAGAACTCACAATTACATATTATACTGCCAACATGGACAGGAACCCAATAGGTCACACAAATATAGAGAAAAGGGTAAAATGGTAAAATGACAAGGATAATAATATTTGATATTATTATAAAGGTAGAGAGGAGAATATGATAATAATTAATTAAAGAGTTTAATTAATTATGATCAAATAAAATTGTCCGCGAAACTTTTGAGAAATGTTTTGTAAATTGGACCTAAATGAAATAATGTATTTCATGATTAATTATTATTATCTTATAAGTGTTATAAGACTACTATAAGTATTATAGGACTGATATAATAATTAATAGGACCATTGGAGAAATTATAAAGGGCCAAAGGAATGAAGAAGTTGGAGGAAGCCCTCCAAAAGAGGGCTACACGCCAACTCCATACAGAAGGGCTTAGAGGGCTTTTTCTTGGACAAAATTAATTTATATATGTTACATAAGTGTTATGGAACTCACATATTTAATTTGGTTGGATTTGGAATCCATTTGGGTATTTAAATCCAATTAGATGCACAAAGGGCCTAGTTTGTGGATTTTGTGCATGGTCTTTTATGAAAAGATTTAATTTGGATTTAATTAAGCCCAAATGATTATAATTAATTCCAGAGGCCCAATTAATAATTCTCCAGCAATTTTAAAGAGCCCAATCTCATTAAGGAGTTGGAATTTTAACCTAACTATAAAAGGCCAACTAATGAGAATTAGGGTTAAGTGATTAAAACAAAAGGAAAGTCTTTTTCTCTTAATTCTCTCTCCCTTTTGCGCCACTTCCATTGCTAGCCTCTTGGATTTCAGCCAGCCCTAGTTGAACACCAATTTGTATGTTCAATTTACCCCTCTCTAGTGTGGATTACTCATTGGAGGTGTTCGATTTTGGACACTGTGGTTTGCGACAACCTGGTGCGAAGTAAAATCAACTGTTCAACAAAAATCAAAGGTGATTTCTCTTATTCTCATATAGTTATATTGTGTATTCATGGCAAGATCAGAACTAATGGTTAAAAAATTTTAAAATTCCGCTCATGTATGTGATGCATATAACCGTTAAAATCCAACAACGACAAACTCAGCTTTAGCATCATCTTTTTGAGATAGCGTGGGCCTTACTGAACTTTGTTTCACTGCGATGTATAAGATTAATGGCCACAACGTTCTTGGTGGTTGGAGAACTAAAGGATGCAACAAGTACTATTTGATGGTGTCAAAGGCCTTTTGATAGTCGTTATTCTACTTGACTGGCTAATCCTTTCTCAAAAGTTTGAAAATTGGCTCACATATAGAACTGAGTATGGCAATGAACCGACAAATGTATTGAATTCACCCTAAGAACCCTTAAATCTCCTTCTCCTTCTTCAATATTGGTATCTCTTGAATGGCTTTCACTTTTTCTAGATCCACTTCTATCCTCTTTTGACTGACGACATGCCCTAGCAACTTGCTAGAGGTCACTCCAAACACACACTTCTTCGGGTTGAGACGAAGGTCGTACTTGTCGATCCATTGGAAAAACTTCACCAAGGCCTCAAAATGTCATTCCCTTGTAGCTAACTTGATCATTATATCATCGACATACACTTTGACTTCCTTGTCTATCAAATCACTGAGAATTTTGGTAGCCATTCATTGTAGCTGGCCCCCACATTCTTCAGTCCAAATAGCATGACCTTGTATGCATAGGTCCCCCATTCAGTGATGAAGGTAGTCTTCACTCTATCCACTATCTTATTTAAGATCTAATTGTACCTTACGTATCCATCAACAAAATTGTACATCATACATTTTGCTGCACAATCGACCAATAGATCTATATAGGGGAGTGGAAATTTGTCTTTTGGGCAAGCTTTGTTTAGATCTTGGTAATCCACGCACATCCGCACTTTTCCATCCTTTTTAGCAATAGGGACAACATTTGCCAGCCAGGTAGGATACTGGACTTTAACCAGGAACTTTGCTTTAATTTGCCTTTTCACTTCTTTTTTCACCTTTGTTGCCTATTTTAGCTTGAGTATTTGAAGCTTCTGCTTTACTGGCTTACTATCCGGATATGTTGGAATAGAATTTTATTCAACATTCCTGTCAATCCCAGGCATATCTTTATAGGTCAAGGCAAATACTTTTCATATTTTTTCAATATTCTCTCGAATTTTATTCTCTCTTTAGGAGTTATGTCGGATGAAATTAAGATCTCTTTAGGGTCGTCTTGTGTTATGAGATTAAATGAATTAGCATTTGTTGAATTAATGTCAAATATGAATGAGTCATGATTATAATCCTACATGATGCAATTAGATGAGACATCGCATAAATAAGCAAAGTTATTCATCTTATTAACTTGAATGGGAAAGGGTGCATCATTCCAAAAGAATTCAAGAACATAAATTACATCAGCAAAAGAATCATTTTCCAATTTAGGAATGATTGATGTAGTAGCAGATGCCTTTCCTTTCTCACGTGGTGCCTCCTTCTCAATGGCTGTAGCTATATCTTCAACCTTCTTTTGCCTTAGCCTTAGTGGCTAATGACTCTGATGTCAACACCTCCTCGGGGTAACCCAAATCCAAATCGGTGAGTTTGGCCATAACCTCTTTATCCCAGAATTCCAATATAGGCTTGATGGTTCCAGCTAACTAGTCAAAGACATCATTAAAGATTTCAAACCCAGGAACTATTGTCCCCTAGACTAACACAGGTTCAGCCTCCCTACAATATTTGCACTCCTCGGTCACTGGGACAAAACTTTCAAGTATATAAGGAATCTTTCCTGGATGTACCTCATGTTGCTTCTTAACATCATTCTTATAATAACCTAAACCCTTCTTGTCTTTTTGACCAATGGGAGCAAGAGGCATAGGAATCCCCTGAGAATTCTTTCCTAATCTAGCACCTGGCAAGTAATTCATTTTCTTCATCATATTAATGGCCTGAGAGCTTATAGCATCTGTCTCTTCCCCTTCAATACTATTGCCACATGGAACCTGTTGAAAGATTGATTGGCTATATTTAAAGCAAAAATAGAATTTTCCTTTGCGGCTTTAATGGTAACCATGCCTTCTTTTTTTGGGATTTGGACCATTTGGTGTAGGGTGGAAGGAACCCCTCCCAACTTGTGGAACCAAGGTTGTCTTAACAATAACGAGAAATTGGATGTATATGTAGCATTGCAAATTCTGCCTCAGTCTCAATGGGCCCTATCTTTACTACTGCCCTAAAAGTGCCAGCAACCTGCCGTTTTGAGTTATCATAAGCCATTATGGTAAGTCGAGATTGAGTGAGCATGGTCTCATCAATATCATATGCCACCATTGCCGAAAATGGACACACATTGATAGAAGAACTATATCCATTATTACACATATAGTGTGTTTGCCATTTACCTCAACCGTAATGTATAAAGGGCGGTTATGCTCACGTTCTTCTAATGGGAGATCCGCATTAATGAACATAATCTTTTCTTCAGAATCCCCTTTCACTATTTTTAACAACTCGAAAGGAGATATAGTGGTAGCAACAGTGGATTCACATAAAGCCTCAACCAACTTCTAGCGATGAAAAGGTGACTGCCTAAGCAAATCCCAGATTGAAATCTGAGCAGGAGTTTTCGTAAGTTGCTTCAGGACTAATTTATCCTCCTTGGTTCTTTCCTCTATGGGAGTAGTAGGTCTTATGGCCTCTTAACTTCTAGCATAACTCTCCCACTTTTGGTGACTGCCCGAATTATCTTTCCATTTATCACTTCCTTCTCATCTTTATTAATTTGCCACATGTCTTTCAGTTCCTCTTTGGCCTTAACCGAACCCTTCTCACTATCTGTATCCCAAATATCTACTAGTTAAATTGCTTCCCAAATCTCTACTAACCTTTCAGCACCTGCATCTTAACTCTTGCCATTTCCTGGAGCCTTATGTATGATAGCTAAATACTCATTCCTATACAAATCTTTTAAAACATACCATTCCAGCAACCTGGAGCCAACCATGAATACCGGCGGTGGAACGATACTGTAAGCTTCTTTCTTCTTAGCTCTCTTCTCTGGATGAGGAATCTATTAAGAATCAATCAAATCCTAGATATAATCCCTCAAGGCGCAACAATAATCAATCTCATACCCCATATGTTGGTGAAAGGCACAATACCAATCAAATCTATATCCAAGCTGGCCCTAATTCCTTATAGGCTTAGAGGGCATCGGTTGCAACTTCCCTTCCTTCATCAAATGACTAAGACACCAAGACAGTGGCTTGCTTAGTTTAGAGCAACAATGTTGATTGACTCCCATAGCTGATACCTTGGCATTTCTTCCACTATTACCTCTATTACCGCTACTGTTACTAGTACTTTTACCAAATCTCAGGCTCCCAAAGCCCCTCTTGTTACCATTATGTCCTCAATTATTTGAACTCGCAACACTAGCCTTCTTTGCCAAATATTCCCCCTCGGCTTTAATCACTATGTCCTTCAAAGACTCACAATCATTCAATCTTTTCATCTTAAGACCTTCCTTCAAATAAGGATTGGCATTCCAAATGAACAAGCATATTTGATCTTATGTGTTAGGCTTCCTCTTCATCTCCATTACTCTATTCCTCCATCGAGTGATGTACTAGTGGAAGAACTCTCCAGGTTTCTATTGTAACAACTCTAAATCCTTTAAGGTAACTTCCATGCGTGTGCCACAATCATACTGCCTGAAGAATTCCTCCTTCAATCTCTCCCAATCCTCTTTTTTCTTTTTGTCCAAACTATGATACTAGTCAATAGCAGGGCCCACGAGGCTTAGGCTAAAAAGATCCATCTTTTGCCTCTTAGTAAGGGCAGTCATTTTCATAAGTAGGACATACTACTTTATATGGGCCAGGGGATCAGAGGTTCCATCAAACTTCATCAAGTCAGGCATTTAAAATTGATTAGGCAAAGCGTCTTTGCCATCTAAATTGGTATCCTTAGGACTGACTCCTTTTTCCTACAAACAACATTTTAAAGCCTGCAACTTTTCTTCAATCTTTTTCACAACGGGACTTTTCTCCTTAGGAATGAGGTTCTTAAGCATTTTAGGGGCCCACAACTCATCCTTTTTATCAGTTGTAAAATCACACTCAGGACCTACTCGAGTGACATCCCTTTGTCCTCCTCGCAAAGTAACATTCTTGACATCTGATGTCGGTAGGGGTATCAGGACAAGAGCTGCTAGAGTCTCCCCATTAGGGGTTGGTTCAACTCGAGCAGCGATCACCGTGATAGGCTAAGCAGCTGAGAGGGAGGCCAAACTGGCTATAAGGCTTCCAAACATCGACACCATCTTTCTCTCAAGATCATCCATCCTCTTTTTAGTGTCTTGAGAACTAGAACAACTAACTAGAGGAGTGACCTCAGCCATAACTTTCCTTCTGATTATTCTAAAAATTTGTCTAAAAATTCTTTTGAAATACTATCTAACCCTGACTCAAATCCAATTCTAAACTCTACCCCGATATTAACTCTTATGTCTATTCTGCAAACCACTTCTTAACCAAATGGCCATTCAAACCCTGAAAGCACTTAGGAAATGATAGCTCTATTATAGCTGTTAAAATGGGGGTTATCAGCATGATGCATGAGCAAATGTAGATGCATGATAGTGAGATGCAGCATTGACAACTGCACACAGGGATCCTCTCTATCTTATTTCTCCCACACACGTGGTCAAAGTCCTCTTTTCTAGGTGGGCTTAATTTATGGGTCAATGGGGGACCCTAATGAATACGTATGGTACGCAGTGAAAATCTGGCAGCATAACGTTTCTCGCGAAGGCACACAAAAAGGTGTTTATCAGTGTGTATTCGGGTGACCTAAATAAATCAGAATAGGTTTACTGGGGCATGGCAACCTTTGATAAGCGAACATCCGAATTTATCTGGGCATGCCTAATACACAAAGATCCATATCACAAGCAATGAAAAATTATTATGGACATCCTAAAGGAGATTTCTATGCCATTAGATGGCCTTTTTGTCTAGGTACTCAATTACAAGGACCATGGTCCTTGCCAACAGGTCTAGCTCATCACAAGCATAATGACCGACCAGGTGACCATTTAATATACCATCAAGTACTAGACTTGGGCTAGTGATTATCACTAACACTACCCTTGGTTAAGTAAATGATAAGGGAGTTCTTTGGGAATACACCGGGGTTAGAAAACTAGGACACCTAACTTATTCTTTGGCTCTAGCTTGATTTTAATGCAATTTCGAA